>QLTV01001692.1:962259-1029635 GCA_003457575.1 Thermophis baileyi | reverse complement strand
CCGCCAACTGAAGCTCCGCAGAGGATGGGTGATGCAACAGGACAATGACCCAAAGCATACAAGTAATTCAACAAAACAATGGCTTCAACAGCACAGAATACGCCTTCTGGAGTGGCCCAGTCAGAGTCCTGACCTCAACCCGATTGAAATGCTGTGGCATGACCTTAAGAGAGCGATTCACACCAGACATCCCAAGAATATTGCTACACTGAAACAGTTTTGTGAAGAGGAGTGGTCCAAAATTACTCCAGATCGTTGGGCAGGTCTGAACTGCAACTACAGGAAACGTTTGGTTGAGGTTATTGCTGCCAAAGGAGGGTCAGCCAGTTATTAAGTCCAAAGGTTCACATACTTTTTCCTCCCTGCACTGTGAATGTTTATATGTTATGTTCAATTAAACCATGGCAACATCTAATGTTTGTGTAGTATTATTTTAAGCAGACTGTGTTTTTCTATTGTTGTGACTTAGATGACGTTCAGAGCACATTTTATGACCAATTCATGCAAAACTCCACGTAATCCCAAGGGGTTCACATACTTTTTCTTGCAACTGTATTTGCAAAATTTTGATTGTATTCCTCCTGCAAGAACTTCATTAATGACAGAAATCAACACAACTTAGAAAAACGAGTTTTCTATTTATTTAAAAATAGGTTTGTTACTACATTGCAGTGACAGTAATTCTTACACTTACATTCTAGTTTGTATAAAAGGATTCCAAGTATTATTCATCAAAACCAACATAAGTGTTTCACATAACAATAAAAGTTTCAATCAATATATACAAAAAGAAAGGGCACTGTTCATCCAGGTGAGAGACTGCACTTTATAGTATAATTAAGATTTCTAGGGAAATTAACCTTGAAAAAAACCTAAAGGTATTATAAAACGTATTTGAGATTTACATATTGTACAAAACAAGTATAGCTTTAAATGTGTCAGTTTTAAAACTAAATGTTCCAAGACAATTTCCTTATATTGTTCTATTTTATATATTTCATTTTAAGTGACAAACGTTTTACTTAAAAATAAAGTCATGTGAACTGATTATTCAAATTTAACTTATTTTTCAGATTTTTTGCAGTGATGGTCCAAAAATGTAACAAATGTGTGACAACTTGTTTCTTTAGGTGTATGTCTGATACATATGTTAAATGCCATCTGTGCAAGTGTACAAATTCTGTGCAAATATTTCATAAGTAATTTCTACAGCAAGCATTTTGTCAACAATTTATTTTCTATCACAGCAGAGTTTCTTGATGTGTTTGTATTTTAAAAAATTATTTTCTAAAAACTCAGTATTTCATATCTATGCAAAATAAGTCATTGCTTAATTTCTTTTTGTTTAACAGAAATATTTCCTAAAATTATACATTTTAGAACAGACTTGGGGCTTGGTTTTTGTAATTCCACAAATAATGCCATTAGTGTCTTCACTCCACCCCTATCCCTTTTACATTCTTAAAAATCTATACTGAGTTGAATCCCATAATATCCCTCCAGAAATGTAGACTCTTCTGCTAGTGGGAACTGTTCTGAAACATACATAACAGGCAAATTCAATATCTTAGTTGCCCTTGCACAACGTAAACCACTAATAAACCAACACCAGCACTTTCAAAAGTTTACAATAACGTTAGATTTTATCTTTCAACCTTTCTGAAATTAAAGTTCTCTCTTCAAAGAGCTCTGAGCTGAAAACAAAAACATAAAAAATATTTTTCTATAGCCAATTGTAACTTAAATACAAATTGTGTAAAGATAACACCTTAAAATGCAATACCAGTGATTTATATTAGAAATGATATTCAGACTTGGCCATCATATATGAAATGTACATCTTTTTTAAAATATAAACATATGTACATTATTTACAGTAGAAACTGAGCAGCCCTTTTATCAGATGAATCCTTAGGTCCAATTATATGAAGTGCAAGATTAACAGATACATGAAAATGTAGAATAAAAGCCCGATCCAGTCGGTTCCTGTTACATCTATGCAGGATTCCCACAACTGAACTGTTCACCTGAGGGAGTTTTGCAGATGGCGGGGAGGGGTCAAAGCATAGTCCTGTGTATGCCTCTCGATGCAAAGTGGAAATGCAAAGTGGACTTGGTTGTGCCCTAAACCTTCATTAGATATAGTATATCAAGGGGAAGAGAGTTTATGTCAGAGCAGAGACAATCTTTAGCTCCCTGGACCAACTCTCTTTACAGAAAGCAAAATTCAAGATCCTTGGTAAGGGGACTTTGATGTAAATTTATTTAAGACTATTAAAGCTTGTGTAACTGAAATCCTAAATTGGTACTTCAAGAACATTTGTATTATAGCATATGACAGATCTTTGTGTGTACACATATACACGCCCATTTAAAAGCTGATATGTAATACATATAGCATGACTCATAGAATGTTTGACAAAGATACTTTAAAGTAATATACACTGATAAAATTGACAATATGGTACAAATCATACTATCAATTGCTCTTAGGTGCAAATGTACCTTAGAGCAATCAATTCAATATAGGAAGACAATTCTTTCCAGACTTCATTATTTCTCACCAACAAAAATGATTATTGTTTAATATCTGCTATTAGGCTGGTGATTATTATAACTGCTGGGAAACAAAACTCAAGCCTGCTAGTTTTATTATTAAATTTGGAATTTTTCAATTTTTAAAGTGAAAAACTGTTATTTTGAAATGAATGTGGAATGCTTTTCTATCAGACCATAGCATATTAACCATAGTTAACAATGAAATAATGGAGTAGCTAGCATTTTGAAACTAATGGTCCATGCTGTATCAGAATTCTTTTTAGGCTATATTAAACATTTGCTTTTATTACTGTCAAGTTTGTAAGATAATAACTTGTATGAATATCCATAAGTACCAAGAGATGATATGTACATAAATATTTAGGCAAATGTGCCAAGACATATATTTTTCTAAAGATAGTATAATATAATCCATAATACATTTTATTATAGATCATCACAAATTACCAAACCATGAATTATTGCTTATCTAGGTTCTAAATGAAAATTGTTTTTGTTGGTACAGCAAGAATCTTGTAAATCAGTCAAACCAAATCAGTTAAAAAAATTGAAGTCAAGCTTAATCTTATTTAAGGAAAGTAGCATAGCTACAGTGTTATAGATACTATTTTTTGAAGAAAATTCCCAAATAATATGATAAAAAAGAAAAAAGAAAAAAGTCAGTAGGGCCTCTTAGTACTACAATAAATTCTTCAGGAAAAGGAAAGTGTTACAAATAAGACTTTCAATTTTTGACGTTTATAAAAAAATTACTTTTCAGGTCCTGTAATGATCATGTATATTATTCTTTGTCCCAAAATTATACCAACATAAACATGCCAAGTAGGACATGATAAATGCAGTAGGACTACAACAATAATTTCCTATTTGGTTTGAACTTTCTATTATACGCCAGTGTGAATAATATCAGGAAATCAGGTAATTTAAACTTCCTACCTTCTGCAACAAAATCTTAAAATGTATAATTTAAAATGTTTTTCACTGTAAGTTGTAAAATGAGTTTTCTTTGTACACAACTTGTCGTGCTTTCATGGTTAATGCCTCCAATGTTACCAAGAATACCATTTTTTGTTTTGTTTTTTAAACATGTAGAAAAGTCCATTCCCCTTAAAAATCAGTATTAAAATATGCATGTGCGATTCTTTAAAATATTAAAGAAAATAAACATACAAACAGACCTCTGCCAGTATAATATGAAGATTGCCCAAAACATCACAATGTGGAACTATGAAGTGCTATGGAACTTTTTAAAAATGCCATATGATGATGACATTACTTTTTAAGTTAGGGAAACAAGTTCTTACATGATGCACACGTCTAAAGAATTCTTATAAAGATGGTTAGCTTAAAAGAAAGTGAAAAAAAATTACACTTTTAAGTTCTATGGTTAAACTACAAATATACTTTAAAGTTGGGTTGCCACATAATTGGCTGAGGTTCAAGATGAATATTAAATATATTTGCATTCCAAGCAAGCAACTTTCCTGCATCTGTGCTGAACTCTATTCAATTGAAATTTCCTTTGCACAGATTTGGCTGTGGTGACTAAAACTACCTACAATTCTCCAACTGTGTGTAAGATCAAGTAGCTGATCAATACCACAATCTTTGGTAGTGCCAATAATCTATTTGGAGGAATGAAACACTGAATTCGGTGAAAACATAGAAGCTTAAGATTCAGATCCTTACTCTTCCAATTGTACTGTCAAAATTAATCATACCAAGCATCTTTGGAACAGGCAATACACTGCTGTACATCTGCATTTTTAGATAATGTATTTCCAAATAAAATCAAACAAAATTAAATTGCCATCTTTTGCACATGTCCCATTTCCTGCAAGAATGTCAAAGTAAAAGTGTGGTTACATTTTTGTACCATACAACTGTTTTACTCTGTATTTTTAAATGGACTATGATTTTAAACAATAAAAATTGTATTAAGGTTTTAAAAGGGATAAAATAAGTAAATGTACCATAAACAAATAAATAACTGTTTTTTCCCCATAGCAGTACATACAGCAATACATTCCCCTAAGTCATACAGTCATCATTTACAATAGACAAGGTTACTAAAGATGCACAAAATAATAGAATACAAGGCACAATCATAAAGTGGGATTTTCCTTTAGGATGGATATATTGACTGATGTCAGCTTGGTTAAGTATACTGTAAAAAGTGCAGAAAAACAATGTGCAATGAGAACACTGTATAAAATATGATTGCATAAAAATTGATTTGGCCTTTTTATCTTTAATAATGGAAAACAACCAATCTTCTCCTTAAAGTTTGACATTTAAAATTTTTTAATATTCTAGAGCAATCTAAAAAATCCTGAAAGAAAATTATACCTGGGTAATTTTATGTTTATGTGCTCGTGTATATACTCAATACATACATACACGTCAACTTCCTTTGAAAATAATTTTAGTCAGTTTAACACAATTCATAGAAGCAATCGATCTGATCGTAACATAAACATCAGAGTCTCACACTTTTCCTGCAGCTTAACTGAACCCTTTAATCAAATTATATTTTGTTTCAATATCTGTCAAAAGAGCCTACCAGTGCATTAACTGCTCTTATTACAATGTACCAGTAGAGGTAATATTCCAGAATAATGTATACTTTGAACAAGGAGTGATAAATATAATTGAAAATATCATGTTGCACTCATACTAAAAGTTTTTCTCTATTCTGGTTCTCAGTCTTTGGCACAATAAACAGAGATATGATTGGTACAAGAATGAAGGTCTGAAAAATTAGACGTATTAGTCAAACTTTTTCCAATGTGGATATATATATATATATTTATCTCTATATCTATATATGTGATCTCTCTCTCTCTGGCAGAACTTAGATAAAATGATCTGCTCTGTGTTTGTATAAAACTGTGCCCAATCACTACTGAATTAGTGGTACCTAATTAGCAAATTTGGTAATTTTGTTTTGTTCTCAATGGCATTTAGTGCCATACTCTATCATCTTGCAAATAGTTTCTACAATCTATACAAATGTACTGTACCTTGCTCATTCAAAAATAGGAGTTCTGTTCTCAATCTTTACATTAAAAATTCTACTATTCAAATAGAGGTTTATGTACTGCTCAAAATTACAGTAACATTTCTGGAAATCAAGAATTTCATTTATACCAACTGAACATACTGAATTGAAATGCATAACCTATTTAGAGAACAATAAATAGCAATTGTTTAAAATACATACTTCTTTCAAGAAATTTTCAGTTTGTTTTTGCTATATTTTATCATATTAGAACATATTCTCATCCGTAAATAGCAGCAGAAAGCAGATACCCCTAGATCTATGAATTCCTCAACTGTACCTATTTATTAGCATTTTTAAATGCCAAAATTACCAACCAATCAGATTAGCCTTTGCTTTTTCAGTCAACTTTCGGACTCTGCCTCTGCTAGATGTTCCAAAAGTCAAAGAAGTGTCCTCAAACAACAGCTGTCTTTGTTCTTCTTCTGAATCATCTTCATTGTAAAAGGCTGTCCTCCTACCTTGGTTTCTAGTTCTCATATGAGGTTCAGAATCTTTAAATTCCTCAGTCTCTTCTTCAACAGGCTCATCTATCTTTTTCCTCCTGCTTCTTGTCTGAATCTTAGGATCAGGAGTAAAAGTAAGTTCAAATTCTGGCTGATCTTCCTGTGGTTTTCTTTTAGGCTTTCTCCCACCACGCCCTTTTCTTTGTAACAAGTCTTCCTTCACATTATTTTCAGAGACAGAATTGCATGCAGTAGAAACAGAGGCTTCTTCTATTGTCAAATCTTTCCTAGTCTGGTTTCTGTGCTCCTCTGCATGTTTCTGTTCAGCAAGTAACAGGGTTTTTGGTTTTCTCCCTCTTTTCTTGTGCACCACTTCACATGTATTGTTGGTCTCAATCTTGGGTTTCCGTCCAGGGCCCCTCTTAAATACAGGTTTTGAAGATTGCTCCCCATGTCCATTTACTTGGATGTTTCCCAAGGCCAAAGCCATTGCATTATTCTTGCAATCTGCTATAACAACAAAGTAAAGTTTAAGTGACTCACAGCAGCCATTTTTAACAGCACAGACAACTTTCAAAGCCTTAATTAAATTTACAGGTTAAAATGTAGAATTGGCGTGATCAACCTGCTGAATCTATTGATCTATTTTTCAACATCATATGCCATCGACTAATTATAGCAAATGCAGCCCCTTGAGGGATGTGAGGATTGTGAAACACCTGTATCTCTAACAGAAAGGAAAAGAGGGAGGATATTCAATGAGGAGCCCATTAGGTAGAGGCAGATATCTGGTTCCTTGAAACAAAATTGTGTCAGGACACAAATGGCAGTATGACCCTGGATGTCTTGGTGGCCTTTGATATTAATGATCATATATATCCTTCTGGATCATCTGCAAAGGCCTGGGAGAAGAAAGCACCATTTTGTAGTGCTTCTCCTTTCTGTTGTTGCATTTTGTTACTATATTTTTAATAGATATTACAAATAAACAATGAACAAACCAATGAAATTCAAACAAACTTACCTTGTGGATTGACCATGGCTGATTTTGGTTTACGTTTAATTTGTTTATCTTTTTCTAAATTTTCTCTTGCAGTATTATTCCTAGTGTTATGGATATAATTGGTTTGATTAGGGACTGGCAAAACATTCTGGTTCTTGGAATGTTTGGTAGAATTTTCTAGTACTATTAGACAAAAAAAAAGAGGGTAAGTTTTCATTAGATTCTAATACATATCTGCTCACTAATAAATTAATATTTTCAATATGGAATACATATAAAGTGCATACAAAGTAAGCACTTCTTCTTCCTCATCCTCTTTTCATAAGTTTTATTAAAGCTTTACTGTTTATACAATTACACTTTTATATTTCTGTATTGTTGTAGAATATAGTATTTGGATCCAAAATAAGCAAGGGTGCTTCAAATCCAGCATTCTTGCTGTACCTGTCCTGAGCTTATACAGTATATGCAGGTTCAGGAAATTATTTGAGTTCAGGAGATATTACAGAGGCAGGGTCAGGTTGTTAGTGCCTCCTTAATTCAAACATACAAGCTCAGGAAAATACCTCCTTTAAGAAGCTGACAATGGGTACATAGTGAGGGTGCCCATTAAGAAATAATTAGTAACAACAGCAACAATAGAAGGTCTAGTGTAGGCAAATAAATGTCCCAACCAAAACTATTTAAAAAGTTCCTGATAAGCTTCTCTAAGAAAGTTACCATCTCCAAGAAAACTCCCTTGTACTGTAACTGAACATCGTGAATACAACCATACGCTACAAATGCTGATTCTATACTAGAAATCATGATAAGGCAAATTTAGAATTAAAATTATTTTTATCAATTATCACCTGTTTTTCCTGATGTAGCAGCATTGTTAGGTTTCAAAGTTACAGGCTTTGCACCTGAAGAAGTAGAAGGTTGTTCATTGGTAGTCGTTTCTGTTATCGCCCTAGTACTTCTTGTTCGGACCAAACTCGCAGAGTCAACTACTTTCCCATTCATCTGAGCTGCTATGTTTCTCAATAAAGTAGGACGTGCAGGCGGAGAAGAAGAAGGTGTAGTGGCGAGCTCAGCTTTCAGCTGCGGTTTTATTAATCTTCGTTTCCTATCCGGACTAAAAATAGATGACAAGTCCAATAACTGATGCTATTTTATAGAGCAAAATAAAAACAATATTTATTTATTAATATTAATAATATGCTTTGGTTATCAACCAATTTAATCCATGGGCAATTCCAGTGGAGATTTAATTCAGATGTGGTCTACTTTAGAACTTAGAATAACTAGAATAACTTTACTCTCTCCTTATGTTTTCTCTAGAATTAAAAATGCTCTCAAATATCCAAAAAGCTCAAATCCAAGTATATAAAGAACTACACAATATCTGGCTTAGAACTTTGTTTGTCCCTCACCCTCACCCCCAAAAAACCTATCCTAATTGAATAGTTGGAAGATATTGAAAGATAGCTAACAGCAATTAGAAAGAATCATCTCCACTGTCGTTCCCTGTCTCTAGAATGCTCCATCTAAGGAGGGTTCCCGGGAATGTAATTCACAAGCTTAAGATGTTAAACTTTCCATTATAAGGCCTGTTATCCTTCCAATGCTGCTGAGATTGAACATATTTTTTTTATCACTTGGGACAATTTCAGAACAATTCCATCTTGTAACTGAACTCTGCCACTCAAATATCTTAAAATATATTTACAACGGTGTCTGTATTTTGAGCTTTGGCTAGTCAATGGTCAGAAATGCTAGTTATGATATGAAAGTCTAGTAATTAAGGCATCAGGCTAGAAACCAGGAAACTGTGAGTTCTAGTCCCACCTTAGGCATGAAAGCTGGCTGGGTGACTTTGGGTCCAGTCACTCTCTCTCAGCCCAACTCACCTCACAGGGTTGTTATGGGGAAAACAGGAGGAAGAAGGAGTATTAAGTGTGTTCACTATCTTACATTATTTTTATAAGTTATTCATAAAAATAATAAACACAGGATAAAAAAAATAAAAAATCATTGCTAAGGGAAAAGATCCCCTTCTACCCCTCAAAATCTCTACTATTATAGTGGTACCTAAATAAATAGAAAGGGGGCTGGACCTGAATCTACTCAAGGAAATAAAATGGCATCGCACTTTTGAAACATTATATAGTGCTTATAGAAAGTAGCATTAACATACTGATACAACTCAGATACAATTGAAGGAACTGTATCATACCTTGATGCAGCACTACTTGAAAGAGAACTGCTTCTACTTCTTTTACTCCTTTTCTTTTGAATTGTACTTCTTTTATGAAAGCGTAAGGCAGATTTGTAGTCAGATAAAATTGAACTAATGTGCTCCTCAAAGAAAGCAGACAGGCGTAGGCTCATACTATAAATCTATTTAAAAAATTAAACAAGAAATGATGATATAAATATTGAATGGATGCATAAAATTTTAATTACTGCCTATAAAATTCACTACACACACAGACACACACACAATTATAAGTGATATATATATATATATATATCTCTCTCCTACTCCAAACTTCCACAAACACAGCAAAACAGGCTGATGTTATTAATATCATGTGACATCCTCAAGAGACCCTTACAAACATCCTTACTATACAATTCAATTCAATACAATATATGCTGTCAGAATGTTTTCAGTGATGAAAATGTGGGAGAGAAAGTTCATAAATAAAACACATACTAAGTCTTGCCCTATTTTCTAATTTAACTGTTTATATTTGTCAGTGCCGCATTAAACACTAACACACTAATATAAATTAAAAATCTACAGTATTCCAGTATATAGAATAATTTTGTATAAAGGAATTAATGTAAAATGATTCATGTAGCTATTAATAATTACTTATGTGCAATATGTTTCAAGATCAAAACATTCTCACCCTTAACGGTCCTACTAAAACCACAAGAAAGTGTTCAAACTTCATTTTGACAGTGCCAGAAGCAGCCAAGAATGACCACTCTAACCTATTTTACAGTTGCAGTAACTCATTTGTGTTTGGATAATTTTTAATAGTTAACTATTGTCACCTAAGATCAAAACAGAGCATTTCAGGGCCTTAACATTTCAATGTGAAACATTTCTGCATACTTCAATATTTTGACCTAAACACGTTCTAGAGTGTGCTAAAAATTAAGCTAATAAAACAAATGCTCTTGCCCACATTGGAAAATGAAGTGAAGGAAGTTAACTATCTATTTTTAAATCTCTCCTGTTTACCCAATATTTATCTCTAAACAATCATAAATTCACATCATCAAGAAAAAAGCAAAAATGCAATAAGAGTATATTTGCTTTATTATAACAGAAAAGGAAATACTTCGGACTGATCTTGGCCATCTTGGGTCAACCCAACCACAGTATCTTGGAAGATGAAAATGCTTTTGGGTCTAGAGTTCTTTAATATTTTTTTTATCATTTGGCCCATGTGATGTTCCATGTGATATCATTTTGAGCAATCACATAACTGTTTTTACTGTATTATGCATTAAACAGCTGACCCAAGCTAATCTGATTTTAATTTTTTGTGATGTCTAATTCAGAAGTAACTTCATACATATTAATTACTCCAATTTAAATGAATTCAACATTGAAGATAAAGATAATGAAGCAATGTACTGTAGTTTCAGAAAATGAGTAAATATAAACAGAAAGCTCCTATCTCTGAAAAGAATGTGTACAAACTCACAAAACAGGCTCAGAAACTCTCACTATCAAATTTAGGACTATTTGAGCAGAACCTTTTTCCAGATTCTGGGAACTTAAAAAATAAATCTTTACAAGAAGGAAAACATTTCCATTTTAATTATCAGAGGTGACTCTTTGGATGAAAAGTTGCTTTTCTCTGATTCTATTAATATGGTCTCTTGGTTTTTCACATTTGGTAAGTGACTTCCCATGCTTCTTCTGAAAGTAACTCTGGCAGAAGCACTCAGCTTCAGGCAAAACATCATGTAATATTATTCATAATTTTCATAGTACCATGTTCATCAATATTTAATGAAAAGACTGATGATAATTTAGCTTCTGACTCAACTCTCCAAAAAATCAGATCTAATAATATTCTGGGAAGGGCCACATCATTCTATAGCAATATTCATTTCCCCCCTTCTATCTATGTAAAATTTTACCTCCACAATCATTAGTACCATATTATTGCCCATGCCATCAACATCTATTGCAAAACAAAGTATCAGAGACATTTTAAAAGAGACTGATTTTTAAGTTAGTTGATGGCAATGCCCTGAACTAATTTCTATGGAATTTTATCCATACTTCATCCTTTGCCTCTAGCTTTTTGAAATATTTTCCCTGTGCTAGATTATTATGAAAGGAAAAAGTTTTATTTTCAAAACTTTGCTCTACAACCAGTTAACAAGTCAAATCCAAACTTGGATTGTAGAACTTCTCTATACTTCTGTTAGCCATATCAAAAATAACAAATATAATTAACATTCAGAGGAATGAACACATCCCATGGTGTAATATTAATACATTTTAGATATAAACTATGAAGCCATACCCTTGATCTTTTGCATGGTGTATAAACTTTGGAATTGCTGAAGATCAGTCTGACATCTTTACATAGCTCCGTTGGCGATTCATAGTTTCCTGCTTCTAAGGTTTCTCGCACTGTTGCAAAATCCATTGGTGTATCAATAATGTCTCGGTAATCCTTTTAAAAAGCACAAATGTCAATAATTAATATCAAAAAATAAGATAATAAGAATAGTGCAACAACACTGTTATTTAAAAGCTTTGTAAACATCACAAATCTTTAATCAAACCTTGCAAGTCCAATAGCAAAATCCACATGTAAAATAACTGATAATTCTTCAAATTTAAATATTTGTTGATTGCTTTAAAAAATAGGATAGTCATTCTTCTACTTCAATTTTTAAGAGGAATGTTTCAGTATAATGCTAACTTTTTTCAATACTCACTGGATACTCAATAAGATCCACTGGTTGGCGAAAAGGTTCAGAATCTTCACACTGAAAAATCAGATTTAACAATTCCTGACACTGCCTCTTCCATGCCTGAATATCATATGACTGAGCTCTGTTACGCAGCCTTCTCTTTGGCTGATGATCCTGTAATGGCAATTTCAAACAGCTTTTACTATGTTTTTGTTACTATCTTTTATTACATATTCCCTTGCTGAGATTCCAACTTATAATTATCCAAGTTATCATAGAACAGTTTTATAATTATTAAACACAGAAATATGAGATATGAAAAGGCATAGATGGGGAGTAGGAAGGCATGTTATGCAGACTCAAAATCTGAGCTGACTCAACCAATTAAATCAGAAGAGATTTGATTTAGCCTAAAATTAACTCAGCTTTATTTGTAGTTTTACTAAGCCTCTCCATGTGATGTGACAGTTAACTGTTCCTTCTGAATGACATAGATTCTTTGGGGATACCATAAAAATATGCCTTTGAGTTTCAGACATTGAGTGTGTGAAAAATCTTTAGTACATAATTTTTCTTTAAAGAGAAGGCCTCACAACCTCCTTTGTAACAGTTGGAAGGATTAAAATCTTGGTTGTTGGAACACTTGACTGAGCAATCTTGGTCATGACTACAAAGTACTTGTAAGTAGCTCCATATCAGATGTGGGCATAGGGCAGAACTTATTTATTAAATTTATATGACCTGTCTCATTCTGAAAAGTGACTCTGGCCAGCTGTTCTAAGAACTATGCTTTTAAACATGTTATTAAAGGATTAAATGACAGCATTCAGGGGATAATTATTAAATCCACAGATGACACAACACTGCAAAGACCAAATTAACATCCTACAATAGAGAGAGAACATTAAAAAAAACAACCAGCTTGAATATTGGGCTAAAATAGGAAGAAAAGTCTTGCATTTGGGGAGAAAGGAAATCAAAGGCAGAAATAAAGTATAGAAACAGACAGTAGTACACGTGAAAAAGATCTACATGTTCTGGTAGTTGAACATGAACCAAAAGTATGAACCAAACGTTTTGCTATAGAAAATGCTATTTTGGATTGTATTAAAGAAGCACGGGGTCCAGATTACAAACTGTCCCACTGTACCATTCCTTAGTTATATCCCTTGTGAGATATTGTGTCAAGTTCTGCATAAAAGAGACATCAATATACCTGAGCAAGTTTATGAAGACACTAGAAACCAAATCCTAGGAAGGATGATTAAATGAATTGAATAAAGTTCAGTCTAAAGAAGACAGAGAGATGCATGTTATTTTCTGTTGCCCCAGAGGGCAGAACCAGAACTAATGGATTGAAACTAGAAAAATATCTTGACTGTAAGACCCAAAGGTGCTTTTTCAAGAGGCAAATGGACTTTTTGGTTGTTGTTTTTAAAGTTGCCTCTTGAAAAAGCACCTTTGGGACAACCATGACCTGGATGACTGAGAATCTCCATAGACACTTGACTGTAAGAGTTATAAACCAGTGGAATAATTTGCCTTCCTGGGCATCTTCGAAGAGAAATATCAGAAGCAAGGCGGCAACCTCAGAAAACAAGAATCATTTGGATTTATGAAAATATCTTAAATGCTAGGATAATATAATTTGAAAGCCTATTAAAATAACTCTCCTACACAACGTATAGCAAGCGTAATTAAGGCAGAGTTACGTTTGGTCTCTTGTTTATTGGGCACCTGATACTGGTTCACACTTCTATCCTTCCCTGGATTCATGAATCTTGTTCTGTAATAGCTCTGTTTACAGCTGTCCCTTAACAGTCGTACTGCCTCTTCTATGTTCCCAAACTCTGTTTCACCAGGCAGAAGCTGGATAGCCATCTGTTACAATGCCTTTGTGGAAGTCACACTGAGCAAGGATTAACTTCTGAGGTTACTTCTAATATTATTATCTTCTGTGCTCTTGGTACATAAAACTAGTCAAATGACTGAGATATGGAACGGGTGGGTTATTCATGGTATGCGAGCTCTACCATGTAAAATTTTATCTTATTTATTAATTTTTTTACTGCCCATCTCCTCTAAAAGGTGACTCTGGGCAGCTTACAAGTTATAAATGCACATTATCAAATCAGAAATACAGATTTAGAACAAAAGTTACCTTCCTCTTTCTAGTGGAAGTTCCTGGCATGTCAGCATCTTTCTCTTCTTCCTTTGGGCAACAAAATATCCATTATATGATGTAGAAACATTCAGCATTTGAAAAATATTTCACTTTGACACAACCTTATAGTTCCTTCTTAAATTTGTATCTAAGAATTATGTGCTTCTGCATTTTTATTGTGTGGTAAAACATACATGGCAATTGCACAACCCATTGATTGTAATCCAATTATTGATTGTAATCCAGAAGCCATGATAAAATGGCTTCTGTCAATGCAACAGAATCTCCCCTCCCCTCCCCATCCATCCATCCATATGTGTAAATAGATGTCACATGTTTTTGGAGAGAAAATATCACCGCACAATAAAATTCTGCTTGTCTATCACTGGGCACAGCACACATTTTGCTATAGTTGGTTCTACTAGAGTCAGCATTTCTCACTTCTCTGTATATATCAGAGGTGTCAAACTCAATTTCATTGAGGGCCGCATCAGGATTGTGTTTGACCTCGGGGGGGGGGAACTCGTCACTCGTGTCGGGGGCGCCTGTGGTGGCCCGAGCACTCTGCCAGTGAAAACTGGCTCCCTAACCCTAACCCGAGCTCTGTTTTCACTGGCGGAGGGTTGCAGGAGGCTGTCGCAGCCAAAAATGGAGCTTGCCAGGGCCGTGTGCGGCTCTCCCAAGCTCCGTTTTCACTAGCAGAGGCACCACAGGCCAGTCCTTCACTATTTCCAGGGTGGTCCCGCGGGCCAGATCTAAGCACCCCATGGGCTGGATCCGGCCCCTGGGCCTTGAGTTTGACACCCCTGATGTATATGATGCCAGTGCTACAAAAGTACAAATTATACAATCCATTTTTCAAGGCTTAAGCAGAAAGGGGGGGGGGTGATGATAAAAACAGAACAAAAAAGCAAAACATAATGGTCGCCATGGTGTAAAAAAGATGTTGAGACTCTACAAAGAGTACAGAAAAGAGCAACAAATTAGGGGACTGGAGGCTAAAACATATAAAGAATGGTTGCTGGAATTGGGTATGTCTAGTTTAATGAAAAGAATGATTAAGGATGACACAATAGCAGTGTTCCAATATCTAAGGGGTTGCCACAACGAAGAGAGAGTCAAGCTATTCTCCAAAGCATCCGAAGGCAGGACAAGAAACAATGGATGGAAACTAATCAAGGAGAGAAGTAACCTAGAACTAAGGAGAAATTTCCTGACAGTTAGAACAATTAATCAGTGGAACAACTTGCCTCCAGAAGTTGTGAATGCTCCAACACTGGAAGTTTTTAAGAAGAATTTGGACAACCATTTGTCTGAAATGGTATAGGGTTTCCTGCCTGAGAAGGGGGTTGGACTAGAATGCCTCCAAGATCCCTTCCAACTCTGTTATTCTAAAACAAGGGAATGCCTTCCTAAAGTTTCAACATGTGGATTCTGGAAACTAGTTTATGGCTAAAAATAACATAAATCTTTGGTACTAATCTAATTTTCTGTATACCACCATAAAGAATAATAAAGCAATAATTCATCTGCAATGATTGACTATGTGAAAATAATACTGTGAATATGCAGGATCATAATAAACATTCAGGTTTCTTCCAATTATAATCATATATAAACAAGCTCAATATTAACTCTGGGATTCTATAGGGTCAATTTTTTAAAAGTACATGACAAATTAAAGCCATTTCTGAGTTTAAAGTTTCTATGTTTTTTAAAAACTATTTTAAAAATATGTATCCAAGTGTTATTTTAAAATTTGAGATTCTTACAAATGCCTGTACTGAGACTCAGAGCAATCTTTATATTTTCTATCTATATCTATATCATCTCTATCTTTCTATCTATCTATCTATCTATCTATCTATCTATCTATCTATCTATCTATCTATCTATCTATCTATCTAATCTATCTATCTATCTATCATCTATCTATCTGTTTCAAAGTGATGTGGCCTTTGTGTACATTTATACTCTGCATTTGGAAATGGTGGGATTATAGATCATCTCTCTTTTTTTTTTTACTCTATTCTATCTGAAAGATAAGATTCTAAGAAATAAAATCAGTTTGCAGATAGAACCTCTAAGGCTCACATACTTGGGGATGTAATACAGGTTTTACCGACTTACCGCTTATCAACTACCTTGTGCAGCAACACAAGTTGCAGTGGCTCTGAAAATCATAACTTTGCAACCAAGACACACATTTACAACCTTTGCCAACTTTTGTCATATGTTCACCACTGCAGTCACTGACCCATTTTTTTCTTTTCTCCCCACCTTGCATAAATTGTTTAGACAAGTGATCTCCTCCTGAGCTGCTTTTCTCCCCAGCACTTCTCCCAAAGGTGCTAAGTGCAAGTTAACAAGCTCAGCTCTGTAACCTTAATTAGCTATCTCACAGCTACTGCTTGTAAGATTTTAATCATGTCACAGCTTTGGCTTTTGTTAGCCTAGTAAAAAAAAAAAAGGGGGGGTGAGCTAGGCAGACAGTTTCCTTTCTATGTGTATTTCTCATTGTGGCCTTACTCTCCTATAATCCCTTCCTCTCCGATTAATGTTAATACAAACATTAATTTCCTTCTTACTAATTATCCAAGCACTGCCGTGAGCATTTCACACAGAAAGATAACAGAAGGAAAGGAAAGCTGAAATAAAATCCTTAGCATAGTTGTGATCATGGGACTTCTGTCCCAGTCGTAGTCCCTAAACTACCGTATTTTTTAGACTATAAGACACACTGGTGTGTAAGACGCACCAAGATTTTGAAGAGGTAAGTAAGAAAAAAAAGTTTTTGTCCTCCCTGGCCCCCAGGAACACTCTGCACGCCTCCCAAACCCTCTGCGCACCCCGTTTTTTTGAAAAACGGGCTCATTTTTCGCAAAAATGGGACACAGGGAGGGGCTTCGGGAGGCCAAAAATGGCTCTTCTGGGGGCCCGTTTTTCATAAAAACGGTGGCAATTTTGCCTTCCCCCAGCCCCCAGAAGCACTCTGCAGGCCTCCCAAACCCTCTGCGCACCCCGTTTTTGTGAAAAACGGGCTCATTTTTCGCAAAAATGGGACACAGGGAGGGGCTTCGGGAGGCCAAAAATGGCTGTATTCGGTGTATAAGACGCACCAACATTTCCACCCTCTTTTAGGGGGGGGAAAGGTGCGTCTTATACTCTGAAAAATATGGTACCTGTACTCAGATTTGGCACAGCCATACATGTGAATAAGGACTGCACTTAAACTATTAACAGGTATTTATAAACGACAAATAACTGGCATTCTTATCTAAAGTTGTCTTCCCAATACAGATTTTATATTGCATTAAAATTTTGTAGTATAGATTGTTGTCTAAGGTATTATATTTTATTTCTATTGCCAGTATTAATTTTAGGTTGCAGTATTGGGCTGAAAAGCAGAATCGATTATACAATATTGAAACAAAACCACCACTTTCTTTAAAAATGTATTGCATGTTGAATTAGCTTACCTCTTCTGAATCAGACAAGACTTTTTTCTTCATGGTATTGTAGAGTGGGATTATATCATAACAGGCCTGATCCCTGTTCAAAACAAACACTAGACATTAATGAACTTATCTGCATCCACTACTTTATATTTTTGTACTCCACTGTACAACAACTTTAAAAAAATCTTTATGTTTCAATAACTGATACATAACTGTTTCAACAGGAAGTTAATATACTTGCAGCAGGGCACTTTTTGAGTTTGTACACAATCACCAAGACTCAGCCAAAGGAAAGAAATCAAGTCTTCATGTTTTTTAAAATGTAACTGAGAGGTAAGTACTAAGAATTATTACAAATAAGGTACAAAACAGTCCTTCCAAGAGATATGATGCAATAAGTAATACTGAATGAAAAAAGACAGTAACAACTGAGTTCTGGGCAAACATGGAAAGTTCCAGTAGCAAGACACTCTTAATATTGCCAAAGATGCAAGCGTAATCAGGAATGATCTTCAAAAGTATTTGCTTAGCAAATGTGAATAGTAGCAATATTTGTCTTTGACAAACACTAAAAATAAACTAGTCTTTTTTAATAATCTCTTTTAACAAAAAAAAGAAACCTGTATGCATTTTAAGGGTAGAGGTCCTATGGAAACATATAAATTCATTCCTGGATTTAAGAAAGAATGGTGAAAGAAGCATTTGATTTACATGAAAACTTTTCAGCAAAAAAAAACAACCCCTAATTTAAAAAAGCTGTATTCAGAGATTTACCATTAAAAATTAAAAATAGAAAATAAAGATAGGAAAAAACTGTAGGAATTACTCTAAAAATTGTCTATAATTATGAAGATTAAAGTAAACAAAAAAATAAAGCAAAACAAAACAAAAGCAATCATTCCACTCTCTACTATGGAATGTCAGTAGTGGAAACCACTATTTGGTCAATCAGATATTCTTCATGTGGAGATATAATAAAGGTCTTGATAATTTTTAACTTAAATAGAATGAAAGGTAGCTTATTCACAAGTTTGGATAATTTCATGTTTCATGCCACTGATGTGGATACACTGCACAATATGTGGATCCTTAGTAAATACTTATACATTCAAGTCATAAATGAAGTATTTTGATAATAACAATGAGTTTTAATTTCCAATAGCTGCCTCCTGTGAGGAAATGGAAACTACTTCAAAAGAGGAAGGAAAAAAACTCAGAAATTAATTTATTAGTATCTAATTATTCCTTATGTCCCAAAGTACACTGATCATAATATGCATTACTCAGAGTTGAAGGCTTTAAGGCCTTCAGAAGAAGGGATAAGGGAGACAGTTACTCCACCTGAAGTTGACCTACTATTAGCAACTTTTATTTAACCATAAATATTGAAAGCAGCTGGAATGCTGCAGGTGCAGTAGTAAAAGATGAACCAATTCCATTCAGTTGTGGAAAATGTGTGACATTCACTAATTCAAGATGATCAAGAAATGCTTCATTAGGCAGCATCTTCAACCTTTACCAGAGGTGGTGCTATTCATCCATGTGATGGATAGTATATTAAACAAAAGTGCAAAGAGCAATAATCATTATGTATCTGGGAGGAATACAGAGATGGTTTCAGAAAATTGTACTTTAAGAAAAGAAAAAAACAGTAGTGTAGATACTGTGTGTCTTGATGAGTTAAGGGCCTGTGCTACACCAAAATCTGAATCTGCTGAGCCTAAGAAATTCAATGAAGTTGTGACAGAACACTAACCTATAACATCAAGACGACAAAACATACTATTATAGCAATTCACACTAGAATTCTTAGTCTAAAGATGTGATCTAGTTCAGTCTGTATACATTCAGTGGTGGTGATGTAGTCGAATAATCTGTATAATAGTCTTGGTTATTGATAAATAGCATCTTATTTTTTTCTCTTTCCTCTAATAGAAGGAAAGGAGACATTTCTTGAAGCTCTAAATTTGACTGTGAGAGACAAATCTAGAGCAAAGAAGCCTTTGATTAAGGCCTGTGTGAATTATCTCAGTTTACCTGTCTGCAAGTGTTTCAAGTGCTAGTATACCCAAGGTATTCATCAGCATAGTTAGTGCATTCTCTCCTTTGTAAACATAAATATTATAAACTATAAATATGTAAAATATACATCTCCCACACAAATTAAAAATGTTAAATTATATTAAAATTTGTTCTTTGAACTTCATTAACTTACTTCATGAAGTGCAACAAAAGATCTGTGACAAATTTGGCAGACTTGACAATAGGACTTCCTGGTTCATTGAATGTCCGTGTATTATATTCTATATACCTAACTTCCCACATAAGGGAAGAAAGTCGCCTTTGAAATAAAAAAAAAAAAACAGTATTACTATACACTTAAAATTCTACATTGTTGAAACTTAAAAAAACAATTTTAGCTATTCATGATACAAATGTTTAATGAATTATTTTGTTTCCCTTTAATTACTAAAAACTTAAAATATAGCTACAGATTTATTTATATGTTACAAAAACTAGGAAACACAAGTAAAATGTAGCTATATGTTTTGACTTAGTGTTTTTATATTGTTCTTATTCCCTGAGACATACAACATCATTCATAGTTCCTAAAACATAAAAAGAATAAAAATTTGAAAATAAAGTTTGCAAGAAAAATGTGCACTGGAAATACTATAAAGCTAATATCTGGCAAACTGAGAACATTTCTCAGCACTCCTTACTAGCACTGATAATGTTACCTAGTTAGGGTAATGAAACCTCTGTAAAAAAACCAAGCAAGCTCAGAGAGCACCAAGGACCCCTCATTTCAATCCGGAGCGACAAATATTCTACTTTATTGGTGAGAACATTGCCTATCTGAAGTGCCAGCACTAAAAGTGTTCTCCTAGTAGCCAAAAGAATAAAATATATGTGCAAATATGAACAGCTTCAAGTGTTCTTGAATACTATTTGTTAAAATTCACAAAGTGCTTTAAAGGTAGCACTTCAAAAGGGACTTTTGAGATTGTGCAAAGCTGGTATAAAACAGTTTTCTGGAAATACTGTTAATGAAGTCTCTTAGGTAAATGACATTAGGTTGCTAAATAAAGTTAGAGAACAGAGCTTTCACTGCCTACTTTTTCATTTAACCATTTTTGTATCAAAAGACTTTACAATTTAAAAGCATTGTTTACCATTTAGTAAAACATTATTTACTAAACCTTAACACAAAAACCAGTTTCAGGTTAATAAACTGGCAATATAAATTAGTCTACCTAAGACATTTGGGAGGGAAATCAAATAAAAAGCAGATATAAAAATTATGGTCTTCATCAATTTTTGGAAAGTCATTAATGAGGAAATGCAACAGGCTTCCATAAGAATGAAATTCTAAAGCTTTAACCCAGGGGTGTCAAAGTTGTGTCGTCATGGCGTCGTATCGGGACTTTTTTCCCCTTCGAGGAGCTGGGGTGGGTGTGGCCAGCACGTGACACATCCAGCCAATGGGCCGCGAGTTTGACAACCCTGCTTTAACAGAATCACTGAAATAGCCTTCCTACTATCAACTTTTAAGCAGTTTCAAAACATTGCTTTTAAGATCAATGGATACTAACAAAATCACATGGGAAAAAATTAAATACTGGAAAGGTCAAGAATACCCCTACATGATATTGTGGCAAATATTATAGTAATAAACCTATGCTGTAGACCAGGGGTGTCAAACACATGGCTAACAGGCCACATCCACCCCAGCTCCACAAGGGCGAAAATAACCCTGAAATGTCACTATACGGCCCGCAATGCAATCGGGTTTAACACCTCTGCTGTAGACCAGTAATAAATGTTTTAATGCATAGAAAACAAGTGGCATAAACAAAGTTTGAATAAAATGAACTTTAGAACAAACCTGTAAAATCTATTTTCCAATCTCTGCTTAATTGTACTGAGATCAGTGGGGTATGCAACAACAGTGCAGTACATTGGATAAGCCTGGAAATCCACTGGTGCCACAAAAGCAGAAGCAATATCTACAATAAAATGTTCTTAGATTTCAGAAAAACAATGCTTTTACAAATAAATAAACAAATGTATGTACGTTAAAGCAACAAGAGAATTAAACACAGCCAGATTTGGATTTTAGAACTATCGGATATAAGAAAAATAGTTACTTGCCCACTGAGGTGGCAGTATTCAGGCAAGCTTGGTGATCCACAAGGCTGTGTTAGCATTGGATGGGACAAACTTCCAGGAATGAAGGTTAGATTGGGACATAGTACAGATCTTGGAAAAAGGAATTGCAAACCATTTCTTTCTAATGCCAAGAAAACTATATGGATATCTCCATGTAAGTTAGCAGGAGTTAAATTTGATTTGAAAGTGTTTGTACTGAAATATTCATGTGTGTGTGTGTGTGTGTGTGTGTGTGTGTGTGTGTGTGTGTGTGTGTTGCTTGTGTGTGGTGCTTCTGCCATACTAAAATTATTACCTAAAGTCATCAGTTGATTTATTCCTGAAATTATTCTTTCACATTCATCATCACGAGTTCTGGAACCCCATTCTCCATCCAGAGGTTTGTATATTAAAGATCTGCTTTCAGTATTAGTTAAAGGAACACTAGTTCCAAGTTCCTCTGGAAACACAGCTGTAATAAAGCATGAGGTGTAATAGTAATTATTAATGCAAAAGTAAACAATTAAGAAAATGCAATGTCGTTAATACTGGACACAGTATTATCTCAACAATAATAGCCATGTGATAGAAATATTACAAATGCATTCAGCATATACATCTGTATTATCCAACCTCTGCCAGTAACATACAATTTAATCAAAACTTTTCATGTTAAAATAAAGGTGGGAGATGACTCTTTAAGAAGGAAAGATTAATACAGTCCGTGTATTAAATTGCATTTATTTATTAAATTTACATGACTGCCATCTCGCTGTCCAAGGCAAATCTGAGCAGCTAACAATATAGTAAAAATGGAGATATAAAAACAATTAAAATTGCATGCTTTCCCAATCAAAATTACAATAAACTGTATTGTTGATATTCCACATCTATGCCATGAAAAATGGTGTTCCTATTAAAGGGAACCTCATAGACTGGAAAAGGGGAGTTTTAGGATGTATGTAGCCTTGAAGCTGGAAACTGTCCCTCCCTGCATTAAAACTAAACTATGCTTTTTTTAACTAAAGCAACAACAAAGTTAAAAATGATGTAAATCATGCTATTCAAATACACTTTTAAATATATATGTTTTACAAGATATTGCAGGATGAAACATATCCAAACAAATTATCTCAATATGAAACAAATATACTGTTAAACATTATTGCCAAAAACTTTGGCATTTGATGATAAGTACTGAGGACTTTGGATAAAGAGGTTAAAAACCTAGATCCTCCTAGCATAAGAAAGAGGATCTCTCCCTTGTCAAGTCAATGGCTAAGCCTTCCAGATTTTGTCTGTTCTCTGCAGGATCTGATCTGCTTTACCCAAATCCAAACTTACTTTCCCATGGTTGAAGTAGAGATTGCCCAGTGTGTGGTTCCTGACAATGAACCACACCTGACTGTTTCTGGCTGAGCAAGTTTGTGTGTTTCTCTCTACTTGAAAATTTACTCACTATGAGAAATCTACAGAAGCTCCCTACTTATTTCGCAATCAAGAATCGTGGATGGCCTCTAGTTGAAGCACTACAGAGAAGGTATACTCTGGGCAAAGCCTGAAAAAACAAACAACTTACCTAGTGGGGAAAATTTTGGCAGCACCCCTTCCCCACTTGTGTAGAAAGTACACGCAAATCCAATTACTCTCTAGAGCAGCGGTTCTCAACCTGTGGGTCGCGACCCCTTTGGGGGTCGAACGACCATTTCACAGGGGTCGCCGCGTGCGTTAGCCCGCCATTTTGGTGCCACCGTCACTGCAGGGGTGAAAAGGTCCCGGTTCGGCCGTGCTGTGAGTCGCCGGACAGCTGGTAGCCTGGACGCCGCCATTTGAGTTCTTCTACCCTCTGCGCATGCGCAGAATGCTTTGCGCATGCGCAGAGGTAAAAGAACCCAAATGGTGGCGTCTGGGTGAAGTCTCCTGCTTCCACGCTATCAGCTGTCCGGCGACCTGCAGGCAAGCCTGAACCCGGAAGATTTCGCCCCTGGTGCCACGCCCCCTTTGTCACCTCATCCCGTGCAGGGAGGGGGCAGGGAGGGGGTTGCGGCGGCAGGGGGGGTCGCGGCGGTGGCGGGGGGGTCGCGGGGGGGTCGCGGCATTAGAAAGGTTGAGAACCACTGCTCTAGAGAAAATGGGGAGCAATGGCTCCGTGTCCTCTCCAGAGAAATGAATACCAACATTTGAAATTTAAACAACATGCAAAGTTGTTGTCCTACTCCTATGGCCCCACAGGAGCTAGATTTGATCCTTAGGCCAAATTCAGTTTATCATTTCTGACTAAAAGAGATCCCTTAATAGCCCGAAGGATAACAATAGCAAACAAAAAAGAAACGTAGTTTGGAAAGGTAATAGCAAAATTTCCCAACTTTAAATAATGTAAAGTACTCTTTAGAACTTATAATGAATCACTGTTCCTTTATAACAACAGCTCCCACATTTCTACACATGAGATACTGAATTATGGATTCTTTCTGTAAAAATGTAGGAATTGTTTTAATTAGTGATCTATTTATGAACAGGTTTCTATGTTTCATTTGTCATATTTACCAAGGTAGATAGCTAACTTCCCTCACGATTTTGTAACTGAAGAGACTATACCGATAGCAGCATAACAATTATTTATCATTTTCCAGCAACTAAATTGGGGAGGCTAATCAGATGATGTTATGAAGATAAAAACAATACAGGACCAGAATTTTTGGCTTAAACAATAAGCACAGCCCATTTATGTGTGGGTTTTCACACCTTTTAGGCAATTTACGAACCATACTAATCTAAACAAACAAAACAGGGGCTTAACAATTGAAATTATTACTTTCTTCCTACTGCTTCTAAAGAGTTCACAATACTTTGGCCCAATGAACCTCAACAGTCCTGAAAACCAGAAGCATTAAACAAAATGCAATTACTGAATTTTCCCACAATTATTTCACTAACCAAAACTAGTTCTTTCTTCTTTTAAAGCTTTAAAAATCAGCTTTCCAAATTATCACTTCTGTACACATTAAGTTCTATATCCTCTTTCTGTACATCTAGGAGAAAGTAGGCACATACCATTGTTTGGTATAGGCTCCATATCCCATGGGCTCATTTTCTCAGTATCTCCATTGTCCCAACTTCAAGGGAAAAAAATATAAAAAGCATTTTGGACAATATTATTTATCTAAATATTTATTGAGAATACATTTTTCCAATTTTAAACAGTAGATATCAATTATTGCAATGACATTCATCAGTTTACAATTAAATGCACTTGAATTTTAAAAAATCTGAGAAATTAAATATTGCTGTATTGGCAACATACTAACCAGACATTGTAGCACTGAAACAAGCTGTCAGGATAATCAGGCTGAAGAGGTTCTTGACTTTCTATTGTTCCGAACCACCATGCATCATCAATTACTGATCTAAATCGATCACCTGGACAGGCATACCAAACTATATAATTAACCATCTTTATATGCATTACTATTTTTAATATAGGTTTGACAACAATTGCATGAATAGGAAGATGTAGAATGCCGGCAATCTTTCAAGCAAAGATTCATACAATTAAAAACTCAAATGCGCTATAAAGGTAAATTGAGTTGGCCCAGAAACATTATTTCAACAAACAAGGGAAATTTTCTAAGCACAGAAATCTCTGTGACTGAGGGTGATTGTGCCTATGCCATGACACTATTCTGCAATTATACATTAGAGACATTGTCTATGTTTGTGGCTTCTACCAGGTGCCTATAAATAGAAGATAAGATACTATAAGGTCTTTTTTTCATGTTGAGACTACATCCATATTCCTTTTTCATAATTTAAAATGCAAAGGAATAGAATAGCTTTACCTCTAAGTAAAAGAGGTAAAACAGATTTTAAAAAACTGACAATAATTTGTTTGGGCTATAATTTTAGCATCAACAAGACAGATGAACAGCACCAATGGAAAATTCATACTTAATTATTTTGCCATTATACAGCTTTATTTTGCAACCATTCAAGCATATGATTGAATACCAATTTTCCCACTGATATTTTGTGCTTATACAAAAAGATAATAGTATAGTCCTACTAGTCAGTATACTGTACGCTACAAAAAAATATTTTAATTCTGTGTAATATTTTCAAGCATGGGTACTTCTACTTTTGATTTATTAACTTGGGTTTTCAAAGTTTTTTTAAAATATCCAAGAGTCTTATTTTTTTTTCTTTGATCCAACAAGTTAGCATTTTATTTGTTAAAATGTTGTTTATGAAATATAAATAAAGATAAAACCAACTCAAATAAAGAAGTTGTAAAGCT
Source organism: Thermophis baileyi (assembly GCA_003457575.1). NCBI lineage: Eukaryota > Metazoa > Chordata > Lepidosauria > Squamata > Dipsadidae > Thermophis > Thermophis baileyi. The sequence continues at coordinate 1,003,560 of QLTV01001692.1, read as the reverse complement.
AAATTGAACACTGAGAACTATTCATGAAGAAACCACATAAGATTTTTTCCAGAAGAACAACAGAAATGGGGCCAACCTCACAGGGTTGATGTTCCAAAGGGTGGGGGCCACAGCAAATGGAACTCCTTAGTAGATAGGATACCCATCCTGCTCAACTTGATGGAATGGGTAGATGTAATAGGGAAGGAGCAGTCCCTCAAATAACCTATTCTCATGTTGTGACCGGGTTTAAAGATCAAAACCTTATGGAATTAATTTTTAAAAAGCAAGTTTTTTAACTGGCTGGGTGATTTTTCAGTATGAGAGAGAGTAAAGGGGTAAGGAGAAAGAAGAAAGCTAAGTGGGGTCTCCAATGACAGTGAAATCTGAATGCTATAAATTTTACGTCTGAAAATATTACACATTTATACTACTTATTCCAGATACGTATGGCAACAGCCTGCTATTTCTAATCTAAGAACTACAACTGGAAACAAATTCACTTGGGAATATAATGAAAATTCTTATGGCAAGCATTTCTCAAAATAGCAAGGATTTTTAATCTTGTTGTCTAAACTTCTAACACATGGAAGACTGTGAGGATCCAAACACATGGCAAAAGGGTATTTATCATATGTTCTATTGAAATCACAGGGAATTTTGACCATGAAATCACTGAAATGTATTCAAGAGCACCTACCTATATTCCATCTTCTGTGCTTTGCATCATCAAACTGCTGTCTTAAGACTAGGAAATCTATCACATCTGGCATATCATGATACCTAGATATAATCAAAATGAAATAGTATGAAAAATGTGTTACCTATCATAACAAATACTTTGGAGAACTCATCCATTCAAAGACATATCAAGAAATAGTGGAACAATCTCAACTAATTCCATTAGAGGCTAAAGCATATGTTTGATAGTAAAATTCAGTGAAAAAGCAGCTAAATTTGTTGTTTTCTTGGGGGTGGGGGATAAAAGGAAAAACTATAGCTAACTTTTTACCATCTATCATTTCTCATCCAAAATTTGGCTAGCAGCCAGTTTTTCCCCCAGCAAGAATTCCTTGTCTATAGATATCAACTCTAGGTAAGAATAATGGCTTTTTCTGCCTATTATCCTTTCCCTGATCAGTCACAAACCTGAGTTCTCAAGCCAGCTATTATTCTAATTCTATCCTCAGTTATACATTTTCAGCATAAAGATGGTCCACTATTAGGGAAAAGTTCTGTAGGTGAAATCTAATGTTGTACAAGTAGATATGTCTAGTCATGCAAGAATGGAAAATTCTGTCATTTCAGAGATTTTCATCCCCCAAAGCAGGAATATTGAGGGCTGCAGGAAGAACAGAAATCCATCCTGCTGAGAGTTCCCTCTGTATTGGGAGATAGGCATAATAATTACAATCAAATAAAGCTTCTTAAAGCACATTTTAGACATTTGCTTTAATAAACAATGTTCTCAAATTACACTTCTATTATCAACCAGTAATTGCCTGCATCCAATTCTGTCTATGCTAAACTGAGGGCTTGGCAATATTTTTAGGTGCTGTCTGCTACTCCCCAAAATGATCCCATCCTGACCCCTCAAAGATTTCAGTAATCTCACCTGAGATTATACAAGACTTCAGCATTTTAAATAAAAATAAAAATATTTTTATTAAATGTGGGGATACCTGGAACTATTTAGCACAGGGGTGTCAAACTCAAGGCCCGCAGGCCGAATCCTGCTCTAATGAGGTCAGATCCAGCTCGTGCGGCCATCCTGGAAACTGTAAGGGGCCGGCCCACATCACTTCAGCCCGGCCCACGCCATACCGGCGGGCGCTTCAGTGCCTGACTGGTGGGGCACTTCTCACTCAGCCACTTTCCCTTTTTCTTCTCCCTGCTCCTCCTCCTCCTCCTTCAGACAAAAGCTGCACTTTTCATCTGTCCATTGCAGCGCAGCGCCTGGGATTTACTTTGACAGTGGCGGGGCTTAGGGGATGGTCAATCCCCTTTCATGGCACAGTGAAAGTGGAAGGCAATCCCCCCACTAGACAGACCAGCCTGGCAGGGGAGGGGTGGGGTGGGAAACCGAGCGCCACCGAAAGCAGCTGAAGGCACACCGGCTGTAGCTGCCCCGCCCCCTGCCTTGCCTCACCTCATTCCATGGGACGAGCCTCCCACCCCCTGCCCCACCCACCGCAGACCCCTGGATTCCCTTCCCAAACCCTGCCCGGCACCCACAAGCACCCCCCATGAGCCATGTCAAGCTGGCCACACCCCCTGGCCATGACCAGTCGGCCACGACCATCCTGGCCACACCCCTTTCCCCCCCGGAGGACAACCACAATGCTGAGCCAGCCCTCAATGAAATCGAGTTTGACACTCCTGATTTAGGAGTATTCTGGACACCATGCTGTTAACTTAAATAGATAATAAAATGTTTATCCCATTTAAATATCATAGCGAGATCAGATTCTCTTCCCAGTCTGTTTCCCAAATCTATCCCAGGGGGTTGAAATGCATTGGGGAATGGAGGGGAGGAAACAGAGGAATGGAAACTCTCTTTGTGTAATTAAATATTCTCAAATCTCCAAATCTACACCCCAGATTTACTATTTAAGCTCATTAAGTGAGATTAATTTCAGAAACACATTTTATTTTGAATATGCATAAAATGTGTTGCAAAGGTATATATGTGGGAGAGGGGGTGAGAGAGAAAGACAGAGAGACATATAAATAAAATTGTATATATGATCATGGATTTTTCTTACTTCATTGTAAATGATCCTCCAGTCAATTTACCCGTATCAGGGTCAAGAAAAGCAAGTTTAAGGCAGCAAAGTGTAGGCAACCCAACTTCGTATTTTATTCCAACTATTTTCATCAACTCTTGTTCCTTAAACAAAAATAAAAATATTGATAGTAATTTACCATGATTTTCAGGTGAAAAAAAAAAAGAAGGGGAGAGAAAAAGAGGAGATTCATGTAACTTACACTTCTGAATTAAACAGAAAAACAAAACAACTAATAGAGCAAGAGCAGCTGGTGAACAGTATGTTCTATCCTCCCTTACTAGGAGGCTGCTGATCATTGTGTATGATATCACCACTATAACTTTGCTTAAAACCTAATCAAACATAAAATGGTACTTAAATATAATAAATATAAATTGAAGCAGGATAGTCTATGAACAGCTTCCTTATAAGCATATGCAAAATTTTTCATGATTAGGATGAAACACTTTTTTTAAAAAATGAGGCCAAATATACTTATTACAAGCATTCCGTGATATTCCAGGGGATCTAACTGCAGTGCTGTCTTCTGTCTAAAAACTGGAGCATAATCTTTTCTGTCTTTCTACCTAATACAGGACAGCATGTTCCTTGGCTTTGGCTTAGGCTGAATGGAATAAGTTTTGGAAAGAGTCACCAAGTCATTTTGCATATGAGCTATTGAGGGAGCCATTCCAGATCTGAAAGCTGTGGGTGAAAGACTTCAGAGAGCAAATAAGAATTCTGCAAGGGACTCAACACTTGCTTGCACTCAGTGTTGGTGCTCTGACTATCAGTATTGCTGAATATATGTTATCTACCTGAGGCAATCCCCCATATTGTTTATTTCAAGTATGGTTTCTCTTTTGATCTGGTTTTTAAAAAATGCAGTCCAGTGTATGACTAGAACAAAAGATTCACCACTCTATCCCATCCTTTTGCTTTTCAACTTTGCTCCCTGTTGAATATTAAAATAACAGTTCCCTCCTGCCAGAAAACTTCCCCTCTCTAAATAAGGGCTGAGAGGTTACTGAGGAGAATTAATTCTTCTATTTAGGTTGCACATATAACTGGTGCTGATAGCATAGCCTTATGATACATACACATGCACAATTACACATAATCACAAAGCACAATCACATACATATCTACCTATAGTTTTAAATAGAAACTTGCCCATTTCAACCCACTTTTTTTCAGTTTAAGACTAGCTGGGAGTCTCCAACCTAATATTCTATTTTAAAAAACACTCAAACCAGCCATGCCTGAAAATAGACAAGTAAGAGACACGGTCCTAGTAGGAGAACCAAATTACATTCTATTAATTAAGGGAGAGGCTTGATTGCAATACAAGATCCAGTTCTCCACATGTATAAAGAGGAGCCAGACGATAACTAAAAGCCAGGTCAAGCTTGCCAACTTCAAAATTCTATGGAATTCTATTTATCACCTGCTCAAGGACTACTTGTTTATTTGACAAGTGTCATGCTTGAACTTGTTATGTGGCCTTTTTCTGAAGTTCTTCATCCTTTTCATATTTCAGCTATTAAAAAAAATTCCTTCACTATGCAATGGTCAGTCCATGACTCAAAATTAGCTCTTTTTTGTGAAGTTAAAAGTTTTATTACACATAAATGCAGGTAAATAGGAAATGGTTCCCTTCTGCATAGCGGCACTAATTTTCCCCCTCCCCCCGCTAATATTCTCATCCACCAAGCAGAAATTGTAGCATTTGGGGGTTTTAGCAGCCAGTCAGTTAATATGTTGCACCCCCCCCAACCCCCAACTGTAAATACATCTGCGACAGATGTTGCTGACTATTTGCAATGCTTCGGTAATATATAGCAAGGCATGCCAAATTATATTAGCAGTGTGACTGAAATTCATTTTCTATCTGTCTATCTGGCAGCCCTGGAGAGTATAATCAAATTAAATACTAATCTTTTCTCACATTCTTTTTAATTAGTACTCGCATAAGACGCAGTATATAGAAAACAAATAGCCTCTATACAGTTTCTAAAGTAAGTTTTCAAAAATGTTCCTAAAATAATCTGTATCCTCTCTTTCTGCAATTTGGGCAGGCTGCTTGTTGCCATCATTTAATGAGGATCATGCAGGACATTAAGTGACGACCTCATATGACCACAATGTCTAACTTCCTGCTGGCTTCCCCATTGACTTTGCTTGTGGGAAGCCAGCAGGGAAGGTTGCAAATTGCAATCACATTACCACAGAGATGGTAAGTACAAAGTCATCATAACTGCCACTTGTTCAGTGCTGTTGCAAGAGTGGCCATTGAAAGTGGTGAGTAAATGAGGATGACTTGTAACTCTTGTACACTTGTAATAGGCCCATTATCTTACTGTTTTGACCTTTTAAACATTATAAAATAATTACCGTTAAATGCAGTGAACTGTATGTGGAAGTATACATACAGCTCAGAGGTGGGTTCCGTCGGTGCCGGTCCGTGGATGCTGCCATCTTTTTTGGGGGGGGGAATATTTTTTTTTTGAATTTTTTGCTGATTTTTTTCTTCTGCGCATGCGCAGAAGCCGAGTCCCCGGCACTGCGCATGCGCCATCTTGTTTTTGGCTTCTTTTTTGCGAATTTTTGGTACTGCAAAGCGCATGTGCAGCCACGCAGCGTGCAATGTGCATGCAGCCACACGGCACGGGAGGAAGCAAACTGGCGGCGAGGTAAGTTAGAACCCACCCCTGATACAGCTAGATTTAAAGGCTGAAACTATGTAGGGCAAGGGTGTCAAACTCAAGGCCCGGGGGCCAGATCTGGCCCGCAGGGTGCTTAGATCTGGCCTGCAGGGCTGCCCTGGAAACAGCGAAGGACCGGCCCGTGGTGCCTCTGCCAGCGAAAATGGAGCTCGGAAGGGCCACGGGCAGCCCTCCAGAGCTGAGTTTTCGCTGGCAGAGGGTTGCAGGAGGCAGTCCTGGCCGAAAACGGAGCTTGGGAGCCTGTTTTCACTGGCAGAGCGCTTGGGCCGCCACAGGCGTCCCTGATATAAGTGATGTCGAGCTGGCCATGCCCCCTGGCCATGCCTCCCCAGGGTCAAACACAACCCTGATGCGGCCCTCAATGAAATTGAGTTTGACACCCCTGATGTAGGGCATCCATCTGTTAAATCTTAGTTCAGTAGGATTTATTCCCAAGTAAGAACCTATAAGATCTGAACTTTATATATACAAAGAATGTAAAAAGGAAAGAGCAAGGAGGACACATACCCGTAACTCCATCTTATGCCATGGCTGTTTTTTAGGATTAATGCTATATATTTTGTTTTTCTTTGCCATTAGAACATATGCTTCATGACCTTGCCGGAAATAGTAAACCTTCAGAAATTAAACATCACAGTTAATGCATGAAATACCTATAAAATCTAAAAGAACTCTAACTGAAAGTATGCACCAAAACCAGTTATTTTTCAATCATTCAATTAAAAATAGTAACCTGTTGCCAATTAACTTTTAGAATGTTATAATCCTCAGTAGCATTTTATGAAAATACCTTTTGTTAAAAAGAATCTATTTGAAGCTTTGTTTAGTTTAGAGCAGCACATTTTCATTAATAATATAACATAAAGCAGTTACTGTAAATTAACCAAGATTCAATTGTCTGAGCATTTTGTACTTACATGGTTTTTACAATGCATTATGTTTATTAGCATACAAAACATCTGAAAGAAAATTATCCTAATGTGTGACCACTGACTGATCAGAAGAGTTGATTGTCATATTTTACAATAATTAGAGCTACATGCAAGGATAAAAAAATAGTGTGTCTTCTTCCTTGGCTCCAAGTCATCACTCACATATAGGGGCATATGGGATTTACAAATATATCTAATGAAAATGTTTTCAAATTGTAGTATACAACAGTAGTATATATTAGCCATTTCTATAACAACAAACCTATCTAATCAGCAAAACCTAAATGTCATTTTTTTCATCACTAGCACAAAATCCAGAAGCAATTTCCAAATAAAACCAAAATTAGATATATTCTCTTCTTTGGATGAGGCAATCAATTTAACCACCTCTACTTTTTTTCCCCCTTTGTTGTGGAAAGTAATATTTCTCTTTACACTTATTAATCTTTGTAGACTGCCATAATTTATATTAACAAAATTCACTCTACTCTTTCAGATTTTTAACCTTAAAGGGAAAAACACTTTTTAAATATCCATTTTAAAACACTAAACTTTTCTTTAAAAACACTTTTAAACCTCTTGGCTCCCTCTTGTGGTCAAAGAGTAGATTTTTTTAAATAAATCAGTTAATCCTGGCCAATGAGAATTCATAAAAATCGGAAAGTTTAAGCCACTTTCCAATCCAAAACTATAGATTATTTAAAAGTAATAAAATAGAGCCACAACTTTCTTTCCTTATATTTCACCATCAAAGATACTTCGTAAGTCATAAAAACAAAGGAAACAGTTCCTTGTTAGTAGTTGAAGAAGCTTTGGTCTGGAAGAAACTTCCCCTAGACTGGTCAGTTGGCCATATTCATTGGAAGTCTCTGGTGGCTGATGTAATGAATTAAATTTGTGTTTAAAACTTGGAACATTGCTATTTCTCAATATCATTAATGTTATGGCAAGTTTTCAAAAAGGCACTCACTTTTCAAAGGTGCAGAGTCTTGCCTAATCAATGTGGAAAGTGCCTAGGATATATGAATTGAGTCTCCCTCAGGTCACCATCTCAACAAAGATTACCAGATTTAGCAATGATTGTCTATGGCTCCCTACTATTTCTTACATTCAACAGAAAGACAACTCAGAGTCTCTTTGGAGGAGTACAAAAAGCTGCCACCTCCTTCTTGGCAATTCTTCTTATTCATAATTCTTTCTTTAATTTATAGCCAGCTTTTTCATAAGAAACTCAAGGTAGTTCATTCTGAGATTTCTCTTCACTTTCCCCACAACAGCAATATTGTGAGATAGTTCAAGCTTAGAGACTGGGACTGGCCCAAGTCACCCAGCCGAGGGTAGACTTGAACCTAGGTTTCCTTGCTCACAGGTCATGATGCCAACCAAATTATAATTCTATAATTCTTACTCTACTTTTCTGTCCAGTACTTGCGGGAGAGATACTCTGTGGGACCATCCAACAGACAAGAAAAAAGGCAAAAAAAAAAATGCAGAATGAAATAAACGAGAGGGAAAACAGCTTGTTTTTGAGGAAAATAAGTAACAGAGGAAGGAAAATGGGGTAGATGTAAAAGAAATAGAAAAACCTAAATTAAGAAACAAATACTTAGTTTCCTCTCCAAATGAGAGTACAAAATGAATTAGTGAACAGCTACTATGTTAACAGTGGCATTAATTTATGACTCTTGTGTTTCAAAAATAGGGGGAGATATTAACTAAAGCACAAACCTTTGTACAAAGAACTTGTTAACTTTTTATTTTAAAATGACCATCAAATTCTGCCTTATTTCAGGATTTTTTTAAAAAACCCTACTCTAAAGTATTTGACAGAGAGGGGAAGAGATTCTTACTTGGCACTTTAATAAACTGAAGATGAATGTGCAACTGAAGGTGATGCATAAAAATGAAAGAAAAAGTAAATACCTCATCTCCCATTTGTGGTACAAAAGGGCATCGTCGAGGAACAGGATCTGTAATCCACACTGAAGGAAGCCACTCTTCTAATGTTAAGCCATTTTCGGTTAGCACTCCCATAGCCAACCTCTAAAGAAATATGCACATATATCTACATTAAACTCTAGAACTTGTTATGCAATTTTAAGGTTTGCTTAAGCTTAGCTGTTCTCAAAAGCATTTGAATTCACAGTTTTAGCAATACAGGAACTAACCTCAGATCTGCATATTTCTCTTTCCTATTCCAGTACAATTATCAGCTACTAATGTAATGAAAATAAAATATGTTTAATTTTTCATTGCAGCCCTACTGGAATAGGAAGGAAGGTATGCATGAGACTCATGCATATTAAAGCATCACAATCAATTTTCTATAAGCAAAATAAATAAATATGCCCATCACATGTGAACAATGTTAGGTATTTGATAAAAATGTCAGCATCCTTCATGTTAATTGACTAATAACTAAGCATTTACTATAGTCCTTCTTTCTATAAAGAGGACAAGAGTTCACCTTGAGAGAACTATATCGAGGGGAAGAGATATGTGGAGGAACTTTGCTAGTTCATGAACAGAATAAAAGAGCATATTAACAAACTCTACACACCTTTCCTTATAGGCAAACTTTGAATCAAAGATCTTGCAAAATGTACACTCCTTAACTTGTAATTTTAATATATTAGCTATCTGGATAATTAAAAGTATAATTCACATGCATTTACATTAGTGAGGAATAAGCATTATTGAAAAGAAGCATTTTAAATTAGTATTTTATAATTATAGTACAACCTTTTGTTTCCTTTCTTTCGGTTTCCTTTTCTTTGGAGATGATGGACCATCTTTATCTTCAATACCTTTTTTCCTTTCTTTTCTGATTTGTTTTTGTCTCTGTTTTTCAGGACCCTCTTCATCTTCTGAACTGCTCTCTACTTTCTTGGCCTTAATTTTAGGAACTTTCTTGGGTGGTTGCAAATTAATTCCAGCATCTGCTGTCCAGTCAGAGTAATCACTGGAATAATCACTAGAAGTGAAATAATTAATCAGTACATAGATATGCACTGATGTGCAAATTTAATATCCATCAGAAAAAGTATGTTTCAGTATGTTACTGAAAAACTAGTTAACCATACTAGGATGAAACAAGTAATTTTTGCCTTAGTTCTTCTGGAATTAGAATGCATTTAGATGAAAAGCACTGAACAAATGTTACTTGCAACTTCATACAGAACCATAAGGTATAAATATAAGCATAAAACCAGGTGGGCCAGAACTAAAATCATCAAAACAAGAATTACCTCATAATAAAATGTTAATTTGATGCTCCTAAACTCTTCAGATGCTCTAATTATTTATCACCACTATACTCCCAAGAAGGGAATTTTGAAGTCAGTATTGTCAAAAAGAAAACATTTTTTCATTCAATCTTTATTATGGTCACGGACCAGCACAAGAAATGTTTAAATTATATGACATGCTGTTTTTTTGAAGCAAAGATGAATGTGAAAAAGCAGGCTGTAATATAGCAGAGAAGATGTTTTTCCCTTAAAAAAAATGTGTTCAAGCCCGCTGTCTGACAAAACAAATGTAAAAAAATTAAAGGAAAAAGAGCCACTAGCAAAATTCCACAAACCTTTGTGCAAAGTTTAAATGTTGCTATTAATAGGTAGTTGCTAGTGTTTCCGCTAAAATCAGTTACAGAAGAAACTATTAAAAAACAGGCTGTATATTAAAAATGCACCACTTCAGTGGTTCTTGAAAACATTGTGTGGTTTCAGTGTTTCATTATTCACGAAAGAACGCTGTACACCATTTTTAGTAATGGGCAGTCTGTTGTATCTCAGGGTTGTTTTAAACATTCTTAAGACATTCTTAACCTGGGAACTGCCTGTATTTTTCAATATGATGAATGAAAATGTAATGATATATCAACACTAAGTCCTAGAGAGATAGATATTCAGGAGAGAGTTTAATGGTGGCCCCTTCCTATCTGACAGAAGGTCATTCCAAAGGACCCTCCTATCTTCAAGGTGGACCGGAATGTGGCTGAAAGATCCCTGTACATGTACGTTTTTTATTTTTTACTGGATTCTTTTTTCCATAAAGGTTTCTTAAACTCCTTGTTTTACATTTTTTACTCAAAGTATTTTTTATGAATCAGAACAATTAACATATATCTTACCACTTAAATCTCCCATTTAAGTTTAAATAGCATAGTTCCTGATATTCACTCACTTACCTAGAACTACCATCACTATGCCATGCTTTTCTTTCATCTTCTGATGTTCCACCACTGGCAACAACAATTTCTCCTTCCTAAGAACAATATAATATTTAGCTATTTCTTCTGACATGCTAAGATATTCTTTAAAAGTTATGAAGTACTTCTAATTTCTTTAATAAATGAACTAAGTACTTCTGATTAAGAATGCAGTTATTCAGTGACTTCATTTCACTCAATTTTGATACCACTTTGGGTGGCTCAACCCCCCCTCCAAAAAAACCCAGTAAATTGATCATGGTAAGTTTATGTAAAAAAAGTAACCACTAAACAACTTTCTTGAAAACTAAGATCTAACCAAACACTGGCTCTTTAATTACTACCCACAGACTCACAACAATAATTAGCTTATATAATTTATTTCCAAATGTAATTAATATAGAAAAGCTGAAGTGGTTTGGAACCAGAGTATCAGAAAGTCTGCCTTCTTTGGTATAAATCTGGGTATAACATACTGTAAACAGCAAGGGTTTGGTTACAACACAAAACACATAAAATGCCCATTTCAGGAGAAACACTTCCTACACTGTTTTTGAACCTGCAGTAGAATAGCACTGGAATTTTCAAATTATATGTGATTGCCGAGTTCTCTTTTATGTCATTTGGTATTTGCTTCTTTAGTTACAATATTTTTAGTTTAAATCACCATAACTGCCTGGCCAGTTATATGATCAATAAATAACTCTCTGCTAAAGGAAGTCAGATTGTCCATGCATGGTATTAGGAAAACAAAGTGTCTCTGAACATTTACTAAAAAGCTTTTCCTAAAAAAGTTAAATTGCATTTAACATGTGTAATATATGAATAGATTTAGGAAAAACACCCATTTTTGTCTTTAAGAAAGGAGAGTCAAGTAACCTCAGGAATTATGATTTTGCATGCAAACAACCTAGGGTAGAAGTTCCTAAACTTTCTGTTAATACACCTCCCTGTGATGTAATTTCAATGTATACACCTCCCCTAAAAATCCAGACACCAAAATGGGCAATGAAAACAATACAACAAAGCTTAATTTTAATAAAAACATAAAAAATAAAAATCTTCACACCTCCCTGGATTATATGCAGCTTCCAAGGAGAGGAACATGTCAGCTTGGGAAAGCCCGATCTACCGTATCAGAACTCAATGAATAGTCATGTTCATTTCATTTAAAAGGAAACACAATAGATCTCTTACCTCTGAGGAACTGCTTCCATTTTCATTGTTTTCATTTGGCCTGACAGTTTCCTCTAAGGCATATCTGGTTCGATAGTTATGTTGGTTGGCCTGTTGCTTTTTCGAATCACCAACGTCCAACACATGATCATGTGAATGGTTCTAGAAACACACAAAATAACCATTAATCAGGATCATGAAAAACCTCTGTGAAACAGCTCACCAGTGGAAATAAAAAGGCTTTAGATAAACTAAGTCTGCTCTTCCTTATACATTCTGACATTAATATTACAATCTGAATGGCCGCTGATTAGAATTCACTAAACCACCCCCAAAAGACCGAAACTGCAAATATATCATAATAAATATCTGCAAAAAAATATATAAAAGTACTTATGAGATAAATTCCTTGTACAATTAAAAAAAACCCCACCCTACTAGTGCTATGATTGTAGAACATTTTACAACTTTCTATGGTTTCAAATAGTTTGTCCATTTCTTAAACTTTAACTATAAATAAAAATGAAAATGATACTGCAGGTAATTGAAGGGTTTTTTTCTCCAACCTGACAGCAAAGATGTTTAAATCCTAAAGAGCTATTCAGGATCTTTCAACATTTTTCAGGCTGAAGAACTAAAAGAAAAGAAAATTCCTGGAACCCCTGATCAAACAGAAAAGTCCTCATGCTAGAAAACTATATTCAACTGAACTTTTTCTTGCTTTTGCCCTTGTTCTTTCAGGGAATCTCATCAAGTTCTTATGAACTCTCAGCTCTGTGGATCACAATTTGAAAATCCCCAGCTTCCATTGGTTAACTAAAGAGATGCAAACCAGTAACACATAGCAATAGCAATAGCACTTAGACTTATATACCGCTTTACAGTACTTTACAGCCCTCTCTAAGCGGTTCACAGAGTCAGCATATTGCCCCCAACAATCTGGGTCCTCATTTTACCCACCTCGGAAGGATGGAAGGCTGAGTCAACCTTGAGCCGGTGAGATTTGAACTGCCGAACTGCAGCTAGCAGTCAGCTGAAGTAGCCTGCAGTACTGCACTCTAACCACTGCGCCACCTCGGCTCATGAAAAAGGTTTTCACATAGGGCAAGAAGCACCCTCCTACTATAGGTTGTTCTCTCTTAATAACCATTTGTTCAGTCACCGTTATGATGGTACTTAATGAATGGAACTGATCCTCACAATTATGGCTGTTGCATGCATTTATAAGCACACCGTGTGCTTCAACTCCCCCCAATCTCTGCCTTTCGGCTGCGACGTGCACTGTCTTCCTGCCTCCTCCATGGTTAGGTCAGGCCAGCTGCCTTTGGCAGACAAGGCTCTGTCACCCTGCCAGACTTGCCATGTGCTCCCGGGGCCTGGATGCACATGGAGAAGGAAGCAGGAAGAGGAAGGCAGTGAAGGTCAGTGAGGTGCAGCAGAGTGCAGCAATGGAAGAGTGCAGGGCAATCAAAAGGCAGGGGAGGGGGGGATAAGCCTGTGGGAAGAGTTGAAGCAGAGTGAGCACAGCTGGGCAGTGGAGCCTCATCTGCTAAGTGTTGCTCACTGGGCTCAGCTGGGGAGGTAGCAGGACTGAGCAGCAATTTGTGCAGAGCAGAAGTATGAAGTCAAAGCTAGGCACATCCAGCCTGTTTACTTTCAAGTTTATGATACAGGTAATCCTCAATTTACAACCATTCATTTAGTGATCGTTCAGACACAATGGCACTGAAAAAAGTTACTTATGACCGTTTTTCATTTACAACCACTGCAGCATCCTTATGATCACATGATCAAAATTCAGATGCTTAGTAACTGACTCATTTATATGACAGTTGCAGTTCCTGGGGTCATATGATCACCTTTTGCGACCATCTGACTAACAAAGTCAATGGGGAAGCCAGATTCACTAACTTAACAACTGCAGTGATTCACTTAACTGTGGCAAGAAAGGTAGTAAAATGGGGCAAAATTCACTTAAAACCTGTCTTGCTTAGCATCAGAAATTTTGGGCTCAATTATGGTCGTAAGTCAAGGATTACCTGTACTCTACATTATTGTCAAGCGCACACTGCTTACTTTGGGCAAAGATGGTATCTTATTTTCTCTAGGAACATGACTTATAATGTGCTTTCTTCTCTCTTCTGCTCTGTATGTTCTTATTTCTTCTTCTCCCTTTGCTGTTCGCCATTCTTCTTGCCTACTGCAGGACAAAAATCCAAGCATTAAAGTTAATTTCAATGTATTAGAATTAGATGCATTATTCCAATTTTTGTATCAGGAGCCACACATTTGCATCCCAATCTCTTTGAGAGTACACAGCTTCATAATAATGATATCTACATAAACCAAACAACAAGAGTTGCTTTACAATTCTAAAATATCATATTTTGTGTAATTCCCTCTAAATATAAAAACCTGTACCTATTAACCCTAAGTAAAGTGGTTGTGTAATCCTACCTATAACACCAAGTAGCACAAAATACATATTGGAGTCCTAAGCTGGACTAAACTTCTTCTCAAAGTGCCCTTCCTGTTAGTCGAGAGAACTGGCCTATTAGAAATTAAAATACCAACATGGAAGCATTTATAATGTAACTTAACAAAAACCAATATTAAAATTAATAATAATACAACAATCTCATCATACTAGCAACAGACTGTAGATATCAAAAAATAAGGGAGAAAGAACTGAGTCCTACAGCACCCAACAGAAGAGTCAATAACTCAGCCTCTCTTCCCTTACAATCACTGACTGGAACTATCCAATAAGTAAGGAGAAGAACATTGTAGAACAATGCCTCTAAATCCCAGCTTTTGCAGGTGATCCAAAAGGAAACCATGAATTATGGTATCAAAGGCCAGATTCAGTAGAACCAGAAGGAGTGTGCAGTACATTAATTCAGACCCAACCAACACAGTCGGTAGAGTTTCCATCTCAGGCCTAGACTAGAACCCCAAGTGAAAGTGGTCCAGACAATTCACCTCTTTTACTCTTACACCTTCTCAATAACTTTTCTTATATAAGGAAGACTGGATACTGAAAGTTGTCAAATGTGGCTGGATCCAAGGAGGGCCTTTTGAGGAAATAATGTACCACTCTCAAGTCCAATGGTGTCACCTCCTTCAAAGGGGCACTGCCATTCTCGCACCAACCATCAGGAAAAAACAGCTCTCTTTATCCATAAAAAAGAAAAGCCAAGTTACCTCAAAAATATAAAAAAATGCAGTGTAAAATGGCATGAAATCTACTTGCTCATTTCTTGCTAAAAAGAAGCTGGTAGCCCTGAAAGTGACTACTTCAGAAGCCAGCTGATGTAATAAGAAATGCACAATTTCCCTTATGACCTCATCAGAAGCCTAATCTTGGGTTCACACACATGCTCACTCAAATCCACTTTTTGCATTTCTCCACCAGCACTCTATTTCTTCTCCTGGAGTTCCAAGGAGCCATCCAGCATCAGCAAACAGTAAGAAATTATTCAGGAACAATCACATCAAGACAATAGGTTACTTCTTGTAGTTAACCTAGCAAATAACAAATTGCCTATTAAATTGCTGGGAAAGTTGCCAAGAGCTTATCAGAATCCATCTAGATCTATCTGGCAAGTGGGGTGAACCAACTAAATTAGTCCCTTTCCCCTGCAGAGATCTTGGGCTTCAGTCAATCTCATCTAAAACGACCTGACTACAAGAAACAAATACTTTCTGTATCATATCCATATTTTTGCATAACTGCACCAAGTCAAAAACAAAGTCTAATGTATAACTTTATTTAATGAATTTATAGACTGCCGATCTCATATACATGACTCTGTGTGGCTAACAATTAGAGTTAAAAAATAAATAAATAACCAGAAACATGTATAACTACTTAAATGTGTTGGGCCTAACTATCACGTGAGATAATACTATTATCACCAAGCCAAGAAATCCTGGGCAGATTCGGACAGGCCAATATTGCCCCTTTTCCCAATCACGTTTTGGTTATACCTGCTCATGAAATCATGAATGATCATAGTTTTAGTGATGGACCTGAGGTTTGCCATCAAAACCTTGAGGGTAAGTTATATATTGTTTAAAACAAATATATCAGAAATCTGTCATTATTCATTTCTCTTTAGTTAAGTATCAACCTTTAGTCAGAAATACCAATAGTGTAGAGGACATGATACTGATTTGCATTGATCAGTTTCCTGTCAGAACTCTAAACCAAGGAAGAGATAAGGCTAAGGAGAATTAAAAAGAAAAAAAGGGAATAAAGATAAGTTAAAAGCTGATAGAAAATATAATCAGGAAAAGAGAAGAGAAGTAGTTACAAGAAAAGATTCAAATACTCAAGATCTATTCTGGACAAATAATGAAGAAGGCTAGAAACAAAATGTGGGCCATGTGATTCTTGCCTTCTTGAGCAAATGAGGTTATTAAGTTTCACTGGGAACTATCCTCATACCAAACTGAAAAGAAAAATATATTTGCAGCAATTGCTCTTAACCGAATATATTTCTTATCACTTGTTCGATGAAACTAAGCATAAAGCATACCATGAAATCTAGTATTAATTTTGTGCTTGTTAAACAGAATGCTTATCAAGACTTAAATTTAAGCCCAGAGAGAAAGAAATCAGATGACACAGTTTTCAGCATTATGGGCAGATTGGGGGGAAAAATCTGCCTGGAAAATTGGAGAGCTGTGCTGTGCCAACATAAAGAAAGCATCACTGTTGTTCATAGTGCAAGTTTACAAATACAACGCCATTGGATACATTTATTACCTGGATACTCCTGTTGATAATTCTGGTACCACAACCCTTCGACTCCACGCTACCAGATCCCGTTCAGTTGCTATTTCACTTCTTGGGGCATTGCTATGCATCTGGCGAACTCCTTCAATTTGTCCACTGCGTCTTAATCCCACATTTGGTGGTGAATGCACTTCTGAGGTAGAGTTTACTGAGCATAAACAGAGAGAACAAAACAGAAATGAACATTTTTAAACATGTACTGAGTAACCAAGAGAAAATTTAAAACTATTACTGAATACATTTTTTTTGTGAACAAATATCTTAATAAACACACACATATTTTATTATTGCAAAATGATTTAAATGCCATTATTACTAGGCTAAAATACTATTTCCATGATAAAATCAAGTCAAATTAGATCAGTGTTTTTCAACCTTGGCAACTTTAAGATATGTGGACTTCAGAATTTCCCAGACAGCATGAATTTGGGAATTGAAGTCTATACATCTTAAAATTGCCAAAGTTGAAAAATACTGTATTAAATTATTAAAGTTAATGAAACGAGGATTTTTGTTTACCTCTGCCAATTCTATTTGTATTACTGTTTCCAGCTTCTCCAGACCGACGCTGATCTTGTTCTTGTTGAAGTCTCTGTATCATGCTGTCCAAAGGACTAACTTGTTGACTCAAAACTTGATTCAGTCCTATTAAAAGTAGAATTTGGTTAATTTAAAATATATTTTTTACATTTAAAGTGCATGTAGTCCATTAGAGTGCATAAAGTCGGTAAGAGTTCAACTGTTTAAAACATTTATTTGGAATGAACATTTTTATCATAATTCACTTAAAATTACACAATCCATATCAATTCAATTCATGCCCCCTAAAATTAACAGCACAGCTTCAACACCTGAATTTGTATCTTTCTTAAGGTCATGCAAACAATGCAACTTGTTTTGTTACATGCTCATCTATATCAATAAGTAAGATAGACCTTTTTTCTCCTATGTTGGACTGATTCAGTTGAGTTCACAAAGACACAATAAACTAGATCTGAGTTCCTGATATAATTTGCAGTGTAATGTGTAATGGTTCAGATCTTCCACCTGTGAATTATCACAAATGAATAAATGATGTGTAATTTCTAATCCTTTATATCTTACATCCAAATAGGCTGTTGGCACTGTCTGAAACTGAAATTCTATGAAATCTTGTCTCAGTAAATGGGATGCAAGTCTGTAAATAAAATTACATTCCTTTTCCATCTTTAAGAAATCAGTACCAATTGGGCAAATTAAGCTTGTACACATGCTCTTTATATATTTTAACAAAAAATACCGGTAATTAATCTCTCAATAACATATGCTAATTTATATCATTCAACAGGTCCTGATCTAGTGAAAATTGTGAAAAAAGTGTAAAATAGTTTTAGACACAAATTCACCCATCCACTACTATGTTCATTTTTTCATATGTCAAAATGTTAATGAATCAAGTACTTGTTATTTATACACTGGAGAAAATGAACACAATTCGCTCAAAACGTCCTCTTTAATACCACTAAAGTAATACTTATTAATGTCAATTGTGTTAATTTTCTCTTTCAAAAAATGTGGAAGAGATTATGAATAAGAAACTTGCCATTTTGTCAGTAACCCATTTAGAAATGCAAAGAAGCCTGGAAAATAGATTGGAATTTATCACTAACTGATCTTCAGATGATTAACTGGAGGGACAAGCAAACAAATCTCACCTATGACACCATTCCTCTTATTTCTTTTTTTTTTTTTTGCAAAAGAAAAATAAATGCAGAAGTAAAAACAAGGTGATTTAACGGTTAAAGACACTGAGCCTGCCAGCTGGAAAGTGCCGCACGATGGGGTGAGCTCCCATTACTTGCCCGAACTCCTGCCCACCAAGCAGTTCGAAAGCATGCAAATGAAAGTAGATAAATAGGTACCACTTTGGTGGGAAGGTAACAATGTTCCGTGCACCTTGCTGTATAGTCATGCTGCCCACATGACCATGGAAGTGCCTTCAGGCAACTCTGGCTCTCTCTGCTAAGAAACAAGATGAGCACCACCCCCTAGAATCAGACTGGACAGGGGAAACCTTTACCTTTATTCTTATGCCTTTGGAACTGAACCTGGTAAGAATGCTAAAAAGCACCTCTCAAAAATCCTGGAAAAAAGTAAGGTACCAGAGGTGGGTTTCAGCAGGCTCTGACCAGTTCCGGAGAACCGGTAGCGGAAATTTTGAGTAATTAGGAGAACCGGTAGCGGAAATTTTGAGTAGTTTGGAGAACCAGTAAATACCATCTTTGACTGGCCCCGCCCCCATCTATTCTCTGACTCCTGAGTCCCAGCTGATCGGGAGGAAATGGGGATTTTGCAGTAACCTTCCCCTGGAGTGGGGTGGGAATGGAGATTTTGCAGTATCCTTCCCCTGCCACGCCCACCAAGCCACGCCCACAGAACCAGTAGTAAAAAATTTTGAATCCCACCACTGTAAGGTACAATACAAAGTTAGAAGTTGTACATACCTGAGGAAGTTACCCCCATCTGAGGGATAAGCTGCTCTTCTCTACAGTTTTCACGTCCTGGAACTAATCTCTGAAATCTTGATGGATGAGGGTTACCATCAACATCAACCAAAAATGGAGGTGGCATGAGATGTGGTGCCTGTTGTGTCTGCTCATCCAATACAAAATTATTGGCATCACGAATGAGAGGCCGATAATCACTGTGAAAGAACATCTGATCTGCTATCTGTAAATAAAAATACATTTTTAGAATTATAGACTATATGTAATTGAAATATAGTTTAACAAAGTGTATTTGTGAATCAACATCAAAATAGTTACATATTGCTAAAGTAACCTTTTCTAACCTTTCTTTTGTAAAAAACCAAATCTAGTTAAGATTTAAGAAAGGATTAAATACAGATTGCCATCAGTTCAGAAAACTGCTAATTATAGTATAGGAGCTAAATTAATTACACAGTTCTTTTATAAAACAGTTTTTAAAGTTGAAATTATACATTTGAGAGCCATGTTCTTCAAATTCAATGAGAAATGGTTTTGCACAGGGATACATAAATAAATATTAATTCTCCATAAGGATATAGACTTGGTTAGTAGCAAAATTTGTTCCTAGTGAGCTCCTTTTTCACATCTTTGTTAGCATCTTATTTTATAATGGAATAATGATATATCTGTACATTAAAAAAATTACATTAAAAAAGTATTTCTAGCAAGAACAATATGGCAAATTGATATAAGTGATATAATAGATCTTAGTAACAAGTAATCTTACACCTACTAGTGTAGATGAATTGTAATTACTTATCATTTTTTCAAAGTTTCAATATAATTACAGGTAAAACTAGCTCCCTAAAAATGTTTTTGTAATTCAGAGTTGGCATATTTAAATAATGATAATCAAATAGAAGTTTTTAAATTTTGGTTAGTGCTATGCTATTACAGGTGCATTAGTTATCCTAGGGAATTAGGGGGGTAGCCAACGAAAGAAATTCAAGCTCTGTTACAACCTGTTTTCCATAGTTGCAAACTTTTTGAGCAAAATGTAGTTTCTAAATTATTGTTTTTTATTTTTAGAGATGTAGACATTTTGTATTAACTAATTCAACAGTTGATTTTAAGAAATCAACTGTTATTGATTTCTTTTTAATGTCTTTAAAAAGAAATCAATAACAGTTCAGTTTCCAAATAGGGGGAAATGACATTTCATTTGCAAGGATGTGATCTTTTTATAACAAAGGCTAAAAAGAGTTTGAAATTTTTGAAATCCTCTGGGTATAACACATTCAGACAATTCTTCTTCATAAACTGAGGGCAGAAGAGAGATCCTGATTAATTCTTGATCCTTTTTTGGAATC
This sequence comes from Thermophis baileyi, assembly GCA_003457575.1. NCBI lineage: Eukaryota > Metazoa > Chordata > Lepidosauria > Squamata > Dipsadidae > Thermophis > Thermophis baileyi. The sequence goes on along the minus strand of QLTV01001692.1, from coordinate 983,130 downwards.
AAGTTGGAAGGATTTTGTAATTGGGGATTTATTTCCATGTTTGCATATTTTTGCTCCTTTAGAGAAACTGAGAATCCAGAGTGTCAGTCAGACTGGAGCTCAGAGGATGTTTGGATTTAGAATTGGAACCTGATTCTTCCAATCATCTTATTTCTGCATGGAGAAGATAGATCAGTTTGTGAAAATATTTTTTTTTTAATTTTTGAAACTGTCCTAAAATATCATTAGTAATTTCTTTCTTTATAGTTTGAAGGCACTACAGGCAGTCCTTGACTTATGACCGCTTAGCATTCAAAATTATGACAGCACTGACAAAAAACAGACTTATGCCCCATGACTAAAGTTATAGACATTACAGCGTGCCTGCAGTCACGTGATCAAAATTCCAGTGCTTGGCAGCCTACTAACACTTATGACCGCAGGGGCACTGCAATTCCCACCACCCACCTCTTTCCCCCTGATCAATGTTCTTTTGGCTGCCTTGCACAGTGGCACTCAGCAACAGCCGCACTGGGGCTGAAATAGAGGCCTGGGGGTGATGGCAGCTGGCTGAGACTGCTGAAGGCCATGGGACTCTATTTCAGGCCCAGCCTGGCTGCTGCCACCAGTGAGTGTCATTGTGCAAGTCAATCAGAAAGACATAGATCAGGGGGAGAGGAATGGAAAGTTGCATGGTCCCTGAAGTCGTAAATGCTGCTGGACTGAGTGGACAGCTGTGATTTCCTGGGGAACAGCAGCTTTGGGTTGGGCTGGAGCAGCTGAGGGCTCCTAAGGGCATCCCAACTCACACACAATCTGGAAACCCCTGTGCTCCTTACCTAGGACTCTTGGCACTTAAAGACCTATAATTTTGTTTAACAACAGCAGCCAGGAGTGCTGGAATTTTGATTGCTAAGCAATGCAGTCATGAGACGTCCCACTTTATGATCCCTTTGCTTAGCAACCAAAATTCCGTTCCCAATTGTGGTTATAAATTGAGGACTCCATGTATATTTGCAAAAGAAAGGCTATCTCAGAACTTCTTACTTGATCCAAAAATTTCCCAATTTTGCTCTGAATCAGGCTAGTTTTTAAAGCAATCTCAGAAAAGGAAAAATGTATTTATTATCAGAGCCACTTTGGTCTAGTGGTTAAGGCACCAGGCTAAAAAGCAGGAGACTGTGAGTTCAAGTTCTGCCTTAGCCATGAAAGCCAGCTGGGTGACTCTGGGCCAATCACACTCTCTTAACCAATTCACCTCATAAGATTGTTGTTGTAGGGAAAATAGGAAGAGAAAGGTGTGTTGGATATGTTCACCACCCTGAATTATCTGTAAAAATAATAAATGGGATACAAGCAAACACATTTTCATATATGGTGACTATTATAATTTAATTTTTTAATTGGCATGAACCGCTTTTTCAATATTCTGAAATTTTGATAGGCATGAGATTCCTGAATTTAGATATAACCAAAGAATCATCCATATCAGTTAAGCAGGTAAGATCTCTGTTCACAGCAAAGTAAGTGGGGATTAAATGACTCACTACAAAGCACTTAAAACTAACTTTTTTTTTTTCAAATTAGAGGTATAAACTTCATGAAACAGTAAAACTGTTTTATGAGGATTCTAATACATTCTGCTTTCTTGTCAAAACAATTCCTGAAGCAGCTTTTTCATATCGGAACAATTGGACAGGTCAGAGTATGCAATGATTTTCTTTTCAAAAGATTAATACACAAAAACAGATGAAAAAGGAATAGCGATGTATTTTGAGGAAAGGAGGGTGGGAAAGAGATAGGATGGACCAAGTAATAGGAATATTCTTAAAATTTGCACCAAAGTGCAGAAAATATATTCAATATGAACCAAAAGTAGAGCAAGAGATGAAAAAACTTTGGATGTACCATTCCTGTGTGTGGAGATCAGAGAGAAAATAACGTTTTTTCTTTTCTATACTTAAGAGCCTTTGAGTGGTCCAATCAATGAAACAGAAAAGAGGAATGATTGTAAACACGGATAGGGTGAAAAGTGCCTGAATTCAGGACTTTACCATTTACAGAGGAAATTAGGAAAAAAAATTCACATAGTTCATTTGAGATGATGAAAGAGAAGTTTAAAAATGTACCCTGAATAGTTTTAAGTACCTGAAACTGGAGTAGGTAATCTCTGCACGTCCATATTTTTTGGACTACAATTTACCAAATTCCTAGACTTCAGCCAAGATAGTTGACATTAATTAGAATTTTATTCCCAAACATTTGAAAGACATTGTTGCCCAACTCCAGCCTAGAACATAGAATTTCCCTAAAAGTAATGACTAAGCAGTCCTGTAATAGTAGATTAAATCTAATATTTATTATTCAATATTATATAATAAATTTTTTTGAGATGTCAGGTGGAACTTCAGAAGCATATTTCTGAGCCATTCATTATAAAAAGAAAAAACTAAGATTTAATTTGTAATGGAACAGAATTTGAATGTAACTTTCATTCATACTGGAAATCCATACAGTCATTTGGTTAAAACTAGCTTGTATCTCTTATGTAAAAATTACAAATTAAGCAGTTTCTTGTACAATACCTTATCATATTTGCTACTGGAACCAAATCCAAATATTAAGAGGTGCCCATGGGAATCTGTACATGCAAAATGCTGGCCATCAGGAGAGCACTTGCAGTCAAACACAGCCCCGTGTCCTTGTCCTTCAATCTGAAATACAGCAGCACACAAATTAATACTAAAAAATTAGTACTACCAGAAATCTATCCCATTTTCAAAATGTGACACAACCTATTAAAAAGAATCCTATTAAATAGAAACAATCAATATATCATTCATTTTTATTTGTAAATGAAATCGAGTTCCCAGAATCAGGAAACTATGTTTATATTTGATTATGTTCTTGATAGTGTAAGAAACCTGAAAATTAATTAACTATAAAGAAGACTCATCAAATTAACTTCTGACCAAACATATCTCACTAAACTTATTTCAAAGTAAACATGTTTAGAATCAGGCTATTTACGATAATTCATTATTAAAAGAAGAAGCTGTAAAAGGGGAGGTTCCATCCTTGATTAATAGAACTTGGAATGGGACAATTTGCTGTGGCCATCTTGCCACAGTCATCTCACCATGGCCAACTTGCTGCAGGCAACTCGCCATGGCCAACTGACCACGGGATAACTCAACGCGATAAATGTTATCTGCCCTTGTTTCTTTGACATTATTTTCATTTTTGTCAATGGAAATAATGTCGAAAGAACAGTGGTGGATAACAGTTATCCTTCGTGGAATTGTTCCTTGCGAGGTGGCTTCAATGAGCTGTTCCACAGTGAGTTGGCCATAGTAAGATGGCCACAGCGAGTTGTCCTAGACGTAGAAGAACCGTTGCCTATTTCTTATTTTGTTTTTGTATACTTGAATGAAAACTCTATCCAGAATTCAATTATTAATAGCAATTTGCCTTTCTGGTAAAAACAAAACAAAACATGGAATTCTGTATAATTTACTCCTCCTGCCCAATGTTTCCAGTGAGATGGTACGTACATAGCTGAACTAGTTGTTTATTCAGTTTAATACAAGTTCTATATTTGACTGCTTGCAACCCATCTAAAGAACTCCAAATATTTTAAAAAGAATTTTACCTGATACCTGATTTTCTGTTTTCCACTTCCATTAATCCAGAACAAATGGGTTTTTGTTTTTCCCTGTAACCTGTCAATCAAGCACAGGTGACCAATCACCACTCTGAACTTTCATACCCTACTAATATTCCTAGTTGCCAATAATTTTGGTAGCAGTAAGCAAATATTTGTTCCGCCTATCTGTGGAAAGGCTACGAAATGCAGAGATGCACGTAAAGGGAGTAAAATTTTCCTTCTACAAATCTAATCAAGTGAGCATTAAAATCCCAGTGGGGAAAATGATAAGGAATCCTTTGTCTTACTATGAAGTTAAGGTCCTGACAAAATAAACTGTACTATGTTATATATTATGTCAGATCCAAGTAGTCTACTAAAACCTCATGATTTTAATAATCCTAGATTATATCTGAATATATAGAAGTTTGCAACAAAGTTAGGTGTGCTTCAAAGTTAACACTAAATCAAAGTAACAAAGAGACCATATATCTATTTGTATCAAATGGAACTGATTTCCAAGTAATACAGTATGGATTTATAAAAAGTTCCTATCACTGTTCTTTACAAGTCTTGTCCATGTAGTTCCCAGTTGTGTCAAGAATGACTCAGAGACCAAAAAAAAAAAAAAAAAAAAAAAAAAAAAAAAAAAAAAAAATCCCTAATAGGAAGAAAAGGGCATATTTGGATTTTTCCCCTTGTGTACTAGAAGTTTAAAAAAAACCCTTAAAATTGTAGCATAAAAATGTGCTGCGGGTGGTCATATAGGCTTTCCTATGCAGCATCTTGTCACCTCAAGATTGGATTATTGCAACGCGCTCTACATGGGGCTACCCTTGAAGAGTGTTCGGAGACTACAATTGGTCCAGAATGCAGCTGCGCGAGCCGTCGTGGGTTCACCTAGGTACACCCACATTACACCAATCCTCCACGAGCTGCACTGGCTTCCTATTGGTCTCCGGGCACAATTCAAGGTGTTGGTTATTACCTTTAAAGCCCTACATGGCTCAGGGCCAGGTTATCTTCGAGACCACCTTCTACCACATAGCTCCCAGCGACCGGTGAGATCCCACAGAGTTGGTCTCCTCCAGGTCCCGTCAGCTAAACAGTGTCGGCTGGCGGGCCCGCGGGGGAGGGCCTTCTCTGTGGCTGCCCCGGCTCTCTGGAACCAGTTACCTCCTGAGATCCGGACCACCCCCACCCTATTGGCCTTCCGAAAAGCAGTAAAGACCTGGCTTTTCCGGCAGGCCTGAGGCCGTGATCTCGCGGTTGTAATCTGCGAGATCCGGCCATGATGGGATATGCATGAATTTTAAATTGTTTTAATGTCTAATGTTTTAATGTTTTATTATTGATTAGGATGTTTTATAATGTTTTTGATGTTTTTAATGTTTTTTTGTTTGTTGTTAAGCCGTCCTTTGGGAGTTGGGCGGCATACAAATATAATAAATCTAAATCTAATCTAATCTTATGTAATGTAATTAAATTTCCTACTTTTAAATAATTTGGAGCACATGTATTACTTTATTTCAAGATAGTTTCAACAAATCAATAAAATCAAAATATTTTGGTTTCTCTCACTATCTCTCTATAACAAAACAAGAAGTGACCTGTGTTGGTTTTGTTGCAGTACACATATTTGTATAAAAGCTGTATGGCTTTTTTTTACCTATTTTGGAGTTGCAAAAAAACCCTAGCAAATCATAGAGAAGTATTTCTGGGAAAAAAAAAAAGTTGAAAGAGCAGCTAGATCACATTATATTACTCTAGTCTATAAGATGGAGTTTAAAAATTGATCAAGTGCCAAAAGTTCAATCCAATCTGTCATACAATTTACAACTTTGTATTGAGAACTACAGTGGATATAAAAAGTCTACGCACCCTATTAAAATGCCAGGTTTTTGAGATGTAAAAAAAAAATCAAACCAAAATAAATCACTTTAGAATTTTTCCACCTTTAATGTAACATAATAGGCTGTATAATTCAACCAAAAAACAAACTGGAATCTTTTAGGGGGATAAATAGCAATAAAAAACGTACAATAGTAGTTGCATACCCTCTTACAATCAGGTACATGGCTGTGTTCAGAACTAACCAATCCAGGGGTGAAATGCTCCCGGTTCGGGCGTGCCTGCCGGTGGTCGGAGAGCCGGTAGCGACGGCAGCGCGAGGCTTCGCCCACCCGCCCGGACGCTGCTGTTTGGGTTCTTTTACAATTTCACCCCTGAACCAATCACATTCAAACTGATGGTAAATAGTCAGTATACATCTGCCATCAATTAAAGTGACTCTGATCAAACCCATACAAGTTCAGCTGTTGTAGTAGGATTTTTCTGATATTTACTCTCAGTTGCATTTTACAGCAAAAGCCATGGTGTGCAAAGAGTTTACAAATCATCAAAGGGCTCTCATTGTTGGAAAGTATCAGTCAGGAGAAGGGCACAAATTTTTTTCTGACGCATTTGATATACCATGGAACACAATGAAGATGGTCATCAACAAGTAGAGAAAATATGGCACAACAATGACATTACCAAGAACTGGATGTCCCTCCAAAATTGATGGGGAAAAAAAGAAAAAGAAAAAAATGGTCCGAGAGGTTACCAAGAGGTCTACAACAACATTACAGCAGCTACAGGAATTTCTGGCTAGTACTAGTTATATACTATGTGCAACAACAATCTCTGATATTCCTCATATGTCTAAGCTGTAGGGTAAGGTGGCAAGATGAAAGTTTTTTCTTACAAAGGATAAACATCCAAGCTTGGCTACATTTTGCAACCTCAAGTTTGACAAAAACCGGAGAAAATGTGTTATGGTTTGATGAGACCAAGGTTGAACTTTTTGGCCCTAATTCCAAAAATATGTTTGGCATAGAAACCAACACTGCACATCACCAAAAGTACACCATACCAACAGTGAAGCATGATAGTGGCAACATTATACTTTGGAGCAGCTTTTCTCAACTGGAATTGGAGCTTTAGGCAAAGTGGAAGGAGTTATGAACAGTTCCAAATATTAGTCAATTTGGGCACAAAACATCCAGGCCTCTGCTAAAATGCTCAAGAGGAATTTCAACTTTCAACACAACAGCAATCCAAAGCATACCTCCAAATCAAGAATGGCTTCACCAGAAAAAGATCAAAGTTTTGGAATGGCTCAGCCAGATCTCGGACCTGAATCCAATTGAAAATCAGTGGGGTGACCTGAAGAGAGCTGTGCACAGGAGATGTTCTCACAATGTAACATGTAGTGCTTTTGCAAGAAAGAGTGGGCAAAGATTCCCAAGGCAAGATGTGGCATGCTGATAGGTTCCTACCCCAGAAGACTGAATGCTGTCATAAAATCAAAAGGTGCTTCAATTAAGTATTAGTTTAAGAGTGTGCACGCTTATGCAAATGAGATATTATACATTGTTATTGTTATTGTTCTCCTTAAAAGATTTCAGTTTTTGAAATTAAAATTGAATTGTAAAGCTTCAGTGTTATGTTAAAGGAATAAAAAATTCTGAAGTAATTAAATTTTTTTTTACATCTCAAAAACCTGGTATTTTAATAAGGATGTGTAACTTTTTATATCCACTATAACTCGCACGTAGTATATGAAACAAAGATGCAGAAAAATAAGGCAAGTTTAGGGTCCTTCCCCTCATCCCTTAAAATTATACACACCCTGACCTTTCTTAGATGAAAAAAATATAAATAAAAATGGCTAACTTCTTCCATGAATTTTTAAAAACAAACAAACCCTAAAATGCTCTTCTCAGTATCCTCCAGATTTAAAAAGTTATAATGTAAGAAATTGCCTTCTATCAAATTCATTGCTTCATTATATCTTCTGTACTGATTGGTGAATAAAGTTCACGAAGAACAGCTTTTCAGTAATAGTGCATTGTTTAGGGACACACCTTAGAAAGGTTCTTAAAGTCATGAAAATAATTTTTTATTTTTAGAAACTAAAATTGAGATATCAACAAGCTCCTTCTCTTCTCCTACAACCGTGATGGCGAAACTATGGCACGCGTGCCACAGGTGGCACGCGGAGCCATATCTGAGGGCACGCGAGGCGTTGCCCTATGTCAGCTCCAGTGCGCATGCGCGCACTGGCCAGCTGATTTTCGGCCTTGTGGAAGGCCGTTTTCGCCCTCCCCAGGCTTCAGGAGGCTTCCCTGAAGCCTCGGGAGGGCGAAAAATGGCCCAACGGGCAAACCAGAAGTCCGTTTTTCCGAACTTCCGGTTTGCCCGTTGGGCTGTTTTTCGCACTCCGGAGGCTTCAGGGAAGCCTGAGGGTGAAAAACGGCCCAACGGGGGACGCATGCACGGGGATGCATGCATGTGCAGTGTGGCGCACGTGGGGGGTTTGTGTGCTGGCACACGCACACGCTAGCGCACGCGCGCACTTCCATTTTTGGCATGCAAGAAGAAAAAGGTTCGCCATCACTGTCCTACAACATGAACCAAGAACAAGCATATTCACACATAAGGAAGAAAAGAGGTCTACATACAGGAAGCTTACTCATATCTCAGCTTATTAAGACTGACTGCATTCCATATACCGTATTTTTCAGTCTGTAAGACGCACTTCCCCCCCCCCCAAATGGGTGGAAATGTCTGTGCGTCTTATAGAGTGAGCGTTGCTGAAGTCCCGCCTACCCGCCGGCCCCCACCCTTCAGCCTCTGCCTCCCAGCAATTTGCCTCCTTGCAGCAAACAGCCTGGTCAGCTTCAGCACAGCCTGATTTAGCACGAGCAGCTGATTGGCAATTGGATAGGCCTCCTGGAATACCAATCAGCTGTTCCAGGCTGTGGGGATCGCCGCCGCCCATCACCGCTGCCACCTATCACTGCTTCAGCACACATTTTCGGCCTCTGCGCATCCTGTTTTCAGCCTCCGCGCATCCTGTTTTCAGTCCGTTCCAGGCAGCGGGGATAAGCGGTGATCCCCGCCACCTGGAACGGGCCAAAAACGGGGGGCACGGAGGCGGCGATGATCCCTGCTGCCTGGAACAGCTGATCGGCAGTATTCCGGGAGGCCGATCCAACTACCAATTAGCTGCTCGTGTTAAATCAGGCTGTGCTGAAACTGACCAGGCTGTTTGCTGTTTGCTGCAAGGAGGCAAATTGCTGGGAGGCAGAGGCGGATTTTTTTTTCTTGTTTTCCTCCCCAAAAGCTAGGTGCGTCTTATAGTCCAAAAAATACGGTACTTAGACCTAAACTAGTTTTTTTACTTTCTGCTTCTTTTTCTAAATATAATAGTGACTACTACTACACTAAAATTTAAGAAATTCTTGTTATAATGCGATCTAATGAACTAAGTTTATAAATATAAAAAGTAGTGAAGAACTTAAGAAATGTTCATATTTTTAATATAAAAGCTAGGGCTCATAATTGCAGTAATTTATTTGGAAAGACATTATTAAAATATAAAGTTGTGTTTCAAGCAATATTGCCAGCTTAAACTATTCTATTGCCACCAGCGTAAGTAAAATGTATGGCTATACATTATAAGGGCAAGATTTTAATGTAGTGGTGTTCTCCAAAACTCAGCCTATCTGTTTTGACTCTAAGCATCTTGCTATTTCTTAAAACAATTGACTTTTTCAAGAATCCACTTCTAAACATGTTTAAAAAAACAAGCAAATTTGATCTAAACTCAACAGATACATGATGACATGAATCCAGATGAGTTCATGAAGTATATTTCTCCTCTACAATACATTTATATTCACAGTGCTGAATCCAAGGAAAAAACCATTAAGAACATTTTTCTACTTCATATTTCAGAGCTCCTATTTCCAACTGAGGTGATACTCAGAAGAAACATCTGATTGCCCAGTTTAATAAGTTTAACTTCATATGACATTTGCAATTTGAAGATGATGCACCTTTACTTGGCACATCTGGCTGACTTTACAGCTTGAAAGATAAAACTGGGTCAGGCCTGGCTAGAGCCAGAGTAATGTAAGCAGTATCACCATGCAAGCTACCTTTCTATTTCTATTTGTAAACTGTCAACCAGTTTAGGAAGCAAACAAACATCCTGGAAAGAAAGTAGCAGCAAACCACTTCTATACTGTTGCCAAGAAAACCACATGGTTATAACCATTGAGTTACTGGGATACAAACTACTCAGTAGGACATCTTTACCATAAATATTTAATGCAATAGGCCTTCCCTTTATGTGGAATTTAAATAGGGGTACAGACTTAAGTTCAAGTGATGTCTTACAATTATTAATGAGCTAACAGCACTGATTAGCAATCAAAATGTTGAATAGTTCATGTCTAAAACAAATTGTACTGCTGTCTTCTACATTTACATCAAATTCATGATAACACCCCCATCTATAAAAGCAAAATCCTACGATTAAAAATCACAATTTTATTTTGCCTATTCATATCTATATAGTTCTCAACAAAAAACAAAAAAGTGAAAAATGCAAACTATTTTATCAGTAACAATGAGATAAGGAATTACCTTGTGCACCAGAAGCTTCTGCTTGATTTACAAAAACCCATTTGCTCTGAATTAGTAGATAGCGTACAATCCAAGGGCAGTTTAAAATTATAACATTTCAACACTCTTTTAAATATGGAATTCATCAAGATACAAGCAGCATATATACAAACTAGAAAGGGGGCACATAGTTGTGATTCTTTACGTGCCTGGATTAAAACTGTTAGAAATAAAATTGTTCTAGACAAATAGAACATGACTATTTTTGTCTATTGTATCTCAGCTTAATAAGCCCCAGCATGAAGTATTTTTTTTGTGTGTAATTGAGCTAATTTGCTTTATTCTTTGAATAAGCAATGGTTAATACAGTAAACTTAAACAATTTATAATTTCCTGGATCCACCTAAACCATGGCTATCAAATAGAGGTGTAAAGCCTTTGGATCTAAAGCAAAGAAAGATGCTATTGGTCTGGTATGGGCACTCTCATACCAGACCCAGTATCTATCTGTCAACAACCCTTTCAAAGAACTGCATCTTTTCCTGAACTTATAAGGCAGCTGCATGGGCTCAGGAAAATACATGCTTGCTTTGTACCCAATTTCTACAACACCTCTGTTCCAAACTATTCACATTCCTAAGACAATTGAAGAGCCTAAGTTGTTGTGAAGGGTTAAACTGTACTTTTCCGATTATATATTGTATTTTGGTTACGCTTATAGTTAGGGTTAATTATAAACATCGCTGATTGATGTGCAACTTAAATAAAGACACTCCTTTCAGGTCTTCACACTGAGTGAGCCGAACTATGAAGCTCCTCCTCATCACCTACTGGGCAGGGATGGGGAAGGGCTTCACAACTTTTTTCCCAATTTCTTTCTGAAGGCCCAAAGTGTCTTTACATTGTTCATATTTAATCCAAGCTAGAAATTATATCTGAATAGTCTGGAGGTTAAATATACATAACAGGATGGGCTGTCCCAAAAGTTCAACTAATACTATGACTAAAGCCATTATTCCTCCTTCTGCACATTCCAGATATTCTGGCAATTTTGGGAGAGCACAAAATTGGAGCTAGCTATTCTACTCGTATATATCTTATTACCCAAGTGATAAAGAGGAGCTCCCAAGAGTAGCAGCATTAAATTTTATTCTTTGGATTACTATTATTAATAATTTGAGATGTTTAATCACCTATTCAAAATATTTAAAGTAAAAAAGTTACTTTTTTAATTGCTATCAATGAATGATTAAACATTTACCACACAACTCTATCATTTTGCATTAGATTAATAACAGATAGAACAAGCTTTTGTAAGACATTAATACAAATAATATATTTACCATATTGAAGTAAGAGCGAATTTTTGTTCCCTTTGCCAAATCCCATACTATAACATTTCCATCATGACCAGCAGAGAAGAGAACCCTGGGATCAAAAGGGTGACTTTCAAGTACAAATACTTCATCTTCATGACCCTAGAATAATTTTTTAAAAGTTAGAAATAAAATTCAGTTAAAGACATTGAACCAATTTACTAAATCAAAAAGTAACTAGCCAGCCAATCAACCAAAGAAGGGATAATGCAGTATAGAAGAATAGAAGAAAATTATCAATTGTCAAATTTTGATATTTGCAATATACAAATTTTGATCAACAAAATGCTGTTCAGTTCAGCAAGAACTGTAGGAACGTCAGCTGTAGGAACTACTTAGAATATAATTAAATAGTAGGATTTCTAGTAGTGAATGTTCTTTGAATCCTCCACTATAACCTGATGTAAAATGTACAGTTACCCCAACTTGGTTCCCCTGCCAGCAAGAATGTCTAAACAAATACCAGTAGAGGAAATCTATCAATAGTTTAATAATAATGTAAACCACAATCTCTAGCCAGTTTCTCTAGTAAAAGGACAGAATTTTAAACCAGGTCTCCAGTATTAATTCTCATCCATTGCAAGACTTTCCAATTCATTTAATTACACCTGCTGGCAAGAACAACCAAAAAGAATCAGTGTACACTAACATGTTTATTTTATCATAAGCTAGAATTCTAAAGAATGCTACTTTATCATTACATGTAAATTAGCCTTTGCCTCCAATATATACAATATCTAAAGATGTTTATTTTCATGCATAAACACTTACTGTTAAGTTTATCATACTGTACCTCCAAAGAATCATGCAAAAAACTCAAGAATGTGTTGTTGTTTTTGAAAAAGATTTTACTGTATAATATTTTGAAATTTAAATTCTATACTAAGTGTACAACCAAGACACCTCATTTTTAACTGATTATCAATACTGTTTGAAGACAGAGCTATTTCCAGAAAGTAACTCCTCCTATTGTTTCATTACCAGTAAAACATGAGTAAGTTGACCAGTGAAGGAATTCCAAACTTTCAAAGTCATGTTGTTAACTGCAGTAATAACAGAGTTGTCATGACGGTCCCATGCCACCATAGTGACTTTCAATTTTGTAATTTTGTCTTCTACTCCTTGTAGGATTTGTCTACAATGAAGAATTAACAGAAAATAGAAGCATTATAACAATGAGAAAATTTCCAAAATATATCTTTTAAAAGATTTAAAAGATTTTAAAAGTTTTAGTTTAGATGACTATAACAAGCCTGTCAATATTAGGAATGAGATACAAGAGATTACCGGACAGGACAATCACCATAACTATGCAAGTCCCACTAGTTCATATGGGTCAAAGTAGGGAAGCAGTTTAGTTTCCTGCTGCTGTGGCTTACAATTTGTAATTACTGTACCCTATTACCCAAGAGATTGCAAATGGAGACTTAAGCAAGACTAGCACTTTTACTCATTGATAGAGGTACTGTAGAAGAATAGGTTCCATGTATGCAAAAATGTACTACTTTCATTATTTGTCCCTCCTCAGAGAGGAGCAAGAAAGAGTAAAACTCTAATCACAGTATGCCATTAACCGAAGAGACCACAGCCCCCAAATCCATGTTCTAATCCTTACTTTAATTTGACATGTTTTTTATTTAAGAACCCTTGTACTGTATTTGCAATGTTCATCAGCAGTATTCATCAAACAGTAGATATTATAAGTAGTCCTTCACTTACAACTGTTTGTTTAGTGACCTTCAAAGTTATCGTACAACAGCACTGAAAAAAGTGACATGACTGGTTTTTATACTTACGACCATTGAAGCATCCCAGTCATGGGATCCAAATTTGGGCACTTGGCAATTGGCATGTATTTGTGACAGTTGCATTGTCCCAGAGTCATGTGATCACCATATGTAACCTTCTCAACCGGCTTCCAACAAGCAAAGTCAATGAGGGAAGCCAGATTTGCTTAATGATATGATTCATTTAACAACTGCAATGATTCACTTAACAACTGTGCAAAACACCATAAAATGGAGCAAAACTTACTTAATAACTGCCTTGCTTAGCAACGGAAATTTTGGGCTCACTTGTGGTCATAAGTCGAGGATTACCTGTAGTTAAACCTGTATTTTGAATCCTCCAAAGGTGTCAAATTTCCTTCATACTTAATACCTATTTAGAAACTGGGCAGGAATCTTCACAGAAAGCAATTATGGTTTGGGTTTTTTAAAACAAAGATAAGAGGATGATGTATATCAGCTTTTGATGTATTTGAAAGATAAAAAAATTAGTTTCCTAACTTTTGCTTCTGGTTATGGTTGCCTTCAGGGGCTTTGACTCAGTGAGAGTTCAGAAAAAGAGTTTCAGAAAAACAAATGATTTGTTTGACTGCTACATGCCTTTCATTCTTATAGAATTATTACAATTTTTGGGTAGCAGAAACATTTATGTTAGCTATGTTTGGCGAAATCAGGTCTAAATCACTTCCTTTTGATCAAGTTTTGTAAAACTTTCAGGAAAATAGTTAAGACTTCAAGTTCTGGATCTGGAGAAAAAATTCAACTGTATACTACCCTGTTTCCCCCAAAATAATACATCCCCTGATAATAAGCCCAATCCGGCTTTTGAGTGCATGGCAATAAGGCCAAGCGCTTATTTCAGGTTCAAAAAAAAATATAAGACAGGGTCTTATTTTTGGGGAAACACGGTATAGTTTAATTTGTCTTTTTAAATATATGTCTATTTTTAGTTCAGGATTTAAAATTTAACTTGTTCAGATTCAGTTTGAAAGTTTGCATGAAAGAGCTTGAAAAATATTTCCTTTCACCCCAATGTAAAAGAAAGAAACAGACAAACTGAACATTCTTAAACTAGATGTATATGTTGGAAATTCCTTCAGTTTTTTAAAAAATCTTATATTCAGGATCCAACATCAATGTGCAATGTACAGCTCCAATCAAAGGAACCCATCAAGCACCAAGATGCTTTTGCCTATTTTTGCCTTCCCTACTTCCAAATGCCAAATTTTCTCAGGCTTCTTCCTCAGAGGAACACTCCGAATTCTCCACTACACTCACCCCAAGCTGTATCAGCACTCTGGTTCTTTTTTATTTCAGGTTCAATTTATTCCCCCCCCCACACACACACATCCACACAATTGATCTAAACCCTTGTACCTGGCACCACTGTCTTATCTGTTCACACCTGTGCCTGTCTATGGCCCTGTGTGAGGAACTGGAGCACTTGGCAGGTTTGGAATTCAATCTGCTGGGTTTCAGGCCAAACCTGGCTTTGAGAACTAGTCAACTGTATCTTCCAGGGTCCTCAATGCATTTGTGGAACAGAACTACTGCCTCCTACCCATCTTTATCCAGCAGCGTATCTAAACAGTATGTATTTATCTGTATTTTTCACATCACCATGAAATTGACAGAACCATAGTAAACCCATCTCTGTGTTACTGATAACTAAATCACCCATAACTAAAAGCTCTTTCATATTGGGTCCTTCCTATTTCCTTTCTTCTTGAAATGACAGCAAGAGAACTGTGATTCTAGAAGTAGAACAATTCTGCTAAATTCTGGAAAATCTCATCTACTTATCTCTTCATCTCACCCATCATGCTTTCAAGAGAACAACCTTGTTTCCTAAGAGTCAGGAATTCACTGCACCAACTACAAACTCAAAATTGAAAGAAATCTTGGAAATAGTCCTAGCTTGTTCCCTTATCACAAAATTATTTCTACCTTAACATTAGTAACAGAAAACTATATATGTAGGTAAATACAAAAATAGTTTACCCTGAGGGACGGGTAGCCATATCCAGTAAAATGCTTTTCCATTCCCTTCTCTTGAACATCCAGATACGTGCTGTTCCATCACGACTTCCACTCACAAATCTAAAAAAAAAAAGAGAGAGAAAATAATATCCTCATACAGCGTATGTTTTCCCGTGAAAACATTTAGAACTGATCATAGAAATCCAAAAGGATTAGGCCATATAATTAATTTACAGGTTCATAAATTTTAGGAACCAAACGAATGGGATTAAAACACAAGGATATCCAAAATAAAAGGCATTGGATAGTGAAACTCCTGGAAGAAAAGTAGGAAATCAAAGCAGGTAATACAGACAAGTACCAGGAAATAAGTCAGTGAGTCTGTCTAGAAAAGAATTCAGAAACATAAAAGGCAACTGAGTACAGGTAGTCCTCGACTTACAACAGTCCACTTAGTGACTATTCCAAGCTACAACAGCACTGAAAAAAGTGCCGTGGCCATTTTTCACTCTTACGACCGTTGCAGCATCCCCATGGTCACATGATTTACATTTGGATGCTTGACAACTGACTCACATTTATGACGTTTGCAGCATCCCAAGGTCATGTGATCACCTTCTACAACCTTCTGACAAGCAAAGTCAATGGGAAAACCAGATTCACTTAACAACCGGGTTACTAATTTAACAACTGCAATGATTCACTTAACAAATGTGGCAATAAAAGTCATAATATGGAGCAAAACTCACTTAACAAATTTCTCATTTAGCAACATAAATTTTGGGCTCAATTGTGGTCATAAGTTGAGGACTACCAGACTTCCGGTTGAACTTCCGGCGCCTTCGGAAGCAAGGACCGCGAGCTCCGCGGCCCTGTTCCGAGCTCTCCCTGTTGGGGGCTTCATTTGAAGCCATAGCCACCCTGTAGGGGTGGTGAAGCAAAGGGGGACTGCCTTGCAGGTTGAGCATCTCCCCTCCCTGTCTCGGAAAACCCTCTCATCCGAAGACTAGGAGCAGTGGCAGTCAAAATGGCTGCCATGAAGCCGGGGGACAGCCAGAAACCATAAGACTATGCAGGAGCGGAGAAACGGTGAATGGTGTGTCATCTGGATAAGAAAAGATTTATTGTGGAAGCTTGACCCCAAAAATCCAAGGGGAATACACTTCAGAACGATTTGTTACAGCGGCGTGCAATTATTGTGAAAAAACATATCGGAAATTTCAAAAGGAATTATATGTTTTAAATGAAAATTGTCAAAAATTGAATCCTCAAAACAAAAGGCGTGATATTAAGAAGGCATATGCTGGAACTATAACCCCATTTTTTCTTCAAATAATTTGGCTTAATTACTGGATTTATAAGTTAAAATAAACAAGATACATAAATTGGACTTATCAAAATAAAGCAGAGAGGCAGCAGAGTGAAGCAAAGAGTGCCATCTGCTGATGAAAGTAAATTTGTGCAACTTGGGAGTCAACATTGAAAGAACTGAAAATAACTACTGAAATATACATATTTACCTTATAACCACTGGAGATTGGAATATCAAATAAGATTTTGTGTTTGGAGACCCCTGAATATATACAAAAGTGATTTGAGGAGTGGAGGATCCCTGAAATAACTAATTTGACTGAACATTGATGAGACATTAAAATCTGATTTGGAGGCTTGGTTTCGGAATTAACGATTGTGGAAACTTGAACGGAATGGAGTTAATTATTCAAAGTATCAAGGACCTTATACTGGACTTACATAAGGAGATGGTGAAAACATTTGATCGTATAGGCAAAAGAATGGAAAATTGTATACAAGAGACAAGGAGCAAAGACCAGGACAATAAGGAAAGAATGGAATTATCAGTTGGAACAGAAGGGGAAATAGAATTGAGAAACCAGCAAAAAGAAGATAACAAGGCGGAGACACTATTAAAAATAATAATGATTGAGGAATTAAAGCAGGGGGAAAACACTTTAAAAGATTTAAAAAAGAAAGGGGAGGAACAGGAAGAGGCTTGGGGGGAAAGATAGGATTTAGAACAGAAAGCTTTCAAATTAAACAGTGGGAAAGAGCAGGGCAAGGAGAAAAAATTAAATTATGGATTCAGAATATAAACTTTGAAGTAGATGGAACAAAAGACTTAAGAGATAAATATGGGAGACAAGTAAAAAAAAGATAAGATTAAAAGATTGGATATGGATAAGAGATAATGGATAAGGGGAGAAAAAGTTATAGATACTTTATGGTCATATTTTAATGTGTATTAATATTAGAATTATATAGGCTGAACAATTATTTTGTATGTAATATAATAGATATTAGGATAAACATTTTAATATAGATGGATATGAAACTATGGAAAAATTATGAATGAGAATTTATTATTAATTGGAAAATGAGAGTTTGAATGATGGTATTACAAACATTTTAATATAAATGGACTCAAAAACATAGAAAATATGATTACTGTGTATGTAGTGTGTTAATTAGATATATATATGTGTGTGTATTAATAGTAGAATTATATGGATAAGGGGATTGGAAAGAATATGAATAGTGGTATGAATAAGAAATAAGTTTTAATTGGAAATTAGACTTTGAATGATGATACTAGAAAAAAGAAATGTTATTATCACGTCTGTGAATGGAATAGCGATAAGAAGGGGGAAAGCTGTTAAAATAAAGATAGAAATAAAAGGGGAAATAGAAGTATAAGTATAAATATATATGTGTGTGTGTGTGTGTGTGTGTGTTAATATATATTGCAATAGATTAAGATAAAGAGTAAGAAGAAGGTTCAGAATGAAAGTGTGGTAGTAAAAAATATGGGTAAATAATATGAAATAATTAAAATGAAATGTAATAATTATGAGTAATAATATTATGTTTATTTGTATTGAAATGTATGATACTCAGGTATCACACCATTCACACATTGAGATATATAAATAATATAAAATAAAAAACTTGATTTAAAAAAAAATATGTTGAGGACTACCTGTATTACAGGTTTTTTTTAATTATTATTATTTTTAAATAATTTATGAAATTGGTAAGGATATTGAACTACATATGGCCTTTGGTAATTACCTAAATGACAGCAGCTACAAGTTTTTAAAATTAGTTTATAAGTAGTAATTACATGGAAACTGTTGCTAGTTCAGAAAAATAAACAGCAACAAAATTCAAGATCAATTCTTAATCATTATCACTGGGTTCCATTTCTTTCTATTTCAAAGTGCAGGTGTTGGCCCACAAAGCCCTCAACAGCTTTTCATATCTTGGCTTTGATACCAAGGTTCTTGAAAGATTGCCTGTTCCAAATAAACCTACACTATTATTAAACAATTCACTAGAAATCATGTCCAGTATTATTTTGGTTTTGGAAATGAGAAAGTAACCCACGAGATATTTTAAAACTGTGAAATACTCTTGCCTACTGATTGATTGTCCTGCGTTTGGTGATCTTGAAACTATAGTCAAGGGTATTATTATTTATTTAAGTATCTAATCAACTCTAAAATTTAAAAAGATTTTTAACAGAATATGTTACTATCAATACGTTTATATAGTACTGCTATTCCTTTTACTTAAAAGAACAAACCAGCAGAAATAAAACATAATAGTTTAATTTTACATATTCACATGTAGTTAATGTGTTTCTTGCATAATGTCCACACATAGATCATTTCCATTTCCCATTTTTTTAAAGAAGGATCATAATCAGATACTAAATCCAGATATTAAAATATGTGTGTGTGTGTGTGTGTGTGTGTGTGTGTGTGCGTGCGTGCGTGCGTGCATGCACATGTGAAACAACACAAACTACAGCATGAATGAACCACTTGAAAAAAATCTTACAAAATACATATTTTTCCCTATATGGAGAGAAATGTTCATAGGTCCATGTAAATGAGACCTGACTGGCTATGAATTCAAGATATGGAAAGGGCATGTTTTGATTCCTGTTTTGAAGGCAAACTTATTCAATTCAAATTGCTTGAACATTCAACTTGAAAAAAATATTCATTGGAAAGATATATTGAGGAAACAGTAAAACACATTTAGTTGTCTTATACTTTGGCAAAATAGGATGAAAAAAGTACCACATAAGCTTGCTATATTCCAGGTTTCCTGGAATAGATTTTGAAAACATTCCCTAACATCTTCTAAGATAAATTATCTGGAAATTGTCCAGCAAATTTAAACTGTGCTGAAACAATGCAGAAAATTCCTAATTAAAAGCAAACTTTTTCAAAAACAATGTGAAAAATTATTTTCCACTTGATTTGTAGCAGTAGCATTTATTTCCTGGCTTTTTATTTTCAAAAATAACTAAAGGTGGTGAGCACACACAATACTCTTTCTTTCCTCCTCCTATTTTTGTCACAATAACAACCCTGTCAGGTGAGTTGGGCTGAGAGAGAGTGACCGTTAAGCATGAGAGTGAATAGTGACCATTACCTTGCTTTTCTGGAATAGTGTTCAATCATTTAGAGACTTGACACTGTTGGATAACAAGCTAGGCTATTACAGGTAGTCTTTGACTTACAACAGTCCACTTAGTGACCATTCAAAGTTACAACAGTACTGGAAAAAGTGACTTATGACCCTTTTCAAATTTACGACCACTGCAGCATCCCATGATCATGTGATCAAAATTCAAACACTCGGCAACTGACTCATATTTATGACGGTTGTGGTGTCCTAGGCAGTGGTGAAATCCAAATTTTTTTACTACTGGTTCTATGGGCGTGGTGTGGCTTGGTGGACGTGGCAGGGGAAGGATACTGCAAAATCTCCATTCCCTCCCCTCTCCAGGGGAAGGATACTGCAAAATCCCCATTCCCTCCCCACTCCTGGGGGAAGGATATTGCAAAATCTCCATTCCCACCCCACTCTGGGGCCAGCCAGAGGTGGTATTTGCTGGTTCTCCGAACTACTCAACATTTCTGCTACCGGTTGTCTGAACTACTCAAAATTTCTGCTACCAGTTCTCCAGAACCTGTCAGAACCTGCTGGATTTCACCCCTGGTCCTGGGGTCATGTGATCATCTTTTGCAACCTTCTGACAAGCAAAGTCAATGAGGAAGCTAGATTCGCTTGACAACTGTGTTACTAACTTAACACCTGCAGTGATTCACTTAACAACTGTGGTAAGAAAGGTTGCAAAATGGAGCAAAACTCACTTAACTGATGTCTCACTTATCAATAGAAATTTTTGGCTCAATTGTGGTCGTAAGTCAAGGACTACCTGTATTACTAACTTGGGGTAGTTGGCTTGGCAAGTATCCTCTTGGGAGAAAATCCCTTCATCACTATTGTACTTAATATATGCAATCATGACCCAATGCTAATATTCTAATACAGCGGTTCTCAACCTGTGGGTCGCGACCCCTTTGGGGGTCGAACGACCATTTCACAGGGGTCGCCACGCGCGTTAGCCCGCCATCTTGGTGACACCGTCACTCGCAGGGGTGAAATGCTCCCGCTTCGGCCGTGCCTGCGGGTCACCGGATAGCCGGTAGCGACAGAAGCGGGAGACTTCGCCCACCCGCCCAGACACCGCCATTTGGGTTCTTTTACCCTCTGCGCATGCGCAGAACGCTTTGCGCATGCGCAGAGGGTAAAAGAACCCAAATGGTGGCGT
>QLTV01001692.1:909721-953522 GCA_003457575.1 Thermophis baileyi | reverse complement strand
CAGCGAAAGGATACTGCAAACTCTCCATTCCCTCCCCACTCCTGGGGGAAGAATATTGCAAAATCCTCATTCCCACCCCACTCTGGGGCCAGCCAGAGGTAGTATTTGCCGGTTCTCCGAACTACTCAAAATTTCCGCTACCGGTTCTCCAGAACCTGTCAGAACCTGCTGAATACCACCTCTGCTTGCATGCCATGTCAAGCCAAAACTCCTTGTTTAATAAACAAGCACATGTGGGCTATTCAGCCTTATCTTAAGCATTCCTGGTTAAAGCACCAAAAAACAATGTTTCATGTTCAATATATCTAAGCTCTGTATTAAGATCATAATCTAATTTTTTTCCTGGCTTCTGTAATTCTGCTTTTTTGAACATACTTAACATAATCCTGGGATAAAACAAATGAAGCTATTTCCTCCGGCTTTCTTTAATTACTTATGCAAAGTTAGAAACAATTTTTCAAATACTGCCATCTGCTAGATCATATATTTTAAATCATGAATCCCAGGTTACTTCATAGTGATATATTATTATGATTTTTTCTACATGACCAATGATATTTATATCAACAATAGTGCATAATTACTAGCAAATCAAAATATTTTATTAATTATATAAGCTTTAATGTAACTCAATTTATTCTGGATTCTATTGTCATTAGCAAAGCATCATAATCATACTTAGTTGATATCTTATCAGGACAAAGAGCAAATTCAGAGCTTTTTTATTTACCAAATAAAAACTACCAAAACCAGAAAAATCAAGCATTTCCTAGTTTTAAGCAAAGAATAATCAGCGTGCCTTTGACATGTCCCATTTGCAAAATGACCTTTTACATTTCCACTTTTCCAAATAGTGTCATAGATCAATGGTTTATATGTTACATTATCAAATATTCTACAATTAACATATTTGATTTCATAATCATAATGTATTCTGTACACATCCCATACTGACATACAATATAATACAGTTTATATTGCTTTTTTGTATATGTTACAAAAAAGCCAAATGCAGTCCAAGGTTGCATTAACAAAGGGATAGAATCAAGATCACATGAAGCATTAACACCACTTTATAAAGCCTGGTAAGACCACACTTGGAATATTGCATCCAGTTTTGGTCATCATGATATGCTGAGACTGTAGAAAGAATACAGAGAACAAAGATGATTAGGGGACTGGACATACATACAAAGAATGGTTGCAGGAAATGGGCATGTCCAGTTTAATGAAAAGAAGGACTAGGAGTGACACGATAGCAGTGTTCTGATATCTAAGGAGCTGCCACAAAGAAAAGGGGGCCAACCTATTCTCCAAAGCACTTGAAGGGGGCCAACCTATTCTCCAAAGCAACCTATTCTCCAAAGCACTTGAAGGACAAAAAGCAATGGATAGAAACTAAAGAAAAAAAAAGAGAATCAACTTAGAACTAAGGAGAAATATCCTAACAGTTAGAACAATTAATTATTTGTCTCCAGATGCTGTGGATACTCCAATACTGGAGCTTTTTAAGAAGGGATTGGACAACCATTTGTCTGAAATGTTCGGGTTTCCTGCTTGAGCAGGGGTTTGAACCAGAAGACCTTCAAGGTCCCTTCCAACAATGTTATTCTGTTAATTTCTAAAAAAAATCTTAAACATTTTTCTAAAAAAAAAATCTTAAAACATTTTTGTTCAGCCTCAAAACTGATTAAAATAGAATAGCTCCAGTGGCACATTTATATGTTATTATATTTATATGTTATTCAACGCCTTTGGCGTTTAGTCATGCCGGCCACATGACCATGGAGACGTCTTCGGACAGCGCTGGCTCTTCGGCTTAGAAACTGAGATGAGCACCGCCCCCTAGAGTCGGGAACAACTAGCATGTATGTGCAAGGGGAACCTTTACCTTTACCTAAGAAATTTATGTCAACTATCTCAGCTAGTAATTTTAATTTTTAAGGGCAAATTTTAATAAATCCTCTATAACTCAAATTGTACAGCAAATTCTAATGTAATTAATATGCCTATTCAATGTTATTAAAACCACAAATAAATGCAGCAGCAACAATAGCAACAAAACTGTTTTCTTACTCAAGAGACTATTCAGATATAATTTAAAGTGTAATTCAGAAGGCACAAATTATGAAGATACAATGCTTTTCCCCAACTTTTTCTGCCATGTGCAAGGATAAAAAAAATCAAAATATTCTACTTGTAATTTTTTACAAAATGAAGTTCTGAATATCTGAGCTTAATGAATTGTGATTAGTTAAATGTAGTTTAACTTCAGTTCAGCCAAGGCAGGAATATCAGTCATTGGAAGTCATCTCTGTATTAAGTAATTCTTGCAATTCAGACATAAACATGAATTCTGGTTGTTTTTTAAACCAGGAGTGAACGATCTGCTCTAATGCATATCAAGGAAGGTTTCTCTACAGTGTAAGAAAGCATTCTAAAGGCATGATCCTCTTTTTACACTCCCCAGTTAAAATGTGGAAGGAAATTATTGCCTTGTCATCTCTTTCCTAATCCTTTATGGAACAGAAAAATCTTGGGACCATGAACGCCAGATCTGTAAAGCTACATGAAAGCATGCTCTTATATCATTAGGACATTTTACTTTATTTTTCTACTAGTATTCTTCCTGAGTCTTTTTTTAAATTCAGTTTATATAGTTGCCCACTGGCCAATCAGTAGAAACAATCAGCTGATTAGCCCCTTGATTTGCATCCAGAAGCACAATGAAAGCCAATGTATCTCATAGAGCAGATGGATAGCCCAAGCACACTGAGGTTTACCCACAACTGCCCATGCCACTTCAGCTTTTGCATGTTCTTCAAGGTCAGCCCCATGTGCAAAACTTTTCAAGAATCTACTTGGGAGGTGATCAAGGCATAAGTAATCATGACAATGCCTCCTGGTCCAGGAAAAAAGCCCTCCTGGCCATGGTTGCCACCTACTACTCAAGCAGGAGCTATGAATCCAGGAGGACCTCCATGTTGTGCACTGGATCTGTTTGGAATAGTGCAACCTCATCCAGAACTAAGGATGGAATATACTCAGATCTAGTGAGTCCTGAAATCTAAAACTCCTCAATCTTGCTAACCCAGGTCAGACATCCAACTGAAAGGTTCCAGGTACAGGTAGACCTTGTTTACCAATAGTAATTGAGACCAGGAACTAAGTTAAGCTACACAGTTGTAAAGAGTAACATCACATCATCACACCAACCTCCGACAGTTCCAGCAGTCCCAGTAGTTACTGTTAAGACGAATCATGTGCAATCTCAGCATCCCAAAGTCACGATTGCCATTTGCAACCTATTGCCGACTTCCTCATTGACTTTGCTTGTTGGAAGCTGGCAGTAAAGGGCGTAAATGGCAATCATGTGATTATAGGATGCTGCAATGTTGTAATTGTGAGCAAGATGCCAATAGCCCAAATACGCAATCACAAGACATGTGATAATACTGTAATGGCTGCAACTACAAGAACAATGATAAGTGCCCCTTGTTCAACAACATAACTTCAAATGATTGCTGAATGAGTGGTAGTGAAATATAACCCAATTCTTATAGTTTGAGGAACTTCAGAATCAAGGCCTGATCCTTCCAAAACAAGAGGAGGAAAATTGGTATACACTTCATTTCGACAATCCTTCAAAATCCTTTAGCAATACTATGGCAACAAAAAAATAAGAATGTTATAAAAGTGGCTCCTGATACCAAAATGTGGAGAGGTGTCAAAATTCTCCTCTGCACTTGACTATTTCTTTCAAAAATCATATTCAAACAATGATCTCTTAGGTTTGACCTAGAGTTAATTTTTTAGATATATAAATAAGCTTTAGTCTTACAGTGACTAAGATTTAATCTTTCTTACAAATTGGAAAATTGTTTTGAAACAAGTATTGTAAAGATTAAAAAACAACTTTGTAACAGTTCAACCAGAACTCAAAAAATTTACATAGTTGGGCCCACAAAGTAACATTTAAAATAAACCAAAAAATATTAAAATGTATCATAGTAAGATTAGGGAAGCAACTCTAGGTCTAACGTATCAAAATTCAATAGGGAATGGAGCTAAACAGTAGTCTTTGGAAGGAATTCCCTAACTATGTTGTTTCTAGATATCTATGTGCAACTGATCTACCCTCTGGTTGATGTGTATAAAATATGATTTCTGACATGTAAAGAGACACTTTCAAATATTTAAAGAGGCCACATTCAGGATTTCAACTCATTATGGGGGGGGGGGGAGAGATGAGAGTCATTCTATGCTGTCAAATTATTTTCAGATAGGCTTCCAAATACATACAGAAATATCCAGTCATTTCTAGTTGCTTAAGACTGTTTCTTAAAACCTAAAATCAGATTTAACTTACACAGTTTTTTAAGAAATCTACATAGGAGAAGGTACATGCCAAAAACTATCATCACAGATACAGTATTACATTGCCAACATTCTACAATTATGTAATAACATTCTTACCTATACTGGGAGGACTGCCATAATTTATTGGTGACTCTGGAGGTCTCCCACAATGCAATGCGGCAAGAGCAGAACCCTTCCACACAACATGTTTGCAGCCTATTTAAATATAAAAAAACAAATATAAGCATAAAAACATACAGTGAAAAAGATGATCAAGCCGTTTTTCTTTTTGCATACTCATACTTTTATTTGTGCGGAGCAAAGACTGTCTTCCAGCTCCTAATAGTGTTTGAACTCCTGGGACACTTTGAGGAATTTCTTGCTCTAGAAGAGGTCCAAGTCGATGGCATATTTGCAGGAGATGATCAGGTGCCAAGTGTCTATAGTATTTTACCTGTTAATAAACCAAAAATGATTTGTACAATGTTTTACTCTCACTTTTTAAAGTGAAAAAAATACTTTGAAAATGAGTATGTGTATTTGGTACTTAAGACATTGTTTTTACACCCTGCAGAGAGAACAATTTAAAACATCTATCTTTAAACAAACTATATACTAAATTTAAATCACTCTTTCTCAAGTGATTTAATCAACCCACCTCACAGGGTTGTTGGGAAAATAGGAGGAAGGAGGTGTGTTGAATATGTTCACTGCCTTGAGTTATTTGTAAAAATAATAAAGTCGGTATACATATTAAATAAATAAATAATTTGCTAAAAACCATTATTTTAACATTCATAAATCATAACGTCATTTTCATTTTAATCATTACAAAAGTAATAACAAATATAGGATAACATTAACTGACAATATTTGTATCATTAAAAGAATGTGCATAATCTTTATAAAATGATGCATATACATTAGCAGTCCCATTTCTTTATTACACAACAATTGGAGTTAAGACATGGAGTTACTAATAATCTAATAAATTCATGGAAATTCATGAATTTTAACTATGAAGTTCCTAGTTTCTACTACACATTCCAAGTAATTACACTATATTAATGACAGTCCTACATAATAAAAGGATGCTTGCTTTTCTCTAATATTTCAGAAATTGTTTTCTTGAAAATAAAACTCCCTTTTCAAGATTCAGTTTAAATCCTTTTGACAATGTTCACAAGAAATATTTAAGTGTAAGCTATAAAGGTAAATTCATATAAGATATTTCACATGATATAGTACTGTAACATATTCTAATAGTTACTGTAATAAGTGAAATTTCTCTTATATGAAGACATACAAATTCTATGGTTAAAACTTTGTGTTGACTAGGTAATTTTAATCAGACCCAATGTGAATAAGCAGAATTTTACTCGAACTAAATTGGACTTAGGAGCCCATTTGAGATTAGATTTTTGCCCTCTGTAATCTAGAATGGGAAAACAACACTGATTTATTTAAAAAAAAAAAACTTTTCTCTGAAGAAGTAAAGTATCCATAAAATTGTGGGGGATTTTTAGCAGAATGAAGTTACATTTGCTGCTAAACTACTACTTCTCTACGGTCTTAATGGCTGAACAAGGTCTGTGAATCCTGCCTGGTTCTGGGTGCATAACACTTTGTAAAAATTGTATATATTATAAACGTGCCATATGAACAAAAACATAACTAATTACAAAGGAACCAGAATTTATTTAAGTTCTAAAACATTATTAGCTGTTAACATATGTATTAGTTGTATACTTTTTAGATAGAATTAGACAATATCTGCTGGCATATCTACCTCTTCTGTAGAGACATAACTTCCTAAAGTTCAGTTAAGAAGAAAGGGAGGTAAATGATTACACTAAGGCGATTACTAACTTGGGGTAGTAAAAATATATATAAAAGACTCAGCAGCAATGAAAATGGCAGAAAGGAATTTGTTTCAATGGATCTGTTTGAGTTGTACTATTTCCTACATAAGTGAAAGTGTAACTACTTTAGAATTTACATCCATTACATTCATTCAGTCTAAAATTCTGTGAACTGTAATGGTAGATATTATCCATTCATTCAAGGCATTGCAGCAAGTCAAGGAGTTGTTAAAGTAAAAAAGAAATGTGCATTGTGATGTCACAAACCATGTACTACCCCCTTATGTACATGTTATGCTGCAATGTAATAACAAAAAGGGTGGCATTTGTATCATTAATACTGGAATGTCTTTCTTTTTTGTGGGTGTCAATGCTTTCATGAGTGGTTTAAATCCAATGCCACCTTTTTATTTTACAACTAGTTCTCAGTACAAAAAGTTCCCCTAAATGCAAGCTTCAGAAATCAAGAAAATATTTTAGCTGTATTCAGAAAATTTAGCTCTGAATTTGGGTTCTGTAGAAAATTTTTTTTTTTCTCATTCCCTTTGGCATCATACC
Organism: Thermophis baileyi; assembly: GCA_003457575.1. Taxonomy (NCBI): domain Eukaryota; kingdom Metazoa; phylum Chordata; class Lepidosauria; order Squamata; family Dipsadidae; genus Thermophis; species Thermophis baileyi. The sequence continues at coordinate 946,743 of QLTV01001692.1, read as the reverse complement.
AGTTATATACATCGAGCAATATTTGGTGTGATATTCTTTTAACAAATGGCCTCCTTGAGTGAACAATTATGTAAAAAAACAAATATTAAAAAATGTGTGTACATCTGCATGTCTCTTCTCCCAACAGCATTTTAGTTCTACGGTTAATGTATTTTGAATCCAAGAAAATGCAACACTTCTCTCCAGATAAAAAATGTTCATTATTATTTTGTCACATGGAAATGTAATTATCCAAGTGCATCAGATATCTAGTGAAGTCAGTTTACATTATAATCAGAAACTCTCTGCTCCAGAAGTGTTATGCCTTTTCTTTAAGGGCTTTTCCCTCCCAAGGGTTTGGCTGTGTTAAGCTCTCTCACACTGCAGAACTGAAGCAAAAGGGAATACCTAACAGATTATTATTATTATTTTTTATTTCTTTTGTAATCCAAGTTTCCTTTCATTTATCATTGAATTGTATGCCCAAATGACCCAATTTGATCAAACCAAATGAATACTAAGAGGAAAATAAGCTTAAGTAAAGCTCATTCAAGATAGCTACTTCTTTAAAACATGTTGGCTATGCTTTTGCAACATGTTGGCTATGTTTCTATTGAAGTCCGTGCAAACTACAACAAACTCATGTGCATATAAATCACATGACATTCAGCATGTAAAATAGCTTCTTTTGAGAATGCTGTACAATGAATTAAATGTAAAGAATTTGTACATTTTTTAAAAAATACAAAAAATATTGATCATATGACCCATGACAATTGGGATTAGCACCATCAGATGACGAAGAGATGGTAAAAAGACAAGCAGGCCTGGCAGCTGAAAATTTAAATTGCTGTACACAGAGGCTAACTTTGCTTATCTCAATCCAATAAAATCAAGTAAGATTTTATTACAACTTTTCTTTACGTTTTAAAAATTTAGGAACAGATGTCCAAAACATAAACTAGAGATATCTTTTGAACAGAATTTCATACTCCCAAAAATACAGCATGGAGGAAGAGTTATTCCAACTCTTGGGGTAAAAAGCACAAAAACTGGAAAGCCAACAGATTCAACTACAGGAAAAATGGAAATCAAGATTTGTCTGCTATGAGAACACTAGGAAAGGGAATTATTTTCTTTGGTATTTTCTATACTTTTTCCACAAAAAAGCAAGTTTAGGAAAATAGTACTTTCTATTAAGTGATACATAAAAATATAAAATGTTTATATAGTACATAACCAAAATGATATAACATGAAGACTTTCATATAAGAATTTTAACAGTACGACATCACAAAAATTCCCATACATGTTGTCAAACATTTTGGTAAAACCTGAATGCAAGGGCAATCGTACTGACTATTCACAAGGGGAGGAAGAACCCATTCTTTTAAGTTTGTTCATAGGCTTCTGTTCCCAAACGCAACCAAGCCTCAAAGCACAAGAGTATGGCAGATGTCTGAAGATGCATTTGTATCTTTAAAACTGCGTATACTTTCTGTTCCACATTGTTTTGTTTTTCCTGAATTCCCCTCCTTGCAGGATTTTTTTCCCACCGACTCAGAGTTTAAAGCAATCTACCTCTTTACTTTAAAATATTGCTTTTTCCATGTCTGAAAGACACTTGTACAACCAATACTGAATATGCCAACTGACCCCTATAAGAGAAATTTGGTTTAACACCAACGTTCAAAAACATTGGAATCCACCATGATGCTTAAAATTGCAACTCATTTCAGAAACCTTAAGCAAAACCAGGCTATTTTGCCAACAAAATAGCAAATTCACTTATTCCAAAGACAAAAGTAAAGACAAGAAACCTAATAGGACTGTAAGTAGGAGCATGATGTAGACAGCAGTAGCTGATGCACACTGATGAAAAAAATGCTGGATAGAAATACTTGGGCCCAACAAACACTACTAGCACACTGATAACTTTGCATGGAATGCATTACTCTGAAAAGGCTCCACTTCCCACAGGCCAAAATACTGACTGTCTTTCCAACCAGAGCCAAGTTTTGTATCTCTCTACTGAATTTCCTGGCATTATTCCAACACTGAAAGACCTCTGATATAGGATACAGCTTCCTGGTTGATGCTGCTAACTAAAATCAGGTATAGAGTGAAAAATAATAGTCGACCGTAGACTTTAAAGTATCATTGGCGCACATCTGTACATCTAAGCAGTTATAACCACAACATCCATTTATCCAGCCTTTGTCAAGTGGTTGAAGGAAAAAAAAAGAGCACTCTGATTGCCAGACTCAAAAAAAACAACAACTGTAGGATGGGAAAGATGGTGAGCCGCCTCTCTGAGGGCAGAACCATCTGAAGCAATGGTAGTTTTTGTACTAAATCTCGATGGAAAAGTAACAACAGATACAGCTATTCTCAACTCATCTCAGGTCTCTTTCACACATATCAATCAGAGTTAAAAAAAATTCACTTGTTCGCTTTTTTAAGTCAGACTGCCAAGTGGGAAGAGATAGGAATGGCCCTTATTGATGTGGTATATAAAAGTATAGAAGGAAATATTATAAATCCTCCAAAATGCTGCCATGGGGAGGAGGGTTAAAAAGCACACATACAGACGCACACTCCACTGACTCTTTACTGAAAGGTAGTTTTTGCTCTGCCATACATGAAAATCCAATCTTTGCTGCTATGGCTTCAAACCCAAAACAAGCTTTCAATTATTTCTTTTGCTGGTTTAGATGTCAAGAATACTGCAGGATCCTAACCATCTGCAACACCATTACATTTTTCAAGAATATGAAACATCAAATTTTCTTCTTATAATGTAAACTACAAAACAAACTGCTTTCAAAACTTTTCAAATATAGCACATTTACTTGTTTTCTCCCTTTTCCTTATCTTTTCTCTCTTCTACCATGTCATTTGGAGTAAATATTTTCTTTAGAATACCATAAATTAGACAAATTCAAATAAATCACTTAGGCATTTCTGCATCCTCTTCTTAAACTTCAAAAGAACTAAAAAGAAAATCTGTGTTAACCCAATACACTCCCCAACATAAAAGCAGCTGGAATTATAAAACTCAATGAGACTTATTGTAGAGCATGCACATATAAATTTGTTTCTGTATAGACAAAAATAATTGTCACATGAGGAGTCAGTTAATTTTCTAAAAGGGATTTCTCACTGACTATTTTGATCTATAACCATAAATTCAATAAATATTAATTTTATTTCAGATAAATATTGGTGCTATAGATGTATACACACACACACACACACACAAAAAGTGATAAGCTGGTAGACAAGCCATACTCGCCATATTAGAATTAACTTTGAAGAGAAATGGACAGGGGGGAAGAAGTAAAATTGGGACTTTGCTATATAGTACCGTGTTTCCCCAAAAAATACGACATGTCCTGAAAATAAGGCCAAGCCTGATTTTTGGGGTGGGCGTAAATATACGCCCTCCCCTGAAAATAAGCCCTAGTGAAGGGGTGGCTGTGGCAGCACAGGAGGCAGCCCTTCCCTTCCCAGGTCACCTCAAGGCTGCTGGGCCCCTTAACCATGGCCCACTGATCAGCTGATCAAGCAAGGGCCGGAAATTCTGTCTCTCTGGGTGCCTGGAGATATTTCCAGCGCACTCTTGCTAGCCCCAGCTCTGCACACAGCACTAGGCAACCTTGCAGCCGAGGGCCCCTCTGTTCCGTAGCTCACCTTGTGGCTATGGAGCAAGCGGCAACCACGGCTTGTGCTCCGCGGGTGTTGCTTAGGCTCCTGCTACAATGAGGCAGAAAGCCATGCAGCCCGTCGGAATCACCCCCCACTACCCAACTGCTGCTGCTTGAAAAAAGGACAGGTGATTGTGGGAAGCACGTGCTTACGATAGAAGCAAAGCGCAGCCTGTCCCTTTCAAGCGATCAAATGTCTCTCTCTCTCTGTGTGTGTGTGTGTGTGTGTGAGAGAGATCTCTGTGTGTGAGTGTGTGTGTGAGAGAGAGAAAGAGAAATGATGGAGGGGAGTAACAAGAATTGCCGGCAACGCTGTTTGAAAGAGTTTCCTCTCCGCCGTTTCTCTTTCTCTCTCTCTCTGTCACACACACACACACACACTTGATGAAAACGGCGGAGGGCAGAGCCAGTAGCAGCGGGGTGACGACCCGGCCCTGGGTAGGGGCAGGGAGAAGGGCAGAGGCGAGAGTGCCAGTGGTGCTGGGAGTGGCGGAGCCAGAGCCAGGTGACGAAGACGAGGAGGGCATGTGATTTTGAGCATGCTGCGGTGCAGGTTCAAGCAGCGGTGTTGGGGTCTGCCGGGACTCACCAGCTGTTCAGAAGCTGCGAGGAAACAAAGCAGCTAGCGGTGGCTTCTCTGCTCCCACCCCCGCCTCCGGCTCTCGAGTGAAGCGGGAGGAAACTCTCGCAGGCTGCCTGAGGAAGCCGAGCTGACAGCCAAACTTCTAGCCGGGCGCAGCAGCAGAAGCAGCCGGCGAGCAAATCTTTCGGGCAGCAGGGGGGAGAAGAGTGCACATAAGACACAGCACCAGGACAAGGAACCTTTTGGCTGCACGCTGCATGCAAGAAATCTTTCTCCCCTTTCGCTCCAAGAGGCTGCGCAGGCGCGATGAGTCTCACAAAGACTCATTTCTGGCAGAGTATGGAGGAAAGATTTCTTGCGGGGATGGCTGAGGCGCTGCGGGTGTTGCTGCTTCCCTCGCCGCCGCCGCGTACGGCAACCGGCCCCCTGCAGGCCAAGCTCAGCTGCGGGCAGGGAGCACTGGCCATGGCCGGGCTGGCCGAGCTGCATCTGTCGGGGCTGCCCTCAGCATGGCTGCCTGGTGTCTCGCTGCCGGGTGCCTGGGAAGAGTAAGCGGGGCCTGTGGGAGGAAGGCAGTGCAGGCAAGGGTCCTGCGAGGCTCCCCTCCACAGGAAGTCACCGTCCCATCTGGTGACTCACAAGGCAGAGGGGTTTCCTGGGCATGCCGGTGGGCGCTCCAGTCAGTCAGCGCTCAGGTGGGGGGACCGCGGGGAGATCGGAGCAGAGAGGAGCAGAGGGGAAGGGGAGGCCTCCAATGACCACCACTATAGAGTGGGAAGCGCACTCACAGAGCAGCCGCTGTCCTGGCTAGGGTTTGGAAGCCACAGAGCCGGAGTTTGGGGGAGAGAAAGAAAGACTTCTGCTGCTTCTGCTGCTTTCCTTGCGTGCAGCCAAAAGCCGAAGCAGCAGAAGTCTTTCTTTCTTTCTCTCCCCCAAACTCCACCTCTGTGGCTTCCAAACCCCAGCCAGGGCAGCGGCCGCTCTGCGAGTGCGCTTCCCGCTCTAAGGTGACGGCTGGAGCTGGAACTGGACACTGCAGGGGGAGCTGGCCCAGGCCGTGGCTTCCGCGTGAGTGCTGATGGTGGGCACCGGCACCATCGGCTGCGAGCTCAAGGACCTGGTGCTTACCAGCTTTGCCCACATCGACGTGGTGAGGCCTGGGAGGCGCGCGAGTGGGAAGGGGGGACAGGCGCTCGCGCGGCTTGGCGCCTTCAGGCTGCTTGTGTTCACACAAACACACCCCGCGGGAGGGGAGAGGCTTGATGGCGGCGCGCAGAGGGAGCCTCTCTGCCGGACTCCCGCCCGGGGCCTCCTGCAACTCCCCAAATAATAAGACCCCCCCCGATAAGACCAAGCCCTTATTTCGGGGTTTAAAAGAAAATAAGACCCTGTCTTATTTTCGGGGAAACACGATACAGAAATAAGATAATTCATTTAATCTACTCTATCTGCTTATTAATAAATTATTACCAGCTTAATAAGGCTGAATTCCAGTACAGGTAACTCCTTGATTTACAACACTTCATTTAGTGACTAGTCAAAGTTACAACATCATTGAAAAAAGTTATTTATGACCATTTTTACACTTAAACCATTGCAGCATCTCCATGGTCACGTGATCAAATTTCAGATGACAATTGGCAATTGACTCATATTTATGTGACAGTTGCAGTGTACCGGGGTCATGTGATCACCTTTTGTAATCTTCTGAGAAGCAGATAATACGGAAGCCATGTTCACTTAATCACCTCATTACTAATTTAACAACAGCAATGATTCAATAACTGTGGCAAGAAAGGTCATAAAATGGGGTAAAATTCACTTAGCAACTGTCTAACTTAGCAATAGAAATTTTGGCCTCAATTGCGGTCGTAAGTCAAGCTGTGCTACCTGTACTGTAATAAGAAACACATCTACCTATGTGTTTCTTCAGGTCAAGATACTGAAAACTATTTTCAATATTCAAAATATGTAATTTAACAGTCATCTGTTGACCACTGGCATTTTCTATTGAGTCATACTCTTCTTAAAATATACCATAAGTTTTCATTAGACAAATATTTTTGTTTTCTATACTAATTCTTTCTTCCCGAACATAACCATGTAGCAAGAGAGGCCAGAAGAAAAAAGTCAGTGCCAGGCCAGCAGAAATCTATGAATTAACTCTACATATTTTTTTCACACTGTCGCATCTATCCCCATCTGGCTAGCAAAGAAGCGAAAGTTTCCCTGGCTCTAGTCTCCATTCCTGGTGTATATATGTATACACACACACAAACCCAGACACATATACATTTGTTATTTACATGCATTAACTCTATTATGTATTTTATACGCCTTATTTAATTCCTCTTCACTCAATGCGGCCCAGGCATGCCAAAAGGCTGGACACAGCTGTTCTAAAGTGGTTTAAAAGGGGGGGGGCTTTTAAAATAATGCAATCATCCATGACCATAGCACGCTATGACTGTACTAACAGAACTTCTGTTGTACATGGGAGAAGGGAGAAACACTTGCTGCTCTTTTCAGTCATCCCTGCTCAACTCTCCTAGATGAAGCACAATTGTAATTTCTAGGCCTCAGGAGTAGTGATTATGGAGCTTCATTACAGCCCACCTCTCCCATTACTCTGCTGGATAATATTTTTCCAAAGTCCAGCTAATGACTGTTCTGTTACACATTGAGGAAAAGTGGGTTGAGCTCCTACCAGACTCACAAAAAAAGTAAAATTAGGAGGGTGTGATCCATGATTTAAAGATAATCAAATATTTCAATGTACAGAGTACATCTGAAATTTTAACTCATCTCCAAAAGAAAAAAAAGGGACTAGATTACTTAAATAAACCACTATTGGTTGAATACACAAATTTACAAACCACGGTAGCTGGTTTCATACAATCAAATAAATGTCAGAGTTAAGTGTCAAATCCTACAGTTGTCACGATCAAAATAGCAGGAACTACTGTGCCAATATAGGGTAAAATAGAATTTTAGAAACTGAAAAAGGAATTTCACGCTTGCATTCATAGTGAGTTAATTATGATAGACCCGCTTTGTAATGTTTATTCCAGACTTCTTTCTACCTGGGCTACATAGTTTATGAAATAAGCTGCCAACTGACCCACTCTCTATTTTTGACCAATTCCTTTCCCAACTTCCCCCAATTTCTCATAGTTAATATGATTTGTGAGTTACTGAATTAATTATCCCTTAAGTTTTAGCTATTGGACATTCCATAGTAAAGCAAAATACTATGCCAGAGAAGGCTCACATCATTTTCTCAAGACAGTTTCTGCCATATTGAGGGCACTTCCAAGCATATGAAAGGATTTTTTAAATCTTCTACTATGACAATAATACTTTTTTAGTTTTTAGATTTTTTTAATCTTCTACTAAGCTTCAGGGAAGTTTAATAATAAAATCAGACAAGGGCCCTTTAAACAATCTAGCCACATCCTCCAGAGGAAGTGGAGGTATAAACTACAGATTATGGCTCCACATATAATCCAACTGAGATTATTTTTTGTGTTGAAACAATGTCTCATTATGTGATAGAAATTCAGTGAACTACAGTTTTGCCCTTAGTTGTATTTTCAGCTATCCTCAGCTTAGCTAAAAAAAATTTTCTTGCCCAGGTCCCATCTATTTAGCATTTCACCTAATTAGGGTATCTGACTGTTCTACTAGGACCAGATTTTCCCTACATACATCCGAGTTGCCAGATGCTATTGGATTTCCTTGCAAAGCAGGATTTTGAATCTGTAAATAGCTAGCTGATCTGAAGAAATGCTATGGATATGCCATTTGTTCATATTTTGTTCACAATAAGGGGAACACAATGAAACATTCTTGTGTGAATCTGGTCCAGTATGTTCTTCCTATTGCACAAACTCCAGAGCGAAGGATTTAGTTTTCCTTTCTGGCCAGCTCAACTACCTGTTGTCCATCTCGGTTCCCAAAATTTGGCAACTAATATACAAGATCTGAGATGCACCCTGAAAACTTTTTTCTTCCTCAGGAAGCATAATCAAGAGGTCCAAATTATAAATGTAAGCTGATGGTTTGGATTTCATTTATCAATTGCTGTTATAATAAGCAAGAATAGTTGTAGACTGTTAATCATTTTCAAGGTTAAACTTTTCAAGAAAAATGAAATCATGGTACATGCATGGCATTAAATCCCATTTTACCAGAAATTGGCTCTAAATAATGTGAACATGTACTGACTCTATATTTACCTTTTAACTTATAAAAAAAGTTGCTAGCTATTCGAAAAGTTCTAAGTCAAGAATTGAAGCTAAATGTCTGTAAAGCCAAATCTACTCACAGGTCCAGAGAGAACAATTACTTCTTCCTTACATACACTCTCAAAATATGGTGAAAATGATCTCTTGAAACCTCAAATTTTAAGTGTACAGGGAGTTACATTTAAATTAACATTGTACTTCCACTGGCCGACAAAAAGTATTCTTAGCAATATTTTACAGTAGCAGTTTTTTTATTCATTTAGAATAAGTAAATTACTCTCCATATCACAATTTCTTTTTATTACAATGTAACTTATATATCTGTAAAGAATTTACCAGCAGTGAAACACATGAAAAGTAACAAAAGTCTCCAATTGACAAACATACAGACCTAATCTGTTGTCTATGGGCAACACTGCATCTTTGTACTTCCCCCAGGTCCTAATAGAGTTCCTGAACCATTTCTTTTTTCCTTGAAATTAAAATAACTAGGCAGTAATTGGAATACATCAAAGTGAAGCTCAAGTCTAAAGCGGTTTACTTCCAACCATGCTACCAGATCCCACATGGAGCCTGAAACTATTTTAGAATATAAAAAAGGTAGGTGAATATGAACAAGCCTTTTGCTTTAAAATGTACATAGAAAACAAAACACACTGGGAAATACTAGGAAATATCTTGAAAGGTTAAAAATGATGCAGGGGAGGAGACTCTGTCTATGCAGTATACAGTGAGCCTTTGGGAATATGGGTTTTGTCTCTGTGGGCCACTAGAGAGAAAAGTCATGCTTGCTTTTAGTGGTAGTACATATTTTGCCTCACTGTGTTTCTCAGATTATCAGCAATGTACTTTTTGTAAAATGGATTTTCCACTAGGCTTTATGTACTCTGATTTTTTAGCTTTCACACCTAAGCTCTCTTCATACAGAGATGCACAGACAAATTACCGTACTTGGGCCTCGTTAGTCCATGTTCTTCAGTATAATTGTGTTTGGGAATTACCGGTAGTTTTATTTTCTTTTAGCCTTTACTAATTTGTCACCACCATTATGGCAGTCATTTTGTTAGAATATGATTGGTTTTCTCAAAATTATAAATATGACTACCAAGAAGGGGGGAAAAGACCTTTAAACATTTTAAATAATCAGCAAAATGGTTTTCCATTCTCAGATTGGAACATTTAGCCCCTTGAAGTATGAAATTTTTAACGATTGTCCTGTATCTGCCCAAAAGAAATACCAAATAAATCAGAAGAACTATTTTGGAAATACTTAGCATCTGCAAAACAATATAACATACACTTTCAAAATTGTGTAAACTCTTCACAGGATTATTGATGCTGCCCACTAACTCTCTTGCTGTACTTTTTGTCTTTATTAACTTTGATAGGAGTACCTAAAAGCTTATTTTACATTAGTTTCATTTTCACCACTTTAAAGTACCAGTCTTAAGAAAGAATACATATTTCCTGCCTACTGAAGAAAACTATCAATATTTAATGTAGATGTTGCATTAAAACCATGCAACTGTTTTTCTAACACTTCAAGACAAGTACCTCAGTGCATGTGGAATTTTTCCAACGTTTCAAAAAGAAAGAAAGAAAAAAAGAATGGACTGTTTTGGATTGGTATATTATACAATCCCTTCTGAATTTGTCTCTACAATGATGACATACAAAGACCTGCAGAACTATGGAAAGTATGTATGTCACCTTGAGCTTCTGGAAAAGGTGGAATGCACACACACACACTGCTGCTTTTATTTATTTTTAAATAACAGGGGGTGGTCATACCAAGTTTGAAAGACAGAGGAGAAAAATGGGTGTCCAAATCCTCTAAAAATTAGAATACTTTCAGCATTTGATTAATTTTAAGGGATAAAACTACTACATAACATAAAATCACTATACCATGATGTACAAATTATAGTGGCTGAATTCCATAACATATCAACCCAGATAACTCATATTATTGCTCAGCATGTCATGTGAACCAGATCACTAGGCTAAGAAATTTAAGTAAAACAATTCTGATCTGAGATAAGACAAGCATCTATTAACAATTTATACTTCCATCTATTTCATTCTGCAGATTTCTATGATTTTGGATCTATAATAATAAAAACAGTTGTCCTCATATTCTAAAAACTCCACTGACTTAACTGGGAACTGATAACTGGTTCTTATCAATATTTTAAATAGCATGCTAAGATTTATGTTTTTCTGCAACATGATTCCTTTGTAATATGATCAAATTATATGAAATTAATAGATGTAACACAGCACTATCCTTTTAACTTTTCTAAAGTTTGCTAGTAAAGCTAAGTATTGCTGCCCAAGAACACATTAATTCATTTGTGACAATTCAAACACCAGTTAAGATGTTAGCTAAACTGAAATCATCTGTTTAAAAAGCAATATTTGCTCTTTCATTTGATTTTTATAGTCAGAACTATGCTATTTATATAAGAAAGAAAAGTTCATAATACTGCTGTTCAACTGAAATAAACTTTTAACATGAACTGCACAATTTAGCACTAAGTTAAATCAATGACAAATGATAACATTTATATAAGAATAGAGATTAATGTCTCAAGAATGCATAAAATATTCAATAAGATTAAAACTACCTTTAGTAGCATTTATTTATAAGATGCATTTTAAAAAAATCAAAAGATAAATCTTGCATGTACAATTTCTGACCCATCAACCTAAATATATTACTTTAGCTACAGATTTTGTTCTAACAATTCTTAATAAACTAAATTTTAAATAAGCATTAAAATATGCTCTGCAATCAGCTTGGCTAAGCCAACTAGACCGAGGTGATACAATTCCTAAATAAAATAAAAATGTATCTTTTACTAAATGATCACTGATTTCTGAAATTGAAGCAGGTAACCAGCAACAAAATGTTGCTTTAAAAATGTAAGCAGCTGTACATAAATTTTACCTTGCATTTATCTTCTTGCATTCCTTATTAGTTATGTATTCTATTCAAGTAGTATTATCACTAGGCAATATATTTCAAAAGCTACCTCTTCTAAATGTGTGAAATTGTACAACCCTTAAAATTAGAATATATGAAAAGTCATGTAGTTTAACTTCATACTTTTTAGATGTAATATAAAATAAACCCAATCCCTTAATCTTTACCTATTTTTAGCAAGCAGTTCATATTCTACAAATATTTTCTACCAACAATGCCCAAACTTAGCTCATAAGAAACTACTTTGTCACAAACAATAAATTAAAAGCTTTTGTGAGAAGGATGCCCATTTGGAAAGGAGGCACTTTAAACTATCTGCATAATTTTCTGCTTTGCCATATATCCTACAATCAGCTTTTACTACCACAAAATTCATGTGAATTTTTCTGCATCTATAATCCAAAATGATTAAATTATCTAAAGGTATTGGCTTCAGAAACATTGTATCTGTCTTCAAAGGTGCCAGATCATTGTATCCCTATGTGAGCTTATACTCTGGGGCGACTTTCTTCTACTTGTCAGACAAGGGCATTATAATGAATCAGAGGGGGGATGGAGGAAGAAGGCTGAATCTAGTAAGGCTAGTGGCTTTTAACAGTTTGTCCCATGAGAGAAACTTGTCTTCCACAATTTGCTGTCCAACATATACCAAAAAAACCTAAAGGTGGCATTGGTATACCAATATGATAAAGAATCAAGCAAAGTTTGTCTCTTTCTTGATTCTTGAAAGAAGTCTAGATCCAATCCATAGCTTGTCTATATATAATGAAATAAAATTTATTTACTAAAAATGTGACGTGACTAATTATAATTCAAGGGAAAAAGTCCTAAGAAATCCATAATCAGATTTCCCTGCCTGCTCTACAAGTGAGTGAGATATTTTGCTTTTACCCTTTTGATTTTTCCCTTCATTTAAAACCAATTAAACTCCTGCCATTTCTGCTACACAGGGGGTAGAGAAATACATTCTGTATGCCAGTAAAAACTTCCTTGAATTACCCAAAAAAATCCCCTTCAAAATTATCCCAAACAATAGTCTGTCACAGATCCATAAGTTTTCTAGCTTAGTTCCATAGATGTTCCTTCCTGAATGTGAAACAAAAAAATGTCTCTAGTCAAAACGGACAAATAGAACCACAAACCGATCAATTGTACATACTGCAAGCTAAGTGTGCCTTAAAACAACACAACAGTTCACATGTTTGTTTTTGTCAAAACGATATCAGTTTAAGAACAACACTCTGCCCCCCACCAAATTCAGACAGAAAGAGTTAGCTGTGCTGTAAAGTTAGCTGTAACTTAACACTATCCGCCAGGGTTAGACGAGCAGTTTTTCTCCCAGCCTGTTTTGCTTTGTTTTTCAGCAAAATAAGAAATGGAAAACAGAGAGATTTCGTCTATAAAGACTGCTTATAATTCCTCAATAATTGCACAGCCCTATTGTGTTATGTGAAATAGGACTGCATACAAGAGAGCGCTCCTACAGGCCTAGTTGGCTCACACAAGCTCTCTCGTTCGCTCCTCCCCTCCCGCCTCCTGCTCTCCCTGCACAACATCCATGACGTACCTTTATTTCTAGCATAGTGACTCTACGGCTCTCTCGCATTAGTAGGATTATTATTATTTACCCTAACTGCAGGACCCCAGACAGATGACTCCTGAGACAACACCTGCTCGACTTAACAAAACAAACTCGCCTGTTCTCGGGCAGAAAGCAGGAGTTTTAAAAATTGCCCTTATTTTTTTTTTTAAGTTGCTAAAAAAAAATTGCGGGAAATTCAATTTTTAAAGGGCTGGTTGCAAACTTTCCCTAGTACATCACACCGCACCACGCCGCCTGGCCGCTTCTCTTACTAGGCTCTCATAGCTCCTGGGATGCTCCTTTCCAGTCCAGTCCGTACGCTTGGGCAGCAGCTGGGGAGGGAAAAAGATATCGCCGGTCACTAAAAGAGACCCCCTTCCTTTCCCCCCCGCCCAGAAAACAGCCCCCGGAGCGCCCGCCCGCCCCCCGGCGAGGGGGGGAGGAGGCGAGGCCGCCGCAGCCGCTGGCACTCCGGCAAGCGGGCGGGCAAGGGAAGAAACGCGGGGAAGGCGCCGCACCACTTACCTCCTTCTCGGCGACTTCTCGGATCAGGACCTGGAGGAGCAACAAAAAGGGGGAAGAGGGTCAGGGGCAGCGCGAAGGAAGTAGCCATATTCCCAGGCCCGGCCCCGGCGGCGATCCTTACCTGCGCGGCTTGCTGGCAGGGTCCGTCCTCGAGAAAGCGAGCGATGAGGAAATAGAGCTCTGCAGAGGGGAGGGGGAGAAGGGGGGGGGAAACACACACACACCGTGAAAGCACGGGCGAGGCGAGGGGCGAGGCGGCCTGTAAGGCGGCAGTCCCGGCCCGGCACCCACTTACCCGCTCGCAGCTCCGCCGAGTGCCTGCCGCAGCTGCTGGAGCCGCCGTCCCCGGACATGGCGAGCGGAGGAGCCCGGCTCGCTCAGGCCGAGCTCCTCGGCGATGGGGCCCTGCAGCTGAAAAGCACGCTCCCCCAGTGGCTGTCACGGTTTCTTCAGCAGCAACGAGAGTCGGAGCTCCACCATTCGAGCCACGGGCAGGAGGAGGAGGAAACAACAACTCGCAGCAAAACCCGCCGCCGCCGCCGCTGCTGCTGCCGCCGCCGCTGCTCCTGACCGTTTGCCTCAGCGCCAGCGAGCGCGATCCTTCCGCCGCGACAAAGAGTCCCGGCCCCCTCCCTCAGGGCGCGCACACCCCCTTGGCCGCGCACCCCTGTCCCGCGTCGCCTTCGACTGCCCAACAACCCTCCAAGGGCTCGGATGCCGGTCCTCGGCGTGCCCGGGCAGGCGGAAAGGACTCGCGTGCCGGCTCAACAGCGGAGGGAAGAAGATGTCGGAGCAGCAGAGGCGGGGTGGAGGGTGGGCGGGTAAAGCTCGCTCGGCAGAAAGGCGCTTTCTCTGTGAAGAGCTGGGAGGCCTCGGCGGAGGGATACCTCGCACGAGAGGGGGAGGGGAAGAGGCCCGTTGGCGGCGGTGGCGCTGGAAGTTGCTTAGTTTCAATGTAGCCGAAATAGGAACCAAATGAGGCAAAAATGCCCCCAGGGACCGTAGGCCTCGCTGGGTGAGGCGGGCATGAGGAGCTCCACTTAGCCCTCGTTATCAGGGCCTTTTGGAAAGAGGGAGGGAGGAAGGTTGAGCAGAGTCCTGCCAGGCTCTCTTGCTTTCATGGCCCTCCTTGCCGCCTTTATATGGTACAGCTTTCCATCTGCTTGTAAGTTACCATGTCATGTATAAATATATACATATATATGTATATAGTTATATGTATATATTCCTGTGTGAGTGTTCCTCAGTATGAGTGGGAGAATCGGGGTGAGTGACAAATAAAATGTCTAGTTTTGCTAAGCGTTTTCTGTAAATTGTCCTTTGTTGTTTTTCTCTCTGGTTGAGATGATGAATAATATCCTGTTATCAATTGTGCTTAATTTTAGCCTCAGTATTCTTCCTGGTCGCTGCCAGTTTAGTAATGGGAGATGGTGGGCTCTCCCCCCCCCTATTTTGTACGAACAATACAGTTTTATGAAAATGAATACATTGAGAAGGATGGAATGAGATGGACGTATGGTTGGATTTGAGGTGAGGTAATTTACAGCTGGATCAGTAACAAACAGAAGCGTTAGGCAAGCTTAATAGTCACATTTCCTTTTTGTCTTTCATGCTGCATATAGGCAATGAATAGACTTAATCTGCGAAAAATGACCCGTTTTGTTTCATTGTGAAGAGCAGGTTTATTTATGTTCTGCCAAAAGCATACCGGTACCTATTGATTGTGTGAAGAATCTATGACTGGACATTGAAAATAAGATTTGTGTGTGTGTGTATTCTGCCTCCAATAAGAATGATATGTAGCCATTGGAATATTTGGGTTGCATTAGTTATAGGCCAATTACACTTACATTTTGATAAGTGAATACTTAACAGTAAAACTAAGCTAAAATGCTCTTTTTTCCTTACTAGAAAACTGTTTAACTGATGCAAGCTATATAGCATTTAATTAATAACCAGTTATAGTATTGCAGTCTGTTTGTGATGATTTAAAATTAAGTTATAGATCAAGTTACTCAGAACTGGGCCCACAAAAGGAAAGTTACTACATGAATGCTTGTTTTAGCATAAAACTGTTGCTTTAAGAGGAATTATAGCAATAATGTTTCAGCTTCATTTTACACTAGAAAATATGTACAGGAAAATTAAATAAACTATTGTATGTAGCTAGTCCAACACAATTTAGGTTACATCTGGAAAAAAAGAAACATTGCATTCATGGTACTTTGATTAATATGATAATATAAACTAAAGTTACATGTATGTTGAATGTTACTTTTGTAACATTTTAACTAGTTTTGGTAGTATAATAAACCTATTATATCAATCATTTTTGTACTACTGTTTTATGGATTCCATTTGATTCTAGGTTCTAATATTTGCCTATAATGTTCAATTGAATACAAAAGTTACTTCCATTGCTCTTTTCCATAAAGATTTACTTTTAATAAAGTATTCTAACTCACTATTTATGATACAGAATATAAAAAGCAATTCTCAGAAATTGTGGATAAATTTAAAAAATGATCATACCTGCTTTTTTAATTGCTTATGGATGCAAAATAAGCTTGTTCTAACAAACTATATTTATGTCAGATTGAGGGTATATTTATTTAATATGGAAAGATTTATTTTTTTTTACTCAAATTACTATTTTAGTATTGCATGTTGCATAATAATTATATTTAAATTCATATTGCATAATCTGAATTTATATACAAAAATGATTCTGTATCAAAAATACTAATCATATAAGTGAAGAGTTACAGACAAGAGTTGTGAACTTTTATTCTTTATTATTCTTGTATGCAAGCTATTTTTTCTTCCATAGAAGGTTAAGTATTCTTTTGGTATTGTAACAAATTGAGATTACTGGTGATATTATTCAGTTCTGAAATTATAACTATATTCTATTAATTCGGTTTTCAATATAATTTAGTAGTGTAAAGTACTTAATCTCAGTAAGATTTTCCAGGTTTCCTTACAAAGTATTGCTTTTGAATTTTATTTCTATCATTCTTGTTTTAGTTGTACTGGTTCATTGTGATGAGATGATTCTTTGTGAGCCAATTCTGTTATAAATGAGCCTTGCTTTATATGAAGAACATTGTCCCTTTTAAATTAAAATGGCTGCTCAAAATATAGTATGTTATAATTGTGATTTTATAATTTTCTACAAAATCATATTGTATTTATGGGAATCTAGTGTTGACATATGATTTTGTTTTAACTTTGCTAAATATGAGCATCTCATTTTTGGGGTCATTAATATACTCAGGAAATTTATCATCTCCCATCCATGATAGTACTGCTAGAGGATAACAGCTTACTTTATAAAGAAAATGAGTTATTTTTAGTAAGAAATTAGAAATATTAATCATAAAATAACATTTACTGTTATTTATATTTCCTAACTATTCATGGTGAATAATTGATTTCTATAGGATATTTTCTGAAGAATATTAAGATAAAGTTCATGAATGAACTTGTATTCACTTAATTAGGACAATTATATGAACTCTTTTGTTAATACCTGATCTGTCATGCAAAACATGATATCTATAGTACAGTATCTAAATATGATGTATTTAATCATGTGATAGTTCTGTAGGGCCACATTTAGGAATAAATGTTGGTTTAAATACTTTGTCTATTGTAGAAGTCTTACTGAAAATTAGGGATTTATGCAATTTTGCACTGCATGATTTGCTTTCCAGTGCAGAAGTAATTATATCACAGCTTTTATGGCTTGCTTTGTAATAAGGAACTTGTGGCACCTAATTTATTTGGATTTGCTTTACAAATATGAATAGGATATTAGCAGTGAACTATTAAATATATGGGATAAAAAGCCTTTTTGTGAAGGGAAGAACTTTGATACATTAGCAAATCCTGAAGGGACAATGAAGAGAGACATTTGTTGCCAATTCCACCTCCCTCTCCAACATTTTTGCACTATATCCCATGCTGTTTTAGAAAATGTCTAACTTTCTCTACCAGATGTTTGCCTAGTCCAGAGAGAATCAATTATGCTTCCCTGTTCTGTGTGTAGCAACTGCTTGTCCTTTTCAATTCAGCCTCTAGGACATTTGATTTAATCTAGAGAAATTACAGTAGTTAAAAGTTGCAAATGGCTGTACAGTATATACTTTAAACAGTTGTTCAAGACTTGAACTGTCAAAATCACTTCTAATAGTTCTGATCATTTTTCTTAGAAAATATTTCTACCTAATTATGAACTTTCATAAGTAAAATTGATATTTTGGGATAAGGTTTTTGTAAAATATGTCTGATATTACAATAAATGATATATATATAATGTGTAATATTGATATATACCATTGAAGATAGTTTTAACACTTTCTATTTAGTTCAAACATTACAAAATTATTTCAGATATACTATCTGAATTAAAATATGTTTCAAGCAAGAATCCTTTACAAAACTCTGAAATGAAGATTCTTGCTATAAATGCTTAAAAATTGTATAAAATGTTTTTGCAAAAAAATTATCTCTTACCTGAAATGAATTACATTTTTTAATTTCTACATTTTATAATGAAGAACAAGTGATAGTCAATCTGCAAAGTTCAAACTATTGTTAGGTATTAAAACAACCAAAATAAGGATACTTGGAAGTATTATATTAGACATATATGACTTTATTTTCAATAAATAAATTAGGTAATTAGATATACCAATTAGCTTTTCTTTTCTCCATTATCTTTTATATTATTATTATTTTCTCTTTGCAAGGTGATGCATTTGAATGCAATATGTAGACCAGGTGATCTACATTTTACATTTTGATGTATCTGTGAAAAGAGTGATTGTGATTCATGCTATTTTTTGCCTCTTGCAATTGCCTACCATATTTCACTGTGGTTACCAAAAAGCAGAAGGAACAAAAACTTCATGACAATTTAAGAAATAGCAGTGTATTATAGCCTACAGTAAACCAATATTATGAGACATTGTAATGATAAAGACTTAAGTGTATAATAAAATGTTCCTGATGTTTCCTGATTCAGCATGTCTGCTTTTAAAATCAAGACTAAGTTTCTATTTATTTATTTTTTGAGAAGAGGGGAATTTTCTTTACTAACACAAGATTCTGAGGGGAACCCCGAATTAAAACTATTAGTTTCAATAATAGTCATAAAATTTACTCATAGCAATACAAATTTAAAAATTTGGTCCTTTTATTTATTTGCTTATTTTGTAATTCTATTAAGTTTTCTCTGGGCAAATGAAATCATACACTTCTATCCAATAAATACAATGAACAAAACAAGCGAAATTTATCTAGTTCTTAGCTTATACCGGTAAGACTTAAGTTAATGAGCCATAGAGCATCATTTGAAAATTTATTGCATAGTTTTTGACATATTGAGAATCACTTTGGAATCATTTTTAAAATATTCCAATGTGTCCAGAAAGCGTTTTCAAAAAACTTAGTCTTTGTCTAAGAAGTGAATTCAAAACTTATTTACCTTTCACAAAAGGATGATAATTTTAAATATTTTAAAATAATCGTCACATTTATGTAGCTTAAATCTTAGATCTTTCAGCGTTTTTCAACCTTTTAAGGGATTGGCCAAATGGCCTGCCCCATAATACAATCATTTAGCTGTAACATCATGCAATAGAACATTAAGATATTTTATGCTGCTGTTACATATATCAATAGTTTCTATTGTATACCATTAGCAAATAACACAGTAGTTATGCACTATTATTGTGATTTAAATTTATTCACACAATTAGTCATATAACCTGTTTATTGCTTCAACTTCTGTGATCTCTTTCAGCATCATAAATTGCCTATATGAGATATTAAGTCAGAATTTCTTGGTTATGAATTTTGGTTAACATATGTTCAGACTGAAGCATCTGAGCTAATATACAAGTGGAGGTAGGGAGCAGGAGGAAACGATCATTATAAACCTTTATTAATTTAGGAAGAATTAACTATCTGATCTACCTTTCAAGTGTGTTTTATTCCTTCATTCTGTAAATGGTTAGACTTTCTATATAAAGATTCAGTTACATATAGATAGCTTTTTGAAGGGATAATTATAGTGTATAGAACAGAGACAATCATTTTCAGATAGAAGTTGCCAGTGACATTTTAGTGAAGTGTACACTGCATTCCAGAAAGGTGAGGACCAGACAAGCATTGTCTTAAATACAATTAATATGATTATTTCATTGTGTTTAAAATATTTCTACTACATTTGAAATTGTCTTCCTGTGGCAACTCTGGGAGAAGGTTACAACAACATCCAAAACTTTGGGAGGACCCCAGAATGGGCACTACTGGGCCTATAAGATCCTAAGACTCCTCTTAATAGTCTTAATCTCTTCAAAAAAATAAAGATAATAAACATTGGTGGTTCACATCTGATTCTGCATTAAACTTAAACTTTCAAATGTTGAGATTTAGGGCACGCAGTCTAATTATCTTTTTTTCATCTTGAACTGTTTTGTTGTTTTTTAAATTTTACCTATAAACTACCTGGAGTTGAGAGGCAGAAAATTGAAATAATAAATGTAGCATTTTCTATAGACATGGTGAGGTATTCCTTGAGAAGAAATGTTTCCAAAGTTTTACATACTTAGGAGATGCTTGTAAGCATGAATAGAAAGATGCTTTCTTGCAGATTTCACCATCAAATTATATACCAATCTTCACATTTTCAAGACCAATCAAGTGTTTGAAGAAGCCTGATTTCACTTTGTTTTTTCCTTAGTAACATTAGGGTAATCAAATAATTACTCTAGTTTATGTCTTATCCCAAATTAAGTTTTATATATATAGTATGAATTGATTCTATCTAACCAAACTTCTTAGAAGTCACCTGATTCTAAAATATATGCCAGAAGTTTTGAAGTCCATTTTAATTATTTTAGAATTCATTAAAACACTAAAAGATTAGTGTATCTTTAAATATGAAGCTTATATTATGTGTTTGTTAAATAAAAGTAAAAATAAGTATAAAATATATATCAAAAATAAACTTTATAGCAAGAGTACTTTATTATAAGATTTACAAAATATTTGTAGAAAAAAAAATCAATTGCTATTGGCTCTATTGTGTACATTTGCTGTCTTTGGAGATTTAACTCCTACAGTCATTGTGAAATCAATTATATATGGGGTTATCTACCCATTAAAGCTTGTTAGACAATTAATCATCTGACCTCTAAATAATTTTTTTAAAAACCTGTATATTTATATATCTTTAAAGTTGTCCTAGAATATTGAATGAATTCTGAGAACATTTAGTTTGATCTCAATGATGACTTGTTCTAATAATCATTTTAGTATTTTTGTTTTATGTGTATTGTGTAATAGGCATACTAAACTAAAATGTTTCTAAAAGACTGTGCCTTTAATATTTAGTGCCTGTTACAGGTTAAATATTAGAGATAAATTTTCAGTGCAAAAATATTGTAAAACTAGTGATATATTTCACATATGAACAAAATACAGTAATATATGTGTTATCCCTGTTGGCCACTTCAAACATAGTATTTTAAATGTGTGTTCGTAATCAATGTGCTAAGATTGTCCTTGTCTTAACAACACACGTCCATGCACTAATAAGAAGGAGAAAGCCTCTCAACTGCTCCTTTATCTATATTGGAAGCTTCCTTGATAGTCTTAATTGCTGCATTTATATTCAAAGCTTATTTCTTCACTTGTTCAGTGTATTTACATAAATGTACTAATAACAGAGAATATCTGTATTATGCAGCTGCAAACATATGGTTTTAAAATTGTAATCTGCTGCCTCTGCCTCTTTTATTGGATTTCAGTTGTATTTTTCATCCAAAAAGTGAAGCATTTTTACCTATATATAAATTTATTCTTTGTAGAGTGAATGATCACACTAATTTTTTTAAGTCATTAAACCAATGCCACTGTAATACATCATATGTTCACAGTGACATCAGAGGGTTGGGTGGGCAAGCTACTACTTGCCCTGAATTCTGAACTGAAAGAGACACCAAGTCCTCAAATGTTATGTGAGGTGAACTAGAGTAAAATAAAGCAATAGAAGTTTTTAGCTTTTGTTCAAGCTCTCTATCACTTTTTGAGCATTAACTACAAAAATGATGTTAAAAATCAATGATTTTTACTTATGTTTCCATAATTTGGAATAATTTTCCAGTTTGAAATTTTTTCTAGGTAGAAAATTACCTGATGAACCTAGAATAAAATGAGATCTTAAGGTGAATAATTTATCAAACAATGTATCATAAACATAATCATTCAGAAGCAAGCCCATTAATTTCAAAAGGAATTCCCATTCAAAACTGATGGAAATATGAATAATTTGTTGTGCTTAATTTAAAGATAGAGACAACTTTGGATCAAAGTCAACTCTTGATGACTATATAAATATGTCCATGTGGTTTTCTTGGCAGCAGTATAGTTGTGGTTTGCTATTAGCTTTTTCCAAAATATTTTTCACCTTCTCAGTCTATCCTATGGTCCTGAAATTCCTGATGTTCTCCCATACAAAAATACTTAATAGGTCCAGCCCAGTTTAGTATTATGCAGAGTAGCATTATTTATTGGTAAATGCAGATTTTGATACTTTTTCACAATCCTATCATTAATTGAAAATAAACTGTTTAATAAACATACATTTATCAGTGTTAAATATAGGTGATTCTCACTTAATGATCACTTGTTCAGCAACCATTCGAACTTACAACAGCACTGAACAAGTGGCACTTCTGACCAATATTCGTAGTTGTAACCAACATAGCGTCTCCAGTCACATGATTGTGATTTGGGTGCTTTGCAACCCACTCACAATTAAGATGTTTCAATGTCCCATGGTCATGTGATCACCATTTGCAACCTTTACTGCTGGCTTCCAACAAGCAGCATCAGCGGGGAAACTTGCTGGGAAGCTGTTGTTAAGCATGATGTAATGTGGTTGTAGGAAGTTGCAACCATGTAACAACAGGCTTATCAACAGCTATTAGAACTGCCAAATTTGTACCCAGACACACTGTTTAATGAAAGATGGATTGTTTGTATTAAAATAAAATTTAAAATTTTTTTCAAAAAAAAAACCCCTGCCATTGCTAAGCAGCATAGTCATGTGACTTCACACTTTATGGCAGCATTGCTTAGCAATGGAAATTCCAATCCCAGCTGCCATTGTTAACTGAGGATTCCCTGTAATTGTCAATGTAGAGCAGGACCTCTTTATACTCTTTTCAAACGAATTCAGCTGAAGAATATATATGAATTACTATATTGTAAATCAGTTGAAGTATAAAGAAAAGGGAAGTTAAGAATAAATTTCAAATAGCTCCTTTTATCATTTCCTTTATCTCTCCCCCCCCCCCAATATTCTGCCCAACAATAAATATTAACATAGCGGAGACTTAATATTAAGCTTAAATATCTAATATAACGCATTTTGCAACTTTTTATCAATCACATGTAACATTAATACTACAATTAAACTTATGTTAATCAATGTCCTAGAAATCATATTAATGCTGATCTAATTTTTGTCTCATCTTTTAATATTTAATTGATCTAAATCATCACAGAGCTAACACTTTCCAGTTTCTATTGTATAAACACTATATTCAGTTACTATCTGTATTCTATAATGTATTATTCATATTTTGTAATGTATTAAAACAGCTAACTTGGAAAAAATAAAAACAGCATGTAAAAAAAGTATAAATGAATTATTCATATTAGAAAGTAGAACAAAAGTTAAGTTTGATATAATACCTTGCATTTCCTTTATCAAAATCTAAAGAGAGAAACTATAGTTAATATCCTGTTTGTTTTCTTTCTATTTTATATAAGCTATTATTTAATTTCCCTTTAAAATCCTGGCACTTCTAACAGCAGTCATTGATTGTGATTAGTTGCAAAAGTTTCTTTTAAAAAATCCATCAAATCTCAGTAATTAAGAGATGAATCAGAAATTCAGACTTTTTTTAGAAATTGCAAAGTGTTTTATTTGTTGGTCTATGATCAAATAAAGATTTGATTTGGTTTGATCTTTAGAACTTGTGTGCATCTTGTAATACTTTACCTGTTATGGAGCTACATCTAACATCCATGAGGACTTCACCTCCTACAATTGGAATTCCATTACTCTCCCTATGTGCATCTCAAATCTTCTGAAATTCCCCAACTTTTCAGCACATACTTCAAAGTACATGAAAACAAGAATCAATTCTATTTACTTACAGTATTTTATATTTTTGGAGTTCATGGTTACCAAACACCCACACATCTTTGGGTGACTTACCTTTTAAAAGCATGAAACAAAATGAGAACAACATGGATACCAGGGGAGAAAAAAAAAAGCAAGCCCAACCTATTGTGGGGGTGGGGGAAACCAACAGAGGCTCCACAACTAACATAGCCCAGGCCTGGGGTAAAACCATGTTTCCAAAGACTTTTAAAATGTTTGCAGGCTGAGACTCTTACAGTACAGAAAAGGTGTGCTTCTAGAGTCTGATAGGAGACATTGTTTGGTTGAAGGAATCCAGAATGCACTCTGCCTAATCTTATGTGTAGGAAGAAATTATTGGAAATGGGAAGTCCCTCAAATAACAGGCCTTATGCCATGAAGGGCTTTGTAAGTGATAACCAAAACCTTAAAATGCACCTGGAAGCCAAATGGTAACTAGCTTATTTTACAAAGCAGTGCTGGCTCATGGGCATATTGTGGCATGCCATTGATGTTTTTGCTGTATTCTGAATCAGCAGTAATTTTCAAGGGCAGCCCAACGTAGAGGCCATTGCAGGAGTCTGGGCATAAGTAACTAAAGATGCTCCTACTCTAGGAATGGGTGCAATTGGCATGTTAGATGGGTCTGTGCCAAGACCCTCTTGGCTACAACAGAGTTCAAAATCCAGTATGGTCCTTGGATTTTCAAGTGATAAATGATTTGCTGGTGAATGAAGTCACCTTAACCTCTGCCTTAACCATTCTTAGTTCAACAACAGACTTTTCTAAAATCCTAATATTCCAAATTTATTTTCAAGTTTCATTCATGCATGACAAGCTACCTTGTCATTTTCAGTCATGTTCTCCTTGTCACTGCTACTAGATTTCTTTAGATTTTGCTAGAAAAATAAGAGTTCTAATATTTTATGTACCATTGTACAAATGTATAGGATTAATATTGCTTTCCTAAACACTTGCCCAAAGAAAGATGAGAGTTGAACAGCTAACTTCAATGCTTCACACATGTATAAATCATAATAAAAGAAGTCTAAGCAAACTGTTTTATAGTGTTCTTTTGAAGTCATCTAATTTAGTTTTCAATTCTTAATCAGCTGATAGAGATAGATGATAGATACTGTAGATAGAGATATAGAGATATAATACCTTAGAATTGGAAAAAAGAAAACTGCCTGGTATTGCCTGACTAACGTATTGCAGAACAGTATTCAAAGCTGAAGACATTTCTGTCTTCAAATATAAATCATCTGTTGCATAATGCTATAAAACAGATTCAGAATTATTATATAAAGCATGTATTAACTGTTCCCTAAAACTGTCCACTTGTCACATAATTTCAATGGGAGAATTGTGGATTCTTTTATACCCACTCTGTTTAGCTATTAACTTGGTTAGTAATCATTCACAAATTTGATGGTAATAAAAAAAATTCTGACAATACACATTTATAATCCAATTTTACATACCTGACAATACATGCCATGGAGTAACACTGAAATGGCTATGCAAAAACATCTGAACGAAATGGCATGAACCAATAATTTTTGCAGCGTCTCTCTCTCTCTCTCTCTCTCTCTCTCTCTCTCTCTCTCTCTCTCTCTCTCTCTCACACACACACACACACACACACACACACACACACACACACTAGCAATCATTTTGCATAACGATCTGGTCAGTGGAATGAAACTTGAACTCTAAACAAGGAGTGAGTATATACCATCCTTTTCTAGTTTTATTTATTTATTTAAAAGATCTGTATGGCTGCCTTATTACAATACAACTCTGGGTGACTCACACCAGCAATACAACTAAAACAGCAAAACCATAAAAGCAAGAACCCAGTGCCTTTCCTATCCACAATTGACTTTTTCTGTTTTCTAATGTCAGAAATTAAGAACTGCATGTTTCTAACTATGTATCCTCAAAGCATTGGTGGCCTAAAATCCATGCTAAAATTATTAATATTCACCTTCAATATAGCATATCAGGATTATTTTCATTTTCAGCATTTAGTTAAGGCTAAATTAGTGACACTAGACCAGTGATGGCGAACCTGTGGCACGCAAAGCCCTCTCTGTGGGCACACGTGCCATCGCCAGCTGCTCTCCTGGGTTCTGTCGCGTGCATGTGCACTGGACAGCTGGTCTGGCGCATGCGTGTGACGGAAGAGCAGCTTCGCATGCGCACCGGCCAGCTGCTTGCTTTCGGGTTCTGGTGCTCCAGTGCGCCCTCCAGTTTCTGCACTCAGTGCCGAAAAGGTTAACCATCACTGCACTAGACATTGGTAATAATGGATTGTTCAACTACATTTTCTGAGTGAACAAGAAATAAAATCAGAGATAGCCAGGATGGCCTTCTCCAAATTGCTATCTTCTAAATGTTAATGAATATGCTGAATTGAGGATTATGGAAGGTGAAATCCCAGACATCTGGAATGTGGTAGGCTGGGAAGTACTGGCCTTAGTGATAAATGCTATCTTTTCATGAATGCTTATTTGGATAATCATGTTTTCAGGAGGCTTTAAATCTTTTAACAATTACTGTACTTTTACTTTCTGTGTGTGCATGTGTGTGCTAATGAAACAAAATTCTTTTAGTTAACAATTATAGTACATTCAAGACTGCATTTAAATAATTAAAAATTCTCAGGTTCAAGGATAAAAAATGACCAAACTTTATGTGCTAGTGGTGTCTGCTTAAAGGAATACTAACTATATAGAAATGTAACATGGACATGTAATGGATGAATTAATCACTGTGATCTAAACAACTTTGCTAAAATAGTAAACTGCCTGCATAACTGAAAAGACATCGACATCCGTGGGCTTATTATATGGGCCTCAAAAAAGAAACAATTACATGTAACTAGAAATTAAGTTTATATGGAGAAATTAATGTTTCTTCATCAATATCTGTATTAAAAATGTAACAAAATTTGTATATATGTTCTAATACAACTCCATGAAGCTGCCCAGTTATGCCCATTTTAAAGATGTGCATCTGTTCATATTTTACCTATGTAAGTGTAATAGTAAATATTATTGTATTAAAGACCATAAGGGTTTCTTAAATGGAGTCACTTGTAGAGTGCTTATTAATTTTCACTTTCTCTTTATAATAGGGTCCTAAAATAGCAGCATTCTAGATGATACAAAAATCCATCCTGAGAATTAAGACTGCTACATGCAACATACTTGCAAAAAAATGAATATAGTGAATTAACTACTTAAATGAGAAATGTGATAACAAAGGTGCGGAAACTGCAAGAATGCATTCACTGAGGGCCAAAATACAGTAATTGATACAAATTAGATACAGATTTGTGAGGGTTGACTAGTAATCTTGCCAGGAAGTAAAGCATAATCTTATGAACCAGACCAGCTTTTGCAATCTTTAGTCTTTCACATACTTATTGAAAGATATTAGCCATTTACCTTGAAAGCAATTATTTAAGTTTATCTAAACAGATCTTGATGGTAAGCAAAGTAATAGTTGGCACTGAGAGGGGAAAAAGGAGTTGAAGTTATATTTGCTTCATGTATCTGGATTATAAAGAAAGCAAAAAATAAAGATGGACATCCCTATTGACATAGCAGTTACACTCAAACTTCCACTCTGTAGTGGTTCCCAGGGTGAAAGCATTAATGTGTCTGGCTAGAGACTTATTTCAGGCAGAAAAGCAGAGATGCAAAGCTGAAGCAGATAAACAGCACCTGCTCCCTTATTAGAAAGACAGATGATGAAGTGGAGTCTGGTGTCTTCCTGTTCCCTTAATGCCACAGCAAGGGATTTCGGAAGCAGAGTAGGACAGTGGAGTGCTCCTGTTTTCCTCGTCCTCCATACAGTAAAATACTTTGATAAGAACGGATTGGCAAATTCAGGATTAGTCTCTTCATCTTCAAATGAGAAATTCCAACAATGCCTACCTCTCACATTTTGTAAAATTCTTTTATGGACTATTAAAGCCATGGGTATTTAATAATTCTTATTTACAGTGATGCCAAATTTCTTACAGCATACATTTCACACCAACATGTTCTTTTTAATCTCAAAATGAGAGGGATAATTATATTTCTAGTATCTTTAAAAATTCTCTAGCTACCAATCAATTTGTTTTAATTCAAAATACAGGTGTTTTAAACCCTATATAACTCAGGACTCAAGTTACTTGAATATTTTCTGCTACAGAAAACTGCATACTTATCATCCAGGTCTCCCTGCTATCCAAGGTCTGAAAGCTACAGTAATTTTAGATAATTTTTATTGTGATGTGCCATGAATGGAATTTTCTGTCCAGAGAAATTAATCTCAGACAAACAATGCTGTGGAGGGTTGCCATCAACAGAAAATACTTCAGTCATATGTCTACCCTATGGTTTCTTGTCAGATGTTCCCTATGCAAGTAATGTCTCTTTTTTAGAAAAAAACCTTCAAGGGGTTCCTAGTATCAGGGAATGCATTAGTACTTAGTATCAGGGAGAAAATTATTCCAGGTGTATTTTTATGAACACTGAATTCTACTATTCCTAATACTGTCTCTCTTAACTGTGAGGTTTTGTGATGATCTCTGCTTTGTAATTTTGGTTTATAAATTAAGCTTCCCTTAATCTTCAAAGTTCATTCAGTTCCTTTTTATCTTACTAATTGTAGAGTTTTCCTATTTTCTTAGTTTGCAACTTTTCCTGATCTTTTCTTGATCTCGATCTTATAAAAATAAGGTATGCATCTTCTCCCTTTGACTTTCTCATCAGTGAGGCCCACCTACATTGATTAATTGCTATTTAGATCTTTGCTTCTTAGAACTGGGTTTTCTAATAACTATTGTACAAAGTAATTATGCAGTCACTTATATTTCTCACATAATTTTACTTTTTTTTTAATTTACCTTTTTGTAATTATTTCAAACTCTAGAAATGTCAAGTGCTATGAGGAAAAAATACTCTTCACTACGAACCAAATATTCTACCTAGTCACCTATACATTATGCTCTTAATGGTTTGAGTAAGGATACTGCCAACAATTCTGATATATGTTTCAATGGTGCAAAGAATCAAAAATTGAAGAGGAAGAGCAAATGTAATGGTGATAGTTCTATTCCATTCACCATCTCCGCCTTACCTTTGCTGAGTTTGTGTTCCATTGCAGGCTTCAGGCTTCTTATAAAATCTAGAACCTTGATTTTAGCCTCTGCATGCAAGTGAGGTTTCTACTTAGATATTTGCCCTATAGCCTATATCGGAGTCCATATTGATGGAAAATGATATTTGGAAGGGGCAATGCTTGCCATTACATATGTTCCCCGTCTCTATTACCATTTGATTAAAAAATGTCCAAGTAGATGCTAATGCTGTTTTTGATCAATAAATAATCCAGCTTTACAGATTTTACCTACAATTGTGCCTGCATTACATTAAATGTATGACCCAATGTAATATATTTTTTCAGATACATCAAGCAAACTAAAATAGTGTTTTGTATAATTTGAAATTTGTGTAAATTACACTTTATCAAACAATGGAAAATTAGTAAAAGAGGTTTTAAAATACATTAGACATGAGAAATCATGGACATGTGATACATTCTAATAATATGACAAGCATTTGATTTAATTTCTAATTTTCCCATGAACAATTTTTTTTAGCTTTCTTTTTTTTCCAGTTCTAGGACAATGTAAGTACTATTCATTCTTTTTCTTCTATTAGTAGAAAATCTTTAAAGATTGGGCAATGAATCTCTTGTGTCTTAATTACCTAACTGCAAGATGGAGAATAAGAGCATCCTACATCAAAGAGAAGCTGCAAAGAAATTCATTAGTGTTTGTATATCATAAACCTATTATTAGGTTTTATTGTGATAAAAGCTAAAGAAGAAAATCAGTAGGGCTTTACTTTAGAAAACAATCACAAATTGTGTTATTATGTTTTACTGTATGAAAAGATTGAGCTGCATATTATTCAAAACACGTTCAATGCTTTGAATCTTTGCAAAATGATAAGGACTAGGGAAAAATCATTTTCACATAAACACATCTTCAAGCTTTTGATATATAATATTGTATTTATCATGTATATCAACACATGAAATGCTTTTATTACATTATATCGTATTTTTTCTCCAGCACATAAGCATGGGTGAGGAACTGAATCTCTTTTAAAACTAAGATTTGTAAAAGTAGCTAATCATTATTGTTAGTATCATTTTTGCTAAATACTAAAGACATTTGGATTGGATGATAATTACTTTATTGGTTGAAACATGCATATAACTCCAAACATTATGGCCACAAGTGCAGCAATAAAAATGTTATGAAGAAATTTTTTCCAAACCCTCAGAAAATAAAAGAACTAAAATTTCAGCCCAAAAGAAGAGAGAAATAACTAGATGCTTACAAGAGGCTAAAGCAGTGTTAATATGAGTTAGAAAAAAAATTCCCTATTTTAACATCATTACAATTATAGACTCCTTCAAAGGTATTTTTTACATCTTTGCTTCAGAAGACCACCCCAGTGTTTTAAATCTCCATTTTGATATAAAAAATTAAGTAAATTCAAAAAAGCAACAGAAAATACTAAAGGTTAAGCTGAGACGAACTGCAGTTTTCATAGTCATATATATGTATATGGATTGGGAGACAGTTAAGAGAAGGAGATACAAAAGTGAAACAACTGTTCTTTCAAGAAAGCATAAACTAATTTCCACTTACAATACTGTAGCATAAAACAGTGCTGAAAAAAATAATTTGTTACATAATCCATGGGCAATTTACATTTTTCTATACAAAGTGTAAGGCCTTCAAGATGTGTGAACCATCCAGGTGTGTAAGATAGCTCATCAGAGCTCCTTAAAGACTCTAGTTTTGCATCCAGGCTTTGGGTGTTCTGGTATATTTGGCAAATAGCTCTGCAAAGGGGGTGGCTGCCTCTTAAAGCTCTGCTAGTTTGCTTAAAATACATGAATTGTAAATATTATTCTTATCCGTTCCTAACCATAAAGTCAATCAATTTTTAGTATTATGTTGTAAGCCCCGTTGTTTTCTATGAGCTATAATCTTGATTCTGAAATAACTGTTGTAACCAAATTTCTAAACAAGTGTGCTTAATATTTTTCTGACAAGCATTACAAAGCATACCTCTGATTTAGAAAGATACTGATGAACCACATTTGTTAGCACTGAGACTTTGTTATTTTTAAAAAATGAAAAGGATCCCATATGGGCAGCAGGTAGCCAAATGTATACATGTTTCATTAAAAACACTTAATCCTTAATTACAAAAGCACCACAGATTATTGCTTTAGGGGAAAAAGGGCAAAAAAAATCTCTTAACACCCATAGTAAAAACATCACTATATGCACCAAGACTTACATCTCTGAAAAGCAAATATATGGAATGCTTGTTCAATTTTATAAATACTTTTGTTTTCCAAAAGTTGTGTTAATGATGCTTTTTCCCCCTTAACTTGACAATGTTGGGAATTTCTATAAGTACTGATACAGAAGGAAGAAGTGTTCATATATAGTTTATCAACTTATTGTAAGTCCTAAAAAATTAGCATTTACAAAATCCTTGATAAAAATATCTTTTAAAAGTTGTCAAGAGGTACATAAAAACATCCTCAAATGTTCATGTCAGTTCATATGCACCTGTCATCTACTGATTCAATTCTGTGCCTGTAAAAGGGAAAAGGGAAAATGTTATGCCAGTCTGCCTTTTATAAAGAAAGACTAACCCTACTTTATCTTCTCTAAACAACTTTTCAGCACTCGCCATCTTTCCTTTTGCTACAAAGGTTTGAAGCAGACGAAACAGGTCATTTAACAACTATTGTATTATAGACAGGACAACTATAAATATTCTTACATTTACAGGTTCCTGGTTTGTAAAAGCCATAGAAACCTTACCTGCTAGCTTCCATTGTTCACAATGAAAAGCACCACACTACTATCTGCTCCTATTCACTGCATATGCAGAATGCTCTACTGTACCCTTAACTTTCACTGTTTCAATCTGCCCTTTTACTGACATGTGCTGGGTGGGACACCTCTGGATGTTGAAACACTAACAGTTGAGCGAGAGATGAGAATCTGTAATAACATTACGGGGGCAACAAAAAAAAGTATTATGAACATGCTTTCAACAGCTCAGAAACTGAATTGTAAAACACTGACTGAATCAGCAGGATATATAAAGTACCTCTTCAGCTTTACTTTCACCATTTTCAGATGGTGTAGTACCTTCCTTTGCAGCTTCCTGTTTTTCATTCTTCTTCCCTTTAGAACCTTTATTAGCCTTTGTTCCAGGTTCCTTCTGATAACAGATCAAATGTACAGAATGATTTATTACACACTGGAGAAAGCACCTAGGTAAGAGTCTCCAGAAATAATACAAGATACTTGCTTTTAACACCATTTCTTTGAGAAGACATTAGTATATGTTTCTGAAATTATGCAGAGCCATAATCAAAGTTACAGAGATGAGAAAATTTTGGTGAAAACCCACCCTACTTTGATGCACACCTTCAAGGTATCTTTTGCTGTCATGTCACATTTGGAATGTGACTCTTATGTTATTTGTAACATTATTATAGCTGTCATAGTGTAAACTTCAGTTGAATCAAG
This sequence comes from Thermophis baileyi, assembly GCA_003457575.1. Classification (NCBI taxonomy): domain Eukaryota; kingdom Metazoa; phylum Chordata; class Lepidosauria; order Squamata; family Dipsadidae; genus Thermophis; species Thermophis baileyi. Next base: position 914,271 of record QLTV01001692.1, on the reverse strand, counting down.
ACTATGAAGGCTACAAGAAGAAACCAGCATAGCAAATGGCAAATAGCAACTCTTGTTACTATCTAATAACTAAATGAGAATCCCTCATCATATGAGAAATATAGAAATGATTGACGGGTGAGATAGGCTCCTTATCTTCGTAGAGGAGACACCTGGCAGAAGCAAGTAAATGGAATCAAAACTATGCTGGCTGGCAATAAATACTAAATGACATTTTACAGGAACAACAAATGACTAGCTTCTGAGCAGTAGTAATCGTGACCTCCCATATTTTTAGCAGGAGAATGAGATTGGTTGTATTTCCCAAGAAGCTGAGTGTGGTAGCAATATACTGTAATTATCCCGATGTTACAGAGAGTAGCATTAGGACAACTGGAGTTATGTCTGACATGATATCCTGTGACTGCAGTAAACCAGCAGTATCTCACAAAAATGCACTTTATATTCTCCTCTGTAATTTGAAAACCATTGATAGGGAATGGAATGGTAGGGGTGCATGAAGAAATTAAACCTTGCCAAAGTTTTCTCACATCTAGGATGTTCTGGACTGAGGCTCTGCCCATAGATATATACAAAATCTGTGACAAAGGACCATGTTGCTTTTACAATTAAAAATAAGTTTTTAAAAACCACGAAATGTCTTAGGTGGTTAAATTTTAGCATAGCAAATTATGTGATTTGACACTGCTATACATTTTTCCTACCATTAAATCTGAAAGATATAAAAGTATATTATACTTTGCCCATGATCTTTTGTACTTTTCCCTTCTTTTGTCCCACTTTCAAGAAGAAAAGGAAAAGAGATATTTAAGGAGTATTAGGCATGTTTGCTGCCTTGAGTTATTTATTAAAAGTAGTAAAAGTAGTATAAATAAATAAACATGTTTCTATCATGGGAACGTGTTTCTCTCTTGTGTACAAGAAAGAAAATGAGAGAACTCATGCTATTTTCTCCCCTCTGTAAATATGAAATGTAAATATGTTATTACTGTTGGTTAATCTAAGTATCTAAAATATTATCCAATATGGGGTTATTTTACCACATCAAATAATAAATTGGAAAGTGTTCATAGGTAGAGAAAGTAATTGAAAAGAACATGGAATATGCTTTTGGATGAAATTTCAAGAAATAATCCAGAGCAACATTCCCAGCCTGTAGGTTGTTTATATCTCAGATTAAACATACCGGTACTAATACAGGATTGGATCTGGATCCTGTCTCAAACAGATGAGAGCCTTCAGACCCAAGAAAGAATTTTGCTACAGAATGGGATTTATTGCCAGATCAGAGGGCAGAAGGTTATACCCTATATAATGTTGGAATGGTGTCACCTTAGGTTGAACAATCACCCTGTGATACATACGTATTTTACTGAGTTAAAAACAGACGTATTTGTTTATAAACATGCATAGTGAGTACTCTTACACCAAGAAGGCCATTCTAACCAATTGGTTAATTGTATTTAATAAGTTAATTACTAATATTCCCCATTCGAAGACCTCATTAATCTATACTAGATGGGTGGGTTAGAAGTCTCCTCTCTTCAACATTATTGGAGTTTTCTCTTAAAATTGCTTCCTTTTGCATGGTATTTGGATTGAAAGGACTGCTATGGAGATAGTGTTCCAGCTAAACATATATACCAGTATATAGAAAGAGCTTTGATGTACCGTGTTTCCCTGAAAATAAGACCCTGTCTTATATTTTTTTTGAACCCTGAAATAAGCGCTTGGCCTTATTGCCATGCACTCAAAAGCCCAATTAGGCTTATTATCAAAATGTCTTATTTTGGGGAAAACAGGATAATATTTGGGAGGAAGATGCAGAAGGTAGAGTAAATGAGATGTGGGACTGAATTTAAAAAGCTGTAAGAACAAATTAGATATTGCAATAAATTATAGAGGGCAGACCTTGTAACTGTTTTATAAAATATGTTTTTCATTAATTGTGAGGTTTTTATCACCGTATTATCTCATACCAATTACTTTGTCATGGCTGTACCCGAAACAAATGGCACTGTCAACTGTGATACTTAATATGTTTATATTCTGCCTTTGCTCCATGAGCAAAGAACTAAGTACACTTTTCTTTGTATTTTATCTCAAAAAGACCTTCTGATGATAGTAACTAGCTCAGCAACACCCAGTCGGCTTCCTTGGCATACTTCATATTAATACACATTAATTATCAATGTACTAGACACATGTCTTCCTAGTTGGTCAACAACTCATGAGAGCTGACAAGCAGCTGGTTCCAACCAGTGGTGAATGCTTCCTTGCAAAAAGGAAGGTTTCCACCTGCCCTAAAGGAAGTAATGGTCTGACCCCTGCCCAAGAGGTCATCCCTGGATCCAGCAGTACTGGATGATTTCTGTTCAGTTTCCACTTTTCCCTTTGGGGAAAGTTGTTGAGAAGGTGGTAGGCCTATAGCTCTGTAGCCTATAAGAATGAGGTGTGTTTGGGTTCTCATAATAAAGAAATTTGTAATTTGTATATATACATCAGCAATAAAGAATTATAACATCTTTACCTTGGAAAGAAAAAAATACAGCTAATCCACTTTCCATATACTTGTCCAGACCATGTCCAATATACAGTATGTTCTACAGCTTCCTCAGTTATGATTTTATAAAATAGAATACATTTATTGCTCCATTTTCCACAATAATTAGTCTTTTCTCCTTTGAGTACAGATACAAGTGGTACTCATTTAACTACCACTTGTTCAATGACTATTCAAACTGATGATGGCGCTGAACAAGTGGTACTATAACTGGTCCTTGTACTTACAACGGCTGCAGTGTGACAATGAATGCAAGCTGGGGGCGCTCGCAATCAGAACACAATTACAATGTCAGAACATCCCATGGTCACATAATCACCATTTGTGATCTTCTTTGCTGGCTTCCTAAACCAAAGTCAATGGGGAAGCCAGAGGAGGGTGCAAATGGTGACCACTTAATATTGTGCTTAACAAAGGCATGGGGTTTCTTAATAAAGGCAACCGGAAATGCCAGAATTTCCATCACTAAGCATTGTTGTCACCTGACATCATGCTTTATGACTGCATCGCTTTGTGACAGAAATTCGCTACCAATTACTCTTATTAAGTGAAGACCACCTGTACAGTCTATGCTGATAATGGTTCCTTATATGGCAATAATTTCTGGCATAAAAACCTACAATTCACTATTATTAATTCTAGTGATAACAATAATTGTGTTTTAAACGTTGGTGGAGAAAAATCTGAAACAATGATCAGGTGACTGGAGAAATCTAATTTCTAGCCTGTATGAATGCAATGTTCACTGAGTGAATTTAGGCCAGTCTCTTTTTCTCTCCCCAAACTATCTGAGAATCCTTACTGTGAAAATGAAATGAGGGGTATCCCCTACACACACCACTTTGAGCTCCTTACAGAAAGACTAAAACTAGAGCAGACCAAAAACGATGATTAAGAAAATATGAAAATATTCACTGCACATGGTAAAAATGAGTGTTTTACCTTAGCGCTTTTCCTCGGCTTAGACTCAGGTTTTGGTGGAGCAGGTTTCTAGAAAATACATTCAGAGAATGCAACCATTAGCACAGGTAGTAACAAACATTAAGTTACTCCTTCTCTTTTCCTTCTTATTGTGATAAGGAAAGAGCTAATGTCCATAAACATAGTTCACCTTTGTAAAAATTAATTCCTATACCTTCCTCAGAAACATTTGATGTTTCTTTTCTTATAAATTATAAATATTTTGCAAGAAACTCTTCCTGGTAATCTGAACTAGATATATCACTTTTTCTTTCTTGTTTAAAAATACTATTTCCTGTAAAGAAAATGAAGAAAATAATCAACAAATATTTATCAGATTAGTCATCTTTGCTGTGAATTGATTATGAATGAGCCTGGACTTAACAAATCAAATTTAATGTGACCCAAATTTAATAGGACCAGCAATGTCTTCCATATATCCTGAAATTTGTCTCCAGTCAGATGACCTGTGGGAATGTTAATGTTCCAGTGTTATGGATATGGCCACATTATGTCCACAAGAACTCCTCATGGTACCCACCAGAGTCCTTCTTGAAGGAGATGGGTGGTCTAGAAACATGAATATATACAGTTGCAAGAAAAAGTATGTGAACCCCTTGGGATTACATGGAGTTTTGCATGAATTGGTCATAAAATGTGCTCTGAACGTCATCTAAGTCACAACAATAGAAAAACACAGTCTGCTTAAAATAATACTACACAAATATTAGATGTTGCCATGGTTTAAGTGAACATAACATGTAAACATTCACAGTGCAGGGAGGAAAAAGTATGTGAGCCCCTAGCCTAATGACTTCTCCAAGAGCTAATTGGAGCCAGGAGTGAGCCAACCTTGACTCCAATCAGTGTGATGATATTGGATGTGTTGCTGACAGCTGTCCTGCCCTTTAAAAACACACACCTGGTTTGGGTTTACTGGTTTCAAGAAGCACTGTCTGATGTGAACCATGCCTCGCAGAAAAGAGCTCTCAGAAGACCTACGATCAAGAATTGTTGACTTGCATGA
>QLTV01001692.1:893287-909345 GCA_003457575.1 Thermophis baileyi | reverse complement strand
CAGCCAACTGAAGCTCTGCAGAAAATGGCTGATGCCACAGGACAATGACCCAAAGCATACAAGTAATTCAACAAAACAATGCCTTCAACAGCACAGAATATGCCTTCTGGAGTGGCCCAGTCAGAGTCCTGACCTCAACCCGATTGAAATGCTGTGGCATGCCCTTAAGAGAGCGATTCACACCAGACATCCCAAGAATATTGCTACACTGAAACAGGTTTGTGAAGAGGAGTGGTCCAAAATTACTCCAGATCGTTGTGCAGGTCTGATCTGCAACTACAGGAAACGTTTGGTTGAGGTTATTGCTGCCAAAGGAGGGGCAACCAGTTATTAAGTCCAAAGGTTCACATACTTTTTCCTCCCTGCACTGTGAATGTTTACATATTATGTTCACTTAAAACATGGCAACATCTAATGTTTGTGTAGTATTATTTTAAGCAGACTGTGTTTTTCTATTGTTGTGACTTAGATGACGTTCAGAGCACATTTTATGACCAATTCATGCAAAACTCCACGTAATCCCAAGGGGTTCACATACTTTTTCTTGCAACTGTATGTCTGTGTGTCTCTTTCTGACAGTAAGAGGATTTTAACTTTTTTCTTCTTTTAAACTTCTTTGAAAATTGAGCTAGCCTGTGCATTTTCTTTCTTTGGGACTATTTTCCCAATCATTTCCAAAGTCCAGACTGGCTCAAGCACCCAGAAAAGCTTTGCCTCATGAACTGGCTGCTTGCTTACTGGCTCTGTATCAACTGAGGTGGGGGTGGGAGCGCTTGAGCATGAGGGCTGGGAGACAGCAGTACTAGAATTGCAAATAATTTATTTTTAGTAAAAGGGGTGGGAGAGAAAAGTAAAAATTGGTTTGGTTGATGCTGCCATTTAAGGCCAAAAGGCAAAGTAGGGAGCAGGAAGAAAGAAGAAGAAGAAAAGAAACAAGACAATAAAGGAGTTTATTATGAATAATTCATTATTATGAATTCCAGTGGTGAAATCCAAATTTTTTTTACTACCGGTTCTGTGGGCGTGGCTTGGTGGGCGTGGTGTGGCTTGGTGGGCATGGCAGGAGAAGGATACTGCAAAATCTCCATTCCCACCCCACTCCAGGGGAAGGATACTGCAAAATCTCCATTCCCTCCCAACTCCGGGGGGAAGGATATTGCAAAATCTCCATTCCCACCCCACTCTGGGACCAGCCAGAGGTGGCATTTGCCAGTTCTCTGAACTACTCAAAATTTCCGCTACCGGTTCTCCAGAACCTGTCAGAACCTGCTGGATTTCACCCCTGGGTTTTTCATAAAATGCTGTGGCTAGCCAGACCTCTGAGGCAGTTAGATTGTGTTTTCTTATCCTGCAGCCATTGGACTGAGCTGGCCATCATATCTACACAAACAACCAAGTGTTTCCCCAGAGTCAAAAGGGTAAGGGACCTCTGTTCTAGCCTTTGGGGAGCGATACATTCCATCAAAACAAAGGAAGAAAACTAATTTGGAGCTTAGGAAGAAAGAGGCAAAGATTTTAGTAAGAAATGCAACTTTTTGCAAATCTCAAGAAACAATATTGATTAAATGTGCAGGAGAGTTTGTATTTGCCCAATCAGGTGTGCTCTGCATGTATATTTATAGATGCAGTAAATGTTGTAACAGTGTCCTAGATGTCCAGTGTTTTCAGCTTCAAAATAAACTTCAACTGTACGAAGCTGCTTTGGGACTTCCCAATGTTCATGGAAGTGAAAAATGCATCAATCCTTGGTTATTTCAGATAAGAATTAATGTACATTACCCTCTCTTGTGGGTAGTTAAAAATTAAGATATGATTATCTTACATATCTTCATATGGCATAACCAATGTTAACTTGTATGGACTGGATTAAGAGATATTGGGGCTTCATACTTACAGAAATAACTCTTATAAATACTTACAGCTGATAATCTTGCAGATCGTCTTGTTGGCTATAAAACAGAAATAAAATCTCTTTGTATATTCATGGTACTAGGTAAAAGGGGATTGGGGGGGTTGTCATTCATTTGCCAATAAAATAAAATATACATCAAAAGCAGCAGAAGCCTTTTGTATCTTATACTAAAGTATTTACAATTTATGGAATTGTTTTAGAAACGTGATGTACTTAAGTAGGATAATTTAATTGTTATACCTGGAAATATTACCTTCCTTTTTTTTCTCTCCATTGTAATGGAAATATTTTGTGGTAGGATCAGGGCTAAAGATTTGACAGACTATACTCAAAAGTGCAGTGCAAATCAATAGTACTTTCAATCATTATTTTGGTAGCCAAATACTATTTGCTATGTGACTCCTGGAGCTTTCTAAAATTAAAAATGACATATTTTATTAATGTTCCAACACAAATTAATATACAGGTAAATATCTTGCATAAACCAACCTTCCCCTCTCAACCTGGAACACTCCAGATGAGATCAACCCCAGGCAGCACAGTTTGTAGCTCAATGTATCTAGAAGGCATTAGATCAGTGGTTCTCAACCTTCCTAATGCCGCGACCCTTTGGCGCGATGATGTCATCACGCCGCAACCCTTTGGCATGATAATGCGGTGTCTCGGTTCCTAAGACCATCGGAAATATGTGTTTTCTGATGGTCTTAGGCGACCCCTGTGAAAGGGTCGTTCGACCCCCAAAGGGGTCATGACCCACAGGTTGAGAACCGCTGCATTAGATGGTGGAAGGATGAATCCAGATAGACCCACAGACACAGATACAAATAGCTGAAATAGAATTTCTTTATATCATAGTCTAAGCCAGCCAGCCCGCTGCTCACATGGCCCACTTCTGAACTGGCCACAACCTGGTAATGGGCCATGGCCCAGGGGTTGGGAACCCCTAGTCTAAACAGCACTGGTTATTAATATTTGGTACTTGTGACAATAGACATTAATAATTTTGGTTTGATTTACTATTTCTTTGGAGTACAGCCTATAAACTTGAAAAGTTCTAACTGAATGCTGGTATTACTGTAAAAAATTCTCATTAAATGAGAAATGAGACAGGAGGATTTTAAAGATTTGCTTTAGGATATTGAGCTCCAAAAATAAAGGTTAAATATTATAAATCTGAATCACTTGATTCTTTTTTCTTCCATTTTAACAAAAAATATGGATATGTACTATTGGTAAAATACCACTTTTATAACATTGCTATACATGGGAGAGAAGACAAGCTCATATCCAACTGGGGAAGGTGTTATCATGTCCTGTTGCACTGCCTAAAAGACAGCTTGTTAGTGCAACAGGCAACACCTGTGCCAATGATATGGCTTACGTGAAACAGCAAAATGAAAACACCAAAATCATAAGATCCAGAGTCTTCTGCTATGCTTCTGGTTCCTGAATGCGCTAATATTAGAAACAACATATTGCTGCAGAAGCCACTGGCCACATTTCGGAATATATTTTATGATATTAGAATTTGGAACTTTGGCTTTGTTGTTCCAACTTATTTGAAGCACTGAAATATTCACATGTTGAAGAATTTGCTTGTTAATATTGAAAAAGATCACTGGAGACACCATTCCCCAGGATTTCAAATACACTTTTTCTCAATTTGTCACCCCAAAGCCTTCTAACTAGCATTCACAGAGTAGGACTAAAAATGCAGACTGAAACTTGAAATTCAGTTCTGCCAGCCATGGGTTTTAAACTTCCTTGCTATGTTAAAAATGATATTACCTACGGTAGTTGGGTGCCTTTCAGATTTGTGAAGAATTTTGAGAATTGTAGCCATCAAACTGGGATAGGCTGTTACAGATCTTACCATTAACAGTCTGAATTATGTTTCTTATTTCTAAAATTAGATTAAATGTCTTGCTGTATTGCTTGTGTATAGAGCCGTTCTTTCTGGAATAGGATGTGATTTTAGTACAATTATCCTAAGTACATCATTGCAAGTATCTATTTAATACATTTTCCCTAAACATAATTACTAATTTTTATTTCCATCATTTTCATTCATTAACTGTAAAATAGACCACTGCCTTGGAAATGATTGCCTCTAACCTGCAGGAGAGACTATCCAGGGCCTACAGTGTGATAGAGGGGACTTCTATTCTTACAAACCCGTTCCATATATAGTGTTCCTAGGAAGGAGGCCCCTGCTTTTCATTCACATTAGACTAGCCCATTTTTTCCCAAATCATTTTGGAAACTAGTTTAAAGTTGAAGTGACAGTGTAAACAAACATTTTACAAAAGAAGGTAATCAGTTAAATGTCCAATATCTTGCCACTTTGGCAGCTATTCCAGTACAATGTCTCAAAAATTGTACTTTTTACTCTTTCTCTTTTTGGGAGTATGAAGCCGCCAGATGTGACAGCTGTTCTACCAGTGGACTGATGTTGTATCAATTCCCCAGTTCTTAAAGTCACGCAAATGTAAAATTGCTTTGAAAATGCAATTTTCTTTCTAAATGTGCATTTAAAACTACCAGCATGCAGGGAAAAATTGTGTGCGAGTTTCTCCACTGTAATGAAAGTAACTATTATAGTTAAATGGAGAGCCTATGTTTGTATGTATGTATGTGTGTGTGTGTGTATGTATATGTATATGTATATGTTTGTGTATGTGTGTGTTTACAGTGAGGATCCTTTATCAGAAAAGGATTATTATGTAACTGCAGGAAATTAATAATTCAGCTTTAAAAAAAACAATTTTCTGATTGTGGCTAACTCATAGACATTCCAAAAATAAAATAAAACCTTATATCCTTCTGGACATATTTCAAAATATATGCACATGAACAATCCAACTTAATCCAGTTAGCATCACACATTTTTACATTTCTCGTTTCCTACAAGTAACAAGATTTTTTTTTAAAAAAAATAATCCCTAGAGAACACTAGCTTGATTAAGAAGAGGTTAATTATTGATTAATTATTCAGGAAAGTTGCTTTGGTAAATTAAAATGTGCTTTCAAATTCTCAATGTTTTTAAAAAATAAAAAGCATGCATTCATTTCAGCTGATCTGGAAACATTTTCTTAGTATATCCTGGTCAAATATGCCCATTATCACTTTAGTACTAAAGGCAACATCAATCAAATGTTCTTTCATGGAACATTAACTCAAAAATACGGTAAATCTGTCATAAAACCTACTTCTATGGAACTAAGGGAAAGTACAACCTAGAAATGAGCCCCAGTGAAACAAACAGGAGCTGTACTGATTTGTTCTCAGAATGTAAGGTTATAAAAAATCTGATTAAAAAGAAAAACAATACCTAAGCAAATATTAATTAGGGCTCATTTGATGTTCAGCCACTTGAATGGATTTCCTATAATTAGAAGTATTCTTCATGGTGAGGAAAATACCGTATATATGTTCTGATGAAGTTCCTTGCTATCATATACAAGGTATATGAAACTTAGAAAACAATGCCATATAGGTCAGGACTATTTTTGTTTTAACAGCTTCAGTAACAAAAGTCTTGCAAGTCTGAAATATTTTCTCAAGTTATTTTGAAGGCCTGGCTCAAGCCCTGCTTATCTAACTACTGCCTTGGTAGCAGTTCTTCCCCCTATCCTTCAGGGCCATTCTCTATTCCCTCTACACATCTTATCAATAAGTTCTTTCCAAAAATGAACTTTCTTAGCTGCCAAAGCATAACATGCAATATGGGTATTTCAGGGGGGAAAAGGGAACATCGCACAGATGATTGAAATACGCCGTTGTGTTACATACTATGTTGATAGCACATACAAGCCTTTGTATTTTCCACAGAAAAGCTACTTAGGTGAGTATATAAAGTGATATTCCAACAGATATTAGTGCAGAAGATTCTGTTTTAGAAGGTTCTAGGTCAGTGTCGCCTCTTAACAGTATTGTACCCAACATCCCTACTTGTCTTTTATTTATTTATTTGATTATTTATACCCCACCTTTATTATTTCTACAAATAACTCAAGGTGGTAAATATATCCAACACACCTTCCTCCTAGGGGCAAGGCTAATCTTAGCTTATGTTGGCCCTGCTGCAAAGTAAATACAATTGTACTGTAATAGAAATATTTATTTCAAGACTGTCTTCTAATATTACTGCTGCTGCTGCTGCTATTTTTACCAAATGGAGCTTCTGTCTTATTTCCCTTAAAATCAATTGCATTTAAAATTGGAAACCATGCAAACAAATGCAGTAGATGTGTTCTTGGTGGGGAGGAGGGGGGAAAATTCTTTTTAAAAAAGTGTGACAAACAGAAAAAAACCTACTTCAAGCTATTTCCAAAAGATTCCAATATGAGGGACAATTCCAAGTCTGCGAAGCAGATTCCTCATTTCAACTGCTTAAGTTCACCAATGGAGTGAACTACCGTAACTTTGTACCAGATGGGAATGAGTTCTCTTGCAGAGCAGACATGTCCTTGGAGATAAGAGCATTCTATCTCTCACAGGCTTATTTGCACATTCCTTCTGCTTTTAGTTTACTATTAGTCTTCTCATCGTTCCTATCCCCCATCTCCTCCCACTTATGACTATGACTGTAACTTGTTGCTGTATCCTTACGATTTATATTAATATTGTTTCCTGATTGCTTATTTGTACCCTATGACAATCATTAAGTGTTGTACCTCATGATTCTTGACGAATGTATCTTTTCTTTTTATGTACACTGAGAGCATATGCACCAAAGACAAATTCCTTGTGTGTCCAATCACACTTGGCCAATAAAGAATTCTATTCTATTCTATTTTAAAATAAGGAAGTTATAATTTCAAAAGGGAGTTTATAAATAGCAGCAGCTTACATTAAGACTTTGGAACTTGCATATTCCATGCAAATATTAAAACAACTTGTGAACATTCAAATGATTTTTAAGTAATTGGCATTTGATCCTGTCCACACTGACAGTTGTACTTGTATGCAAAGAATCTATAGGAGAATATAAAGGGGTGGGGGTTTTTTTGTTCTCACATCTCATGGTACACATGGGCATGAGGGCATTCAGTCATGGTATATGAGGCTATGATTGCCCACTTCATTCAATTCCCATGGAGTTAACAAAAGAAAAATTATATTCCATCATTTCTTATACAAGTGAATATTCTTTGATATCCCACCAAACCATTTCAAAAGTGGGATGATACCAATCTGCTTTAGAGATGGTAAGAATGACTACATCAATGTGTATGAAGTACTTTGAACTCTCTGTGCATTCTATAGCTCCCTGCACATCTAGAAGCGAGCAAGTTGGAGAAAACTGCTCTAAAGTTATATAATAGCACAAATATATATATTTTGGGATTTGGGAGCATAATACTCCCAAAATGCAATGAGCTAATTTGCACATGATGATTCTGGTTGATTACAAAGGGGGAAATATACCAAGACATAGCTGCTTGCTTGCTTTCCCTTGGCTCTTCCTGTTGGGAGATGTTATTTGTGAGTTCAGTATTGTCAGAAGGACAAGTCAGGAGCACCACAACCTTGCTTGATACCATTACTTTCAAACTGGGCTCATAAGTCTGCATTAAGGACTTTTAACTCTGCTTCAAAGTCTAACCAGAGAATACAGTGTAGTTTGCACTTATAGTAATGATATCTCTCTCTCTCTCTCTCTCTCTCTCTCTCTCTCTCTCTCTCTCTCTCTCTCTCCCTCCCTCCCTCCCTCCCTCCCTCGTTTAAATCAAGCTTCTGACTCTTATGTGGGCAATCTTATTGAATTTCAGTCACTGGGGCAACATGAATTGTGAGGTTTGTACTGCCAAAGGTGTCTGCCCCAGCATGTGGAAATTATTGAAGAAGTTCTTCCTGCCTGGGAAAGAAATTATCTCTCAATGTGCCCATTAATATAGTGGAAGAACTTTGAAAGGCCATCTGGGAACAACTGTTGTAGCAACTGTAACTGACAGAACATTAAGTTTATCCATGGGCATCTACTCCTAACCAGAATGCTGCCAAAAATGACAAAACATGAACTTACAATGCCACATCTGACATTTCAAACTTTCCTCATAACATTGCACAGAAGTTTCTAAGGGGCATGTTTTGTCATTTGCTCACTCCTTTGCACCAAGCTAAAAACCAGGAGACTGTCAATCAGGCTTGGACAACAAGCTGGTTGGCCAATTCCTGTTGCAACCAATGGATCAACATTTGTTGATCCTAAAAGAAGCTGATCCTGCCCTTGCAGAATCCTGTGGGACTTCCTGATCCCCACAGACAGGCAGGTACTAGCCAATCAACCAGACATTGTGATAGTAAACAAGGACATTGTTTATCAAAATGTTACGTTTCAAGGAAGAGGATTTGCTTAAATATACAAAATATATGAAGTGTTAACCAGCTGTCACGAAAGCAGCACTACACTTCATTAGATAGACTGACTATGGCCTGAGAGGAATGTAATTGTTTTTGTCTCTATTATCTTGCCATCAATAAAAGAAAGAATTGAAACAATCAGACTTGCCTCTTGTTTTGTTATTTTTGCTGCATCCTTGGCTTCAGCACCCTCTGGGGACTAGAAAGAAAATTATACGATTAAGTATACTGCATTCTCCTTAGTTAAAACAGACAATCAGAAATATAGAACCAAATGGAAATCTTATAGGTTATACTATTTCAATAAAACAGACAATGAGATTTAATGCCATCCTCATTTCTAATGAGTTAGAGATCACCTGAGCATTAGATTATTATAAACTGCAGTGTTTTGAAGATATAAACATACACCAGGAATGAGCAACTTTCCATTTTGAAAGATATTTCTTTAAAAAAGAGACTAAGGGGTGGTTTTAAGTAGAACCATTCAGTTACATATGTGTCATATTCAGGTTTAGTTTTTAGGTCAAATGAAAATGAAAAGAAAATCTATAATCTAGTTTTGATGAAGATACAAAAACATTGAAGTGCAACTATTTGTCTCCCATCCAGTGCTCAATAATGGAAACAGACAACGTATCTTATTAGTAATACTACAAATTAAAATCTGTGCTAAGAAAAGAAAATCTTAATTTTTCTTAAAGGAAAATTAAGTTTAATTTAGTAGGACTAACTTCAACTAGATGTATTTAAATCTAGCTTCTTACTGGTAGAATAATGTTGCTTGGCTTGGATATTTTATAAGAAGCTTTTGATGTTTAGGTGAACAATTCAAACTTCCAAAACTCTTATAAATAAATAAATATGCATAATATTGCATTAAAACCATTTCAAAGGAGCAAAAATGTGAAACTAGTAAAGCCTCTACATATGGAGCTCTGTCCCATATGTAGATGGTACAGGAGGATCTACACAATATAATTCGGAATATAATTTCAACACAATATCAGCTAGGCAGGAAAGGGCATCTGCAGCAATAGTAACTGGATTCCAAATGGGCAACATGGCAGGACAGAGTATTTACAAGTAGTCCTTGTTTAGCAATTACCACATTTAGTGACTATCCACAGTTACACAAATAACTGAAAAGTAACTTTGCGACCAGTCCTTGTATTTGTAACCTTTTCAGGTCTGTAAAGCACAGAAGATTGTAAAATCATGAAGTTTCACTTAGCGACCACCAAATTGCCAATCCTAATTGAGGTTGCTAAATGAGGACTACCTGTATTGCACCTGCGTAAAAGGGGCAGCCTACAATTACCTGGTCATTTTGAAGCATTGACCATTGCTGTAGATACTGCTTGGGGCAGAAAAACATAGTTATAGGTCTTCCCGAACAATGCCTTTATCACCCAAATACGTAATAATGTACGCAGAATTTTTTATGGACTAGAAATAAAGAACAAAATGAAAAAAGATAATTGATTTCTACAGTTCATGTCTTAGTTGGCTTTTCCAGATTTCTTATAGTTGCTACAGACAGATTAAAACAGCCTTCAGCACATAATGCCACAGAATATATTGGAACTACAACTCCCAGAATTCAACAACTAGAGGTTGTCTATAACTGCAGTACTATAATACACCACACCTCATGGATTGTCTTGACCAGGACAGAGACTACTACACAAGCTGTATTCCAGAAGTCTCCAACATTCCTGAAAGTACCATATTTTTCGGAGTATAAGACACACCTTTCCCACCCCCTAAAAGAGGGTGAAAATGTTGGTGCATCTTATACACTGAATACAGCCATTTTTGGCCTCCTAAAGCCCCGACCCCGCATCCCATTTTTACGAAAAATGGGCCGTTTTTTGCAAAAATGGGGTGCGCAGAGGGTTTGGGAGGCCTGCAGAGTGCTTCTGGGGCTTGGGGGAAGGCAAAAACACTTTTTGCGAAAAACAGGCCGTTTTTCACAAAAACGGAGGTGTTTTTGCCTTCCCCCAGCCCCCAGAAGCACTCTGCAGGCCTCCCAAACCCTCTGCGCACCCCATTTTTTGCAAAAATGGGCCCGTTTTCTACCCGTTTTTGCGAAAAATGGGGCGCGCAGAGGGCTTGGGAGGCCTGTAGAGTGCTCCTGGGGGCCGGGGAGGACAAAAACTTTTTTTTCTTACTTACCTCTTTGAAATCTTGGTGCGTCTTATACACCGGTGCGTCTTACAGTCCGAAAAATATGGTAAATAATGGCAGGTATTACTCCAGTAGTTCACACAGCAACTAAATTTGTTATAAATGAAAGGCAAAGTAAGCAAGGTAATTTGCCTGTCATGCTATGGTCCATGGGGTTGCAGAGAGTTGGACACGACTTAGTGACTGAACAACAAACTAATATCCATTTCCATTTTTTTAAAAAATGAAATCCCACATTGGCTGCTTGAAATCCCAAATCAACCAATGGTCTGCAGGGTGAACTTTCCCCCAAATTTAAAGCAACCCACATTTTCTCCCCACAACAACCAATACAAGATTTCTCATCCCTAATTTGTTACAAGTTGCTTATAATGAGTCTTCTGGTAGAAAATGGGTGTCAACTGGAAATGCTTTGATGACAATCCAATCTGACACTGCATTGGCTCAGTTGGATCAAATCTGATGAATTCATCTACAGGTAGTTCTTGACTTACGACTGGCCATTAGCAACTATTTGAAGTTCTAACAGACCCCCAAAAGTTCCAAAGTCCTGACAGACAGACACACACACACACACACCCCATGGTCCCATGACATTTGTGGCATTCAGAAATTCTGCTTTTACCACCGTTTGCAGCATCCTGTGGTCATGTGATCACAATTTACAAAAGGTCATATAATCGAGTTGGTCTCATGAGTGCTATCTTACACTCAACACTATTCTCATTGCTTTACACTTTTATTCAAAGTAAATGTGCTAAAGAACAGAGGTTCCAGCTTTATGTCTCACTGGATGAATCATTTAGCTACAGGCAAGAATGTACTCTTCAAGAAAAACCCTTCCTCTAATAAAGAATGTGCTGTGTATAATTATGCTTCTCTCTCTCTCTCCCTCCCTCTCTAAATTTTTTTAAGTATCCACTTTTAAACCATTTGTTTAAATTTTATTAAATTCATTAATCTTAATAAGAATAATGGAAGAAACAGAATGTTTAAAATTCAACTCTATCAGCACATTGCTGAAGCCTAAAAAATGTAAAGTCAAACAACTTTATACAAATTATAAAATAGATGCTGAATCAATTAAGAAGCTTGCAGTACAATACACTGGGCTGGCTTAGGATCTGCTATGCCCCCCCCCCCCCGAAGGAGGCCTTCTCACCACAGGAGGCATTTAATTTTTTTATTTCATTTCACATACTTACATTCACAAATATACCATTTCATTTTTCTTATTCTTAATATAATATTCCCATAGATATTTTCTATTCATCAAAGCATTTTTTATTCAGTCGAGACTGCTTTTCTGCCATCCCTTGACCTTTTTTTTTCACAACCCTTCTTCCTCTCTTCCTCCTCCTCTACCTTTCTTACTTTCCTCTCCCTCCCTTTCTTCCTTCTCTACTTCCCTTTCCTCTCCCCTACTCCTCTCCTCCTCCCTCTTCTTACCCTCTCTCCTATCCTTCTTCCCCCTCCTTACCCTCCTCTCCTCTCCCTTTCTTCTTTTCTTCTCATCCTCACAGGAGGCATTTCAGATTCGATAAAAGAATGTCACTGTGGAATGCAAAGAGAGGGCATGGTCTTCCCATGCCTCCAACTAGTAGTTGTGCTAAGTTTGGGGATTCTCTGTACCATCTGAAGTTCTTCCTGTTTTTTTTGCAGGCAGCAACATCTGCAGATCAAAATCTATTCAGGGAATCCTTCAACCAGTGGAAAAGAAGCTACGGAAGAGAATATCAACTCCATGATAGACTGTTTTATGCAAGGATTAACAATTTAAAGCCTTGCATTGTTGCAAATGTTTGGTGCAAATGTCAAAGTTGAGGGCTGGGAACTGAAGGAGGTGAAGGGTGAAATTGGATTCTCCAAGACTATCTTATCTAATTGTAAATTATTCTTTTGTTGAATCTCCTGAATTTAAATGCAATGTTGCTATGGGCTAGTGATGAGGCAAAATGTATTGATAAGCCTTGCCTTATTAACTGCTTCAATTACCATTCCTGCTGACTGAAGAGAAAATATTCCCAAATCAGGCCAAAAGCTGAGCGAAATTGTATCTGTGGAAAAATGATTTTAAAAATGTAATTGTCATTTATCTGACCACCCTTTCATCCTCTTCAACCAGCAGGTCCAAGTGAATACTTTAGATTTTTGTATCCTACAGTTGAAAAAAAAAAGTCTTCGTTTATAGTTTTACTTTGTTCCTTTCATTCCTTTCATAATTGCAAAATTAAAATGGCTTGCAAGGTATCATCTGGCACAAGTTTATTTTGTCAACTTGGTTTGAGGTATTACTTTTTCAAAAGCAGGCTGAACATCTAAAGGCAGTATAGATAACTAGGTTGTATGTGATCAAAAGATTCCAAGGTATAGTATCTGCTTCAAAAACCTGCTCCTAAGAAAGATTGTACTCTCTCTCTCTCTCTCTCTATATATATATATATACCTTGTTTCCTCGTACCATCTTTCCCCAAAAATAAGACCCTGACTTATCTTTTTTTGAACCCTGAAATAAGCGCTTGGCCTTATTGCCATGCACTCAAAAGTCCGATTGGGCTTATTATCAGGGGATGTCTTATTTGGGGGGGAAACAGTGTGTGTGTGTGTGTGTGTGTGTGTGTGTGTGTGTGTGTGTACTTATATATACTGTGTGTGTACTGTATGTGTGTGTTACAGAACATAGGACAAAACTGATATGATACCAATAATCACATTCTGACATTAATGAAAAAATTGTTTGTTAACATGGCATGCTTGTATCATAGATGGGTGGAGTTCTAAACACCACAATTCAGTCAGCATCTAAAGGTTTTAGCTGAAGCATCTCTAAGATAGTTTGGGGTGAAACTATCCTTACTTAAGCAGCCAAGTCATACAAACTCTACAAGGATTGGGACTGCCAGCCCCCAATTATCACAAGAAACATTAATTAGAAGCATTTAAAGGACACCACAGCTCCATGATGGAAGTCTCTGAGTCTGAGAATGCTCAGAATGAAAAATGAAAATGGATGTTTCCAAAATATTGTGAAAGAACAAATAGACATTTTTACAGTATCAAATAAGAATTACCATACTCCCTATTAAACTAATTCTCAGCAAGAGTACCAAAGACAATACAGAAGCCACACTTTGGCATGCTCACTATAAAACTAAGGACTAAGATATGAATATCCCATCCCCATTTTCCGTGCAATAAACCTACTGATCTGAATCTGTGAGAATCTTTTGTCAGATTTTGGCAAGTGTTATGATCAATCCTCCTCGGGAACAGCCTGTTTGATACAGTGCTATAAGTTTGGGAATTAGCTTAATGGTAAAAGACTGTCAGTTGTTTGTAATAGCTACTGTTATAATCCACATTTAATTCTACCGAACTTGTGTGAGCTTCCTAGAATATTTAGCTAAATCATACCCACCAGACTGGTAGATATCACATGAATCACTTGGCACATGCCAAGCACCATGTTGAAATAAGCTTTTTGTTACAGAATTCAGGACTGGGTTCCTCTGGTGCAAGGTTGCCAACATGGACCAATCCACTGCAGAAAACTTTAGATCCCAAAAGCTCTAGATCAGGGGTATCAAACTTGATTTCATCGAAGGCTGCATCAGGGTTGTGTTTGACCTCGGGGGGCTGGGCTGGGGGTAGCCAGGGTGCACATGGCCAGCTCGATGTCACTTGTATCGGGGGCGCCTGTGGTGGCCCGAGCGCTCTGCCAGCAAAAACAGGCTCCCGAGCTCCATTTTCAGCTGCGACAGCTTCCTGCAACCCTCTGCCAGCAAAAATGGAGCTCGGGAGGGCCGTGCATGGCCCTCACAAGTTCTGTTTTTGCTGGCAGAGGCTGGTCCTTTACTGTTTCCAGGGCAGCTCCGCGGGCCAGATCTAAGCACTCCGTGGACCGGATCTGGCCGTGGGCCTTGAGTTTGACACCACTGCTCTAGATGATTGCCCACTCACTACCAAGCATCCATCTCATAGTGGCCGATGGAAGGACGGTCTTTATTTGATGGATCAGTGGTGGCTGATGACTCTCTAACAGTTGCTTTTCAATATTATCTCAAGTTATAGTAAAGGTAAATGGGATACTTGAGAAGATAGATTACAGTCCTTCTATAACTATATATTAAATGTTCATTTTAGTCTAGCTGACTGTGCAATGAACCATGACTATAATAATAAGCAAAGGTAGTACCACTAGTAATAGGCACCTTGGATGCAATCCCAAAACAACTGGAACACCACTTGAACTCCTCTGGCCTCGACAGAATCACAATCGGTCAACTGTAAAAGCAACTTTACTTGGAACAGCTGACATCCTGCAACGATACTTTTACCACCATCAAACACCTATGCCTATCCCAGGTCTTTGGGAAAGAATCAATAGGTGGATAACAAAGCCAAATCCAGTCTGAACACATAGCTGATTGTACTATGAACTATAATAATAGTTTATTGATTAGGTATAACATTTATTGAATATGTCAAGTTAAAATGCTATCTCATATCCTGAACTGATTTAAGACATTCCAAAATTTTCCGGAAAAACAATTCTGATGCAAAATATTCCCAGAAAGCCTCCATAATAGGTATAGAGATCAGTTCCAATTAAAGGCAATAATAAATAACTATTGCCTCTACTGTGCCAAAAATCACCATTTCTATTCCATTGCCAGGTTTTACACTATTTTCTTTTGTGGCACAAATCATGAAAAGGCCTGGTTTCAGACAAGAGCTCTTATTTTATGCAGTAATAAATCTATATTGTTCTCATTCATTTTATAACACGTTATTGACATACTCATAAAGACCTTGCACTTGGCAATCCACATGTCTGGCATGATACAAGAGAGATTAGCCACCTCTGGAAAATCAAGAAAATAAATTTGAACCCTGAATAAAATCATTGGGATTATATAATTTTTAATTATGTTTTATTAACTAGTTTTAATACATTTGAAGGATATTTTTAAAAAACACTTAAGCCGAATTTGTAGGCATCAACCTGAGCTTGGCAGATTGAAAATTATACAGTTTCAGTAAACAGATTTAGATATTTTTCAAACCAGACGAAACTGTTAGAATGGCTATGCTAGAACAGAATACTACTGTATATATTTCTAAAGCTAACAGGGTCATACCCAGTTAATTGCTCTCTTTGTTGCCTTAAATGCATTTTTCTTCAAATATGAACCCCAAAGACAAGTGTGTGTTTTTGAGGATATACAATTTTGTAATCATGGAAAACAAAGTAAACAGAAGCTTTATATTTAGCACATATAGCGGTCCTGAAATATGCAGCCCATATCTACCATGACTACTTCAGCTTCAACCGCAACAATACACAAGCACACAATAGATACAAACTTAATGTAAACCGCTCCAAACCCGAGTGCAGAAAATACGACTTCAGCAACAGTGATCAATGCCTGGAATGCACTACCTGACTCCGTGGTTTCTTCCCCGAACCCCCAAAACTTTACCCTTAGACTGTCTACTGTCGACCTCACTCCATTCCTAAGAGGTCTGTAAGGGGCGTGCATAAGCGCACCAGCGTGCCTACCGTCCCTGTCCTAATGTACCCATATA
>QLTV01001692.1:865152-891644 GCA_003457575.1 Thermophis baileyi | reverse complement strand
GGTACAGAGAATATTTCAGGTATTTATATGGGGAGATTCTTATGTATTAATATACATATACATACACACATACACATATATATTATCTATCTATCTATCTATCTATCTATCTATCTATCTATCTATCTATCTATCTATCTATCTATCTATCCATCTATCCATCCATCCACCCACTTACCTACCTACCTACCTATAGTACCTACCTATGAGTCCTGCAGAATCGGACCATTGGCCCATCTTGTCTAACTGACAATCAAACAAAAGTCAACTGGATTCATTTCGGAAGTTCAGAATCCTGGACAAAGAAATGGTCACCTTCCTCTGTTGCTTCCCAGCAACCAGCACCTAAGGCATTCAGGACGTAATAATAATCGAGCCAGCACCATTAGCAGCTACTGATAGCCCGGTACTCCATGAATCTGTTGTCCAGTTCCTTTCCAAAACAATCCAAAGTGGCTTCCACTAGCATAACTGGTAGCAATGAATTCCAGTTTAACTGAGCGTGGCATGAGAAAGTCTTTCTGTCCATCCTGAATCTCTCCATGGACCCTTCTGTTACCTAGCAGTAATCATCTTGCATCAGTTCCCTAACTTTTAAAAATTACTTTTTCTCTATGTATATTATAACAATAAACAATTAAAGAACATTTGAACTAATCATTATGAGATTTTCCAATTGTGTTTCAAAAATCCATACGGTGTATTGCTGTTGGTTGGGGCATTCTTTTGTTTTATTTTGTTTTGTTGTTAAGAAAACCAAGTTAAAAGCCTGAAGAACACAGAGACTACCGGTAGGACAAGTAGCTCTCCAGCTGTCGTGGCTTACAAGAGGCAATGCACAACCAATGGTCACAGCTTACTTCTTTATGCTCACTTTGTATGCTGTGTTATTTTTCCACTGCAGAATAAGGTTATTACTAAATAGTTAACAAACTATAAAGCAAAAAATACAAATGCATTTATGCTCTAAGAATAAATGCTGGATGAGGAATCATTGTTTTTCACTTTCAAAGACGGCAATGTCAACATCATACAATAAGACTTTCTTGAAATGAAATTAAACAAGCACTACAGTCTGTGTTGATATTAAATATTAAGAATTTAAAAATAATGCCTGTATGTATAATTAATTCACAGCTAACAGAGAATAAATTAAGTCTTCATTGTTTTCTTGGGTTCACAAGTAAAGATGGATTGTTTGCAGGAGAAATAAAGAAAAGATTAACTCTAGGAAGGAAAGCAATGACAACCTTAGACAAGGATCAGGAAGGATGGTGATATTTCTGTGCAGTACTTTATACTAGAAGCAGAAAAATGCTTCAAGGCATGCAGGGATAGGAATGTGGCTATCATTGTCTGCCATTCCTTAAACAAATGTGTCTTTTACCAGGAAAGGGCATGGCTGCACAGCCCTAATCTCTATGCCAAGAAATATCAGAATAATTAAAGCAATGGTCTGAGGTGAACTGAAGATTTGCAAAACTGTGGCCAGATTTCAAGCTTCAGGACTGCTTCATCAAAAATTTCACTGCAACTACAACACAATCCGAGGAAAAGCAGAGAGTATAAGTTATAGATAAGCTATATTTATGCTATTGCATCCCCCCAACCTTTTTTTTTGCAAATCAAATCCAAACTATTTCACACAGACCTCCAAAAAATGTAAGCACTTGGGACTAATCTCTGAACAGCAGCAGTCAAGGTGTCTACTTAATATCCAGAGACCACAAGGAAATTTCTTGAAATTTCTTCCAAGCCTATTCTCAGGATCCAGAACAGCTTTATATAATCTGACAATCTCAAAATATGGTTGCAACTGCAACTCCTAAAATTTTCATCTAACCACACGTTGGCTGGAAATTCTGAGAGCTGCAGTTCCAACATAATGGGAATGAATCAAGATAGAGAAAAGTACTGTACATGGCGAATCAGGTAGACTGTTGGAATGAGGGCAACCCTCTAGTGCAGGGGTCGGCAACCTGCGGCTCTGGAGCCACATGTGGCTCTTTGGGCCCCCTGCTGTGGCTCCCTGTCTCATCACTGGCTGGCCTCGCCCTCCCCTCCCTCACCTGGCCTGAGAAGGTAAGGGTGACGGCAGGAATGGAGAAGTGGGCGGGGCTGATTCTCCGGCGCTGGTTGAGGAACATAGCCACCCCCGGCGGAGACTTTCCTTCAGGCAACCCTCCTCCCCTCTCGCGATTCCCTGTCTGACTGTGGCGGGGCCAGGAGGGTGCGCATGCACGGGGACACCATCCTCAAGCGAGCGCCAAAGCACAGCAAAGGTGTGCGCAGGGCGAGCGGCTGCTTAAGGAGGGTCTTAACAGGACGCAAAAGGACGCGGCTTCTCTCTTGCCCTAAGGATCCGGCCATAGCCTTGCCGTGTCCCATCCCCCCCCCCCGCAGCTCTTCGGGCGAGCGGGGAGGGCGCGAGCTCCAGCCTGAAGTGACAGGAAGTGAAGGC
The DNA here is from genome assembly GCA_003457575.1 of Thermophis baileyi. Classification (NCBI taxonomy): domain Eukaryota; kingdom Metazoa; phylum Chordata; class Lepidosauria; order Squamata; family Dipsadidae; genus Thermophis; species Thermophis baileyi. The sequence continues at coordinate 889,183 of QLTV01001692.1, read as the reverse complement.
TGCCTTACATGCAAATGTGGTGTGAAGGCAGCTACAGGGCCACTTCTCTCCTGTCCTAAGGATCTGGCCATCACCTTGCCATACCCCCGCCACCATGCATGAGAGGAGAAGCCCTCCCCCTCCTGCTCCTCTCATGCAGGGGGGTGTACGGCAAGGCGACGGCCAGATCCTTAGGCCAGGAGAGAAGCGGCCCTGTAGCTGCCTTCACGCCACATTTGCACGTAAGGCAGCCTTCGCTTCCTGTCGCTTTGGGCTGGAGCTCACGCCCTCCTCGCTCGGCCAAAGAGCTGCGGGGGGGGGGGAGACGGGACGGGACACAGCAAGGCAATGGCCGGATCCTTATGGCAGGAGAGAAGCCGCGTCCAAAGACCCTCCTTAAGCAAGCAACCGCCCGTCCTCCACATGCGCCTTTGCTGCACTTTGGCGCTCGCTTGAGGAGGGTCTCCCTGCGTGCGCCACAGCCAGCCAGGGAGTCGCAAGAGGGGGAGGAGGATCGCCCGAAGAGAAGCCTTCGCTGGGGATGGCGATCATTCCTTAGCACACAGAGAGAGAAGGGGAGAGAGAGGGAGAAAGAGAGAGATGAGGGAGGGAGAGAGAGATGGGTGGGGAGGAAGGGAGAGAGAGAGATAGAGAGATGGGGAGAGGGAAAGAGTGAAAGAAAGATGAGAGGGAGGGAGAGAGATTGGAGAGGGAGAAAGAGAGATGGAGAGAGATAAAGAGAGAGGGAAGAGAGAGATACCTGTTTCTCATAGAAAAGAAAACATAGAGCCACAAAACCTGGGTAGGCGCAGCTGGGGGGGGTGTCATGTGACTCGGTGGGTGTGACATCGAGTTGGCCACGCCCACCCAGGTTTTATGGCTCTGGGTGTTTTGTTTTCTCTGGGAAACTGGTCCAAATTTTTAAAGTTGCCGACCCCTGCTCTAGTGGTAGCTTTTAATTATACTTAATCATCAGTCAGAGTGATTGCTGCTGTATGATTTTTTTATTCTTGTCTTGGGCATTATACAAATTCCAATCCAATAGAACTGGAAGTGAAAACTTAAGGAAATAAATTCTAAATGATGACCAAAATAAGACTTTATTTTTAAAAAATGCATTGTTACTAATGTAGATTGAATCAGGAAAGTAATATGTTTCAATTAAGGTTGCAACCCATTAAATCAGGATTGCAACACAATTAAACAAATTGTTAATCGATCACACAAAGGATGAATTATTATTCTATCAAACAAATGTGCATACAAATAAACGTAATTTAATGCAGGGGCTCCTTTCTATGAATTTCAAACCTTTTCAATAGATAGAAAAGCCTTTTCTGACTTAATACAGGATACCTGTCCAGGTGGGGGAAACTAAAAGGAACGTTGGTCTTACCTGATACGTTCTTTCTTGATGCGCTGCAGGAGAATCCAAGCGTGGGTGTTGACTTCCATCTGCCCGGAGACTGAGTTGAAACAATTTGCTGGTCACACCCCCTCTGCTTGGCTGAGTCCTTCAGTTTTTCGACGAAGGCGTAGATGTCCAAGGTAACAAGGTGCAATGATGCTGACCACCCCAGACACCGGAACCAACTAAAGAATAGGGAGGGTTTGGATTCTCCTGCAGCGCACCGAGAAAGAACGTATCAGGTAAGACCAACGTTCCTTCTCCAGTGCGCTGCTTGGAGAATCCAAGCGTGGGACATACCCAAGCTAGGTCCCCTAGGGCTGGGAAATAGACTGTTCCCGAGTGGCAGGGGTGGAAATAACTCTTTGTAGGACCCTCCGTCCGAAGGACGCCTCAGCCGAGGCATACATGTCAATTTTATAATGGCGAACAAAAGGAGAGGGGGATGACCAGGTAGCTGCCATGCAAATATCGAAAATGGAAGCTTGAGTAGACCAAGCTGCCGTTGTGGCCGCACTCCTAGTGGAGTGAGCCGTAATATGCCCCGGTAAGGGAATGGACTTCAGTTGGTATGCCGTGACAATGCATGCTCTTAGCCAATGCCCGATAGATGAGGGGGTCACTTTTCTTCCCATGGAAAAGAGCTGAAATGAAACGAACAGGGCTTCTGATCTTCTGAAGGACACCATTCGTTTGATGTATCTGCAGAGGGCCCTCCTGACGTCCAAGGTGTGCCATCGTTTCTCCCGGGGATGAGTAGCCCCCAGGCAGAAATCAGGCAAGATGACCTCCTGGGCCCTATGGAACCAGGAGTTCACCTTGGGCAGAAAGGAGGGGTCCAGCCGCAGAACAACCCTGTCTGCATGAAAGATACAAAGGTCTTCCCGCACCAACAGGGCAGCCAATTCAGAAATCCTCCTGGCTGAGTTAATAGCCACGAGGAAGGCGACCTTAAGGGTCAGCAGTCTGAGACTAATGGTCCTCAGGGGCTCAAAGGGAGAGGCTGTGAGTGCCTGCAGAACCAACGTAAGGTTCCAAGTGGGATAGCGGTGCACAACGGGTGGCTTAAGGTTCACCGCCCCTTTAAGGAAACTTCTTATCCGTGGATGATGACTGAGGGGTTGTCGACCGTCAACCGCCAGCATGGTAGACAAGGCTGCTACCTGCCTACGAAGGGTGTTAGGTGATAACCCTTTGTCCAACCCCTCCTGCAAAAAATCCAGGACCACCGGTATGGATGACACCGCGGGGTCAATAAGTTTCTCAGCGCACCAACGGGAAAAAGCCGTCCAGGTAGCATCGTAAATGCGGTTTGTTGAAGGCCGACTGGAGGCCTGAATGGTTTGGATCACTTTGTTGGAGAGGCTGTCCTTCCTCAGGAGGTCCCTCTCAAGTGCCAGACGGTCAACTGCAACCATTGTGGCTCTGGGTGCAGCATGACCCCCTGGCTGAGAGATCCTGTCCTCGGGAATTCTCCAGGGTCGGGATGTCGAGAGACTGACCAGGTCCGCAAACCAGGGACATCCTTGAAGACACACCCCACCGTTATAGAGTCTGAGGTCCACCACGCCAGGAAACGCAGGACCTGTGGTGGAATCCGCACCAACAACTTAGAATTGCCCCTGCCGGCCCTCTGATGTGGTAACAAGTACCATTGGAGCATTCTGGCATGCAGATGCGCCCAAGGTACTATTGCGATGCAGGAAAGCATCTTTCCCAATAGGCAAGATAACGTGGCCAGAGGAACCCTTCAAAGTGTCTGGACCTGGCCCACTAGAGACAGTATGCTGTCCTGCCGGTCTTGGGAAAGATGTACCTGGCATGATTCGGAGTCTATCACCGCCCCCAGGTGGAGGAGGCACGTGGTGGGAATCAGATGACTCTTCTCCATATTGACTGAAAACCCGTGAATCTGAAGGGTTCGGATAACAGTCTGCAGGTCCACCATCCCCTGGAGCGGGGAGGACGACTGGATTAAAGTATCGTCTAAGTGGCACTGCGTCCTGATGGGAAGTGCTCTGATGGACGCGGCTACCGCCGCTAGGAGTTTGGTGAATGTCCTCGGGGCCGACGAGAGGCCAAAGGGCATGGCCCTGTATTGATAATGGCGCCCGGCATACAGAAACCTCAGGTACCTTCTGTGATCGGGGAGGATAGGGACATGGAGGTAGGCCTCCTTGAGGTCCACTGATGTCAAGAAGTCTCCCGCTCGGATGCAGCCCAAGATAGATTGTAGGGACTGCATCTTGAAACGCCAGAATGTGACATGGCAATTGAGCCTCTTGAGGTCTAGTATGCCCCTCCAACCCCCCGAACTCTTGGGAACTAGGAATAAAATTGAATAAAATCCTGTTCCCTCCTGACCCCTGGGAACTGGTTCTATGGCATGGATTTCCAACAGGTGTTGGATTTCCAGGTCCATTAACAATTTCTTTTGAGAATTCCTGGGGACAGGACACTGAAGGAATCGGTTTGGAGGGGGGGATAGGAATTCTAGACTGAGGCCGAGTCTTATTGTTCGAAGGCATCAGAGGTGGTCCTTTCCCATTGGTCTGCGAACAGCTGTAAAGGTCCACCAATGGGAATATTGCCCTGATAGTCACTTGCCTCTGCGGAAGGATCTGTTGTTGGACCCTCGAAAGGGCCACTTGGCCGGAAGATTACATCGGCCCCTATCTCGAAAGACAGGCCTGTCCTGGGATCGGTCTGAGCCCTGACCATAAGATCGTTGGTACTGTGGTGCGTAAGAGGTAGGTTCTGAGGAACGATAGGGCTATCTTTGAAAATAAGGTGCGGCCCTGCGGACCGCACATCTGTGCTGGTAAGGCATGACCTTCCTCTTGTCTTTATTCTCGATGAGAATAGGGTCAAGGGCCTCTCCAAAAAGGTTAGCTCCCTTGTAGGGGGCCGAGGCTAGCCGCCACTTGGAGCGCAAGTCAGCCTACCAGTGGCGGAGCCACAGGAGGCGACAGGATGTTACATTTGAAGCTAGCGCCACGGAAGCAAACTTTGCCACGTTCAATGTAGCATCGGCAGAATACTCGGTGGCTGCTAATATCTTATTCACATTGTGATGCAGCTTAGTATCTTCAGAGGGCAATCTAGCTTGTAACTGGCAAAGCCATATTAAGGTGGAACAATTAAAGAATGATGCCACTGTGGCCCCCCGAATTGCCCAGGCAGCTGCCTGGTGGATTTTGCGGCATGACATTTCAGCCTTTTTGTCCTCCGCCCTAAGGGCCTCTATGGAATCTGAAGGCAGGAAAGCGGGGGATGACATTGATACCACCGGAGCATCCACTTGGGGAAGCTGTAGAAGCTGCTCCATATCCTGACCAGCACTGTAGAGCTTTCTGTCAACGCCACTGGGAGCAGAAAATGAGCTGGGGTGGTTCCATTGACATTGGACGACATCAATGAACAATTGAGGAGAAGGGAAGGTGACCTGTTCCTCGGACGGTTCTGAGAACAACCCGTCGTGGGTGTCCTGATGTGACTGAGAATCTAAGGGGGTGGGAGCTACCCCCATATTGGCCGATGCTTTGGCCTTGAACAATAAAGATTTAAATAGGAGGAGACGGAACAGGCCCGTAAAAGCGGGTTTGTCTGGTATGAGCCCCTCGGACAACTCCTGGTCACCTACTTCCTCGTCCCCCATGATAGAGTCCTCGCTATGCCTTGAAGGCTGAGGAGATGAAGGGCCCTGCATGATGGAAGACGCATGGGTGGTTGAGGGTGCAGGCAGGAAGGCTGGGGGCTGAAGGAGAGCCCACTGGTTCAGGCCAGATGCTATCCCCTGGGAAATGGCCTGCGCTATGATGTCTGTCAAGTCTTGAGATAAATCGGGCCCCTGGCCCTCCCCAGAGCGGAGCCCCGCTGCTGTGGGGGTAAATGTTGCCTCAGGGGCCAGGCCCCTTACAGAGGCGGCCGGCTGAAATGCCGCACTTGACGTGCAGGCCAGGGGTAAAAAGTGTTCCTCCTGGTAGGAAGATAGAGTGACTCCTCAGGACCCTCTGGTGGCCATCCCAGTTGGCTGTCCCCAAAGCTTTGGGGAGACAGTTCTGGAAGCGGAAAACGGGAAGCCACCACCTCAGCCATGTCCCCGGATTGGGGCCTTGCTGCCTCAGCCTGCCTGGAAGCCTTGGCAAAGTGCCTTTCCAGGGCTCTTTGGCGCCTTTCAGCGTCCTTCACTGAGGCAGAGGACCCCCTGGATGGCACTGGGGTCTTGGGCTTGCTATGGCTGGCCTCACCCCTGGAAGAGGTTTTGGATCCCCTGGGCCCCTTCTTCCACGCCCTTTGGGTCTCACCGGCATCGTCCAATGAAGATCAATCCGCCATTTTAATGCAGACGCTTCCCGCCAATTCTCCTCACAGCTCAAGCATCAATGGCCGTGCCGCGACTCCTGACACAGGCCCTCTCTTTGCAGCCACCCTAGCGACACTCCGGTGATAGCCATGGTGATTAAATAGATGAATGCCCCATTGCTGGCGCAAAAGGCGGCACACTGCCTTGCAAGCGCTGATTCAAATAGAAACTGCCGCTCAAAGCTGTAATGGCGGCTCTCTGTTTGACAGCTCGGGCTGTAATGGCGGCTGAGGCTGTAATGGCGGCTCGCACTGACATGACAACTCTCTCCGGTACAGCTCAAGGCTGAAATCAAGGCTCTTTCAGAGCCAGGGCACGAGGCAGCCCTCTTCGGAGTGTGGCATGAGGAACCGGCCAGGTACTCCGGAGCCGCCTCCAAGGTGGGAAGGTCTTCTGGTGGTGGCGATCGTCCCAGCGGACCGGGGGGAGACCAGCGCACTCACCAGCAGCGTTAGGTGGAGGAGACAGGCACCCGCACGTTGGAGGATCCCGAATTGGGATTGACTCCAGAAGGCTGCCTCAATTATTCCGCCCGTGGGTGGTGGCGGCCGCGCCGGCTAAGCCGGCTTGGGTCCGCGCACTCACCGGCAGCTGCGGGTCTTCCAAGCAGCAGAAGCTGCTATTGGCGACGATACTGCCTGCTCCTGCGGTCTTCCCACTTTAAAAAACGAAAATTAAACAAAAACCAACAAAAGAGAATCCAAGCGAAGGAATCTGACTGTCCTATCTGCTGGGTCAGATTCACGCTGCGGCTCAAGGAAACGAAGCCGGACGATAGGGGAAGGGGAAAGAATTCCCCCCCCACACCGTGCTCTCCGTAATGCGGGCGGTGTCCGAGCTGACCCGGGGTAGCCTGCTCCCAGGTGCCTATGCCCGATCCTGGTAGTCTCGGACGGGCGTCACTCAAAATTAGCTGACAGGGCGAAGCCCCACTGAGGCAGCCAAAGTCCAGTCGGTCGGCAGAGGGCGCAGAGCACCAAATTCAAACTTGTTTAAAAGTCCAGAAAGAACTCGTAGAGGAGCAGAAATGCCCAAAAGGGAGAATGACTCTTTCTTCTGCCTAGAGGCGAACAGCCACTAAGCGAAGTGTCTCTCTCTGGCAAGGACTGAGTCGATAACTGGAGCAGAGAGAGAGGCAACGGGGGCGTGGCTATGAAAATTATGACGCAGTCTCTGGGCAGAAGGATGAAGTCATTACCCATTCCTGGCCTATCCTGCAACCTCACTGGAGAATAATGTCTCAGTACATGATGCCACAGAAATCTTCAAGAATGTATAAAGACACTTCAAATGCATGTTGGGAGATTTCCAGGGATGAATGGCACACTAAGATCAGCTTCTTGGGAATATGAGAGAGAAAAAATCTGGATGAGGCATTAGAAATTAAAAAGGAAATAAAATTACAATCTCAGAGAGCAATTGGAATATTTTTTTTTGCTGGATTTGCAAAAGAAGCTGTTTAAAGTTTTAAAGAAATTTGAAACAACAATCAACAATCATCTGAATGGATTCAATATCAAGTTTTATGTAAAAAGAAGGGACACAAAGTCAGTTTATTTGATCAAGATTAAAATGTTATTTTGGGTGATTCTTTTTGGATTTTGGAGATCTGGACTGGAAAAATGTACAATATTAGATTTGCTTACAGCTTTCATGCTGTTCAAGTTTTTTCCACTACAGTTTATGTATTCTAACATGATAGTGTTTAAACAGGTTTTGTACTTAAGTGTCTTTCCTCTTAAAACATGGGATTTTATGAGCTCATTTTCTTTAAAGGAGAAATTATCCCGTCATGTTAAAATTTTGCTCTTTTATTTATATTAGGACACTAGGATTTTTTTATGCCTCTTAAATTTTGATTTGCTCATAGTTAAGAGTTGAGAGATGGAATGTTTACTTAAATGGAACATGTTGTTATTTGGGATGGTTCTCTTTGGATTTGCTGACATCTGGAATAGGAAAATGATGTACAGTGGGTTTGATTACAGTTACCATGCTTAAGCTTTTCTCCCTGCAGTTATTTTAAGTATTGTGATCTGATAGCATTTAAATTGGCTTCATTGTATGTAGTTGTCTTTCTACTTAAAGGAAGGGATATCTGTGAACTTGTTTTCTTTAAAAGATAAATCCTCCCCATTCTGTCGTTAAACTTTAATCTTTTGTTTACACTGGAATATTGAGATATCCTAGGATATCTAATGCCTTTTAAGTGTGGATTTGCCCACTGTTAAGAGCTGTGATCTGGAATGTTGAGTTTTATATATATCAATTAATGTTATCATTTTAGGGCTGTTTGGATTTTTTGCTGACACCTGGATTGGAGGATACATTACTCATTGGATTTGCCTATAGTTAGGAGTTATGGGATGAAGAGTTTTATATTTGTTAATTATGGAGAGGTGAAAAGATAGTGAAATTGTTTATACTTGTGGATGAAGATGCTTTTTAATGGTTTTTCCCCCTATTTTTTTTCTTTTTTTAGTCTGTATTATGTTTTATTATTAGAATCAAAACTTTTAACAAAATTGTTATTTAAAAATTTTCTGTTCACATTCTTTGGATCCACTCAAATATTTCTGAAGCAATAAGTTCTGTCAGTTATATGTAATGGTGGTTTTTTTGTGAAAGAATATAATAAAGCAATCATAAGACTCTGACTCTTTGAGAAAGATAATTCTGCTTTTTCTCTGTAAAGCTCCCCAAATCTCCCCCCCCCCAAAGATTTGGGGAGCCACCAGAATAGTACAGAAGGTACCGTATTTTTCGGAGTATAAGACGCACCTTTTTACCTCCAAACAGAAGATCAAACAGCTCAGTGAGCTACTGTCATCTAGCTCCCATAAAGAGTTCCTTTTCTACCATGATCACCAGAAAGGTTTCTGATGGTCACCAGAAGAGTTTCTGAGGAACCATGTCATGTTAAGAGATGAAAAGAAGATGATTAAGTTTGATTTCAAGAACAGAAAGAAGAAAAGCAGAAAAATTAGAAGAGGGATAAGTGAATAGATGCAAAAGAAACATAGGAAGGTCCACTTATCAACTAAAATAGTAAATCAGTATAGTTTTATAATTTTTTCCATTGTGTTTTTGTACATTGTTGTTTTTATATATTGTAAGCCACCCAGAGTCACAAGAATCTGCAGCATACAAATGTCAGCAATAACAAATTACAGTATCACCTTTTTATTTTATACTCCGCCTCCCTTCTCAATGCATTTGCTTTACTTTCATTTATTTCAGAGTGAGAACACACTAATTAGAAGGCAAGGGATTTATTGTTTGGGAGAATTGTGTATTCTGATCAAATAGAGCAGTGGAAAAGATGGAGACCAGCTAAAGACTGCATACAGGGTTGGCTACTATCTGATATGCCTTTGCTTCTTCATGCTGTATTAACTTTATGTTCATTCTCATGTCTAGCAAATATCAGTATTTTTATAACAACAAGATAAACATCTCAGAGAAAATATAACACATAATGCTACCATTCTCTAATTTTTCTGGAAATATTTAATTCCTAGCACAAGAAGAGCAACAATTGTGCTCCATGAATAATAATTCTGACAATGTGATACATAGAATTGGAGAAATATAATCCAACAATAGAAATAGTTATTGCCTCCATATTTTTCCTGTTAGTTTATTGGAAGCATCCAGCTAGAAACAGAACAATAGTTTGATGGAATAATTTAATCCAGCAAGGCTGTTTTTCTATATTTCAATTGTATCCATTCTAAATTCAGTTACTGAAATTGAGGTCCCTTGGAAGATTCCACAAATTCCTAATTCTTGGACTTCACCATTAAATAGAACACGTGACAGAACTTTTGAATGTCTCATGATATCATTTATGAGGAAAAAATTGCTATCATAATTTAAGATAAAAAAATTGCTACCATTTAGAAGTTTTTTTAATAGCAACCTTTCCTTACTTCATTTAGGAGTGAAAGATTTCTGCTTACAAACATTCACGGTTAAAGACTTTCCCTGAGTTTTCCCAATTGTGATTTGAGCAATGTGGTCACCATATTACCTACTCCTGAATTGGTATGAGATTTCTCAATAAATTGTCCTTTTCCTCCCAATCCCCATTTGAAATTATTAGTGATCTCATGGCACTTTCTCTTCTCCCAGTTTGCCTTTCGTTGGGTATTTGGTATGAAATGCACACATTTGCTCTGGTCCTTTCATGATCATCTTGCAACTGCAGTAAGTAACTGAAGTAAGAAATAGGGAATAGTAACTTATTTTGTTCGAGATTCTGTGGAAAGCGACTGCTTTCAATTTAAGGACACACTCATGGATCCAGGATTAATATTTCAACTTGAGACAGATACAGTATGTAAATCTAAACAAGAGTATATAAGAAGTATGCTAAATGTATTACATCAGATCCTTTCAATAAATCAAAATGAATTTTACTTATTTTATGCAGGGAGATTTAAGCCACATATAGGGATATTGCAAAAACCTTAAGATTCAGCCAAACATTTTGCTTGGAAGTTATTTTGAATGTCATAGGCTTCTTCAATAGCCATAGTAAAAGGCATTAAATGACATGTTTTCTGTATGACTTCCAGAGCCGACACTTTTATTACACACCAATCAATATCCAATAATACTAAAGCATTTACAATTGTTAATGAGAACTTAACAGCCTAAAGTTGTAATATTCTACACATATTCTTCTTGGGACTACATATAATGTAAGACTTGCTTCTGCCCGAGAATGGTTAGAGAAGCATTATGGAATATGATTGTATTGAAGATGGCAACTGACACCTTGACTTTCTATTAACAGAAATCCAAAGTAGGACACATAATTGTTAACAGCAAAACCATCAGAAGGCAGAGGGGCCATGAAGTTTGCAATGAAGACTTTCTCTAGTATGCAGGGTATTCCCTGCCTTGCAGCACAATTGGCTCTGCTCACCCTTAAACACTAAACATGGTTTAAATTCAAAGCCTGATCTTCAGAGTAAGAACTGTAAAAACAAGAACATTTGCATGTTTTATTTGTGAAACCCTTGCTTTCCTATTTAAATATAAAGTAGGAAAGTTGTTAGTTTTCCTACAAAAACCTGTGGATTTAAAACCCTCTAAAATGGCATCATTAGTAGTTAGAAGATTGGCAGAGCAGAATTTAAAGAATCAGGGAACATCTGAAACCAGTTTTATCTGAAGAAAAGCAGGGTTTTGTTTTTTTTTAATTTTGTGAATAACAATCTCCATTTATAACCCTGAACCACAATTTAGCATAGAGTGGTTATTTCTTGTCTCCTTTTCTTAACTGACGAGGAAGACGAAGTCACTAAAATTCAGTTTTAATTAGCAAATTCATGATTTGTCTTAATATACAAGCCAAGTTTTGGGGTAAAAAAAACCTTGAGTTTATTAACTAAACAAGTAAAACAATCCAGGGGTGGTTGTTGAGTTGTTTAACAAATGACTAAGATGGTTTAGGCTTAAACTATATTGTTTTCAGTTAGCAAATATGTTAAGAGGTAAAATTAAAAAAATTATTATTATTTCTTTCATGTACACACAACCATTTGTCACATAGTAAAATTCCTTTTTTTCTGAATGGCTAATGAAAAAATAATAGTCATACAAAGATCAATTGTAGGGCTAATCTCTTAGTTAATGGTTGCTTCAATTTCAGTATTATGTTCTGCAAGAATTTAAAATGTAAAAAAACAAATACCCAGGGCATAAATATCACACTGAAATGCTCATTCAATATGTTTGTTTTATATGCTTTATTACATGGCAATACAATAACTAAGCATATATGTGGAAGTTTGACTAGAAGTTTATTTCAGTTTTGTAATAAATAGCTCCTTCTTTGCACAAATGCTTTGCACTGCCTTTTCTAGTCCACTGGTGATTACTCATATTCAAATATAAATTCAAATTACATTAGAACTGAAAACTTCTGGTTTAGATTGTCATATGTAAGTATATTGTCTGCATATCTATTCATTCACAGAGGGAGTGTTTTTCAGGCATTATAATTATATATAATCACCAACTTAGGGGATGAGGGACAGGGGAAATAAACCATACAGTACTGTTAGAAAGAAATCTTACCAGGTTGATTTCTGAGTTGAGAATAAAGAATGCAGGCAGTTCCTTGAATCAGAGAAGTTTATTTCAAGAGCACAATACGTAAAAATCAGCGGTTGTGGGCAGCCACAGTTTAATTCTCTCATAAAAACCCTTTACAGGTAGTCCTAAACTTACTACCACAATTGGGATCAGAATCTCCATTGCTAAGCAAGGCAAATTATAAGTGAATCACTGCAGTTGTTAAATGAATCATGCGGTTGTTAAGCGAATCTGGCTTCGCCTATTGACTTTGCTTGTTAAAAGCCAGCTGGGAAGGTTGCAAATAGTGATCACATGACTCTGGGGTGCTGCAACTGTCATAAATACATGCCGGTTGCCAAGTACCTGGATTTTGGTCACATGACCATGGAGATGCTATGATGGTCGAAAGTGGAAGGACCAGTTGTCACTTTTTTAGTATCATTATAACTGAACGGTTGCTAAACTAATGGATGTAAGTCAAGGACTACCTTATACAGAAAAATCTTGTCTTTATTCCTCAAAAATGTACAAAAGTACAGCCGCTATGAATTCTAAGGAAATGCACTTAGCTGCCGTTATGAGAAGGAGCGCCTTTGCAGTCAAACATGCTGCTCGGCTGTGATTTAGTATTTGATGACTGAAAATATCTTTGGGGGAAAGGGCCTTTTTTAATTTGATGAAAGAGATCTCAAGTTAGAATAAAAAAAATCTCAGTTTCCGGGGTCCAACAGGGAGGAATGTTCACCCTATTACACTGGTATTTTCCACTGCACTTTGGTCTTTTTCTAAAGCCTATTTCAATTTGTGATTTTGAATTAGAGAAGGAAGAATGACTGAAGGAACGACTTGATTTTCTTCTCACAATGCTAACTCAATACTATCTCAAACTTCACCTCACCCTCTACATTTGAACAATGAATATGTGCAACACAGAGCCTTATCTGGCCATTCCCTTGATTTTCTAGGATTTAGAATCCTGTAGAGATTTAAATACACAAATATACATGTAGATAAAAAGGAGGATTCAGGAGAGGGCAAGATACTTGCTGACAGATGTCTGAAAAAAACAAAGATATAACTTTAAGCATTTGACCTTTGCCTTTGGGCCTAGTAAGTAAAGCAGAGAAGAGATATAATCCAGCATCTAATAATATTCCTAAAATGCAAAATCTATTTGGAACTTTATCTTGAATATGAAAAGTTAATATCACAGTATGAACGCTAGGCTAAGATATTCTTACATAATTTGCATGCAGAGAAATCTTTGACAGGAGACACTATAAAAAACAAAGCATTTCTCATGTGGAGATGGTATCATCCTAGATATCTGTGATATATACGCTCTCTGCACTTTTGAATCTCCTATATTTTGCCAATATAATTTAGCCCCTAAGAATCACAGGCTTTCTCTTATGCCTAGAATTAAGAAAAAGTTCATGTAGAAAGCTAGAAATGCCGCAGGACATAAACTTTGCCTGAGATCATAATTTAACATCATAGACTTCACTCCTATTCATAATTACATCTTTTAATTGACACTGCTCTCTTCCAGTATTAATTAATTTACATATTTCTACATCCAATTTATATGAGATGGCTCTTGTCATTCTGGAATAAAAATTGCCAAGAAAAGAAGTAAAACTAAAGACAAAAAAGACAAAAACCTCACGAAGGAACTTAATCAAGTATTTCAGAAAGCTGTCAGAAGAAACAAGAAGCAATATTACAACATCTGTAAAGACACTGACGATGGGAAGAGACACAGAAAAACCAGCAAAGTCTTTCTAAAACATCTCTAAATTCAGAAGGAAATTCCAACCTTGAACGGATATGCTAAAGGACATCATCAGAGGGACAGTAACTGATTCAAAGAAGATAGAAGAAAGGTGGAAGGAACATACTGACATTCTTTGAAGATGTCAACACTGAAAATATTTTAGAAAATAGTTTTACTTACAAGAATATTGTACTGACAATGAGATTAAATCAGCACTCCAGGCTCTGCCAAGTCAGGCGGCTATAAAAATGTATAGAAACATGGCGAGCAACAGAAGTAAATAAAAATTCTCACCAAACTATGCCTGCAAATCTAGGTAATACACACTGGCCAACAGACTGGAAAAGATCAATCTACATACCAATACACTACTAAAGAAAGAGACTTAACAAAATGTCTAGCTCACTGCTCACTCCAGGAGTTCGATTCTGAGTGGCTCAAGGTCGACTCAGCCTTCCATCCTTCCGAGGTTGGTAAAATGAGAACCCAGTTGTTGGGGGCAATATGCTGACTTTGTAAACTGCTTAGAGAGGGCTATAAAGCACTGTGAAGCGGTATATAAGTGCTATTGCTTAACAAAATGTACACATTACCACACTTCTAGCAAAACAGCACATCATCCAATGTACATTAGACTCCCTACATGGGAAGGAAAATGCACACTGGATAATTGAGAAAGCCAAAGAATATAAGTGTATTGACAATATCAAACAGTGTATTTCCAAAAAACAGGAATCTCACAGCAATGCATTGTCCTCAGGCAAAACCCCATACAGAGGTGTGGAAGCCACAATACAGATAAAACAGATTGGTTCCAGGTTAACAAAAAAGTGATATAGCCTTGCATATTTATATATATATTGGAAAAAGAACTGATCTGCAAGCTTTGGTAATGAAAGTCAAGGAGCAAAGGGAAAAAATGGGACTAAGGTTAAATATAAAGAGGACAACTAAAGACAATAGATACATACAGCAACCACTGTACAATTGACATTGAAGTGGTGGATAGCCTCTGCCTTTTAGGATCAACTATCAACAGTAAAGGAACCACAAGTCAGGAAGTAAGTTGCAGACTAGCTCTTGGTACAGCATAAAGGCCTTGAAAAAGTTATGCATATTCTGTGATTGTTTATACCAACAAAGATCAGAATCAAGCTGCAATGTTCTTTCCTCTGAAGTTCTATGTAAGTTGAACTTAGAAATAGAATAGAAAGAATATTGATACTGAACTTTTCTTTCTCTTTCTCTCTCCCTTCCTTCCTCCCTCCCTTCCTTCCCTCTTCATATTTCTTAACCACCCATCTCCCTCGGATCCTGAAATCCAACTTCTAGAATCAGAAGTAAATTAATCATGTCGAAGTTCAGCTTAAATTTATTTTTCCACACCGTCCTTTATAATTTGGAAATCTGCACAAGTTCTCAAAACATCCAGTAAGAAGTACATCTTAGTATCATCAATACCCTACTGAAAATTAGCCTCAAGCCAATGTCTGACTCTATCCAGTGGCTTAACTTACATAGAGACACATGAAACAAGGTAAAATTTTGCAAAAATTCCAAGGAATCGTGTCTCTCAGTTATATCTTCCAATATCAGCACCATCATAAAGTGGTATATTTAGGCCCCAGCTTCAAGTACATCATTTTTTTGGTGATTAATGAGTTCAACACAAATGAGAAATCCAAGAGTATCAAATAAGGTTGCCATTCCCCTTCCCGCTCTTCCAGGAGCAAGAGATCGTCAGGGGTATGTGTGCGCCAAATCTAAATCTTAATTCAGAATACAATGAATCAAGATTTCTTCTAAGAATTCTAATGCAATAAACCCATCCATCAATCCTTGAGCTATTCATATCCAATGTGTTCTAACAATGACCTGTTTCTAGTTTTCTATAGTATGATATCTCATCTATGATATCTGAGGCATTATACACATATGCAGAATGAATGAGGTTCTGGCACAGGAGAGCAGTAAACAAGGTTATCAGGGATAAAAATAAATCTAAGACAACAAGAATCATAATACGAAAAGAAATCCACTAAATCCAATGCAAGTAACTCTCTGGTAAATGTGTACATTTTAGTATAAGATTACGGTATATCTCAAGGAAAGCCAAATCTTTACTCAGATCTACCCAAAAGTAAGTCTCCATTTAATTTTGAAGAGATATGCATCACATGGTTGTAAGTCTTAAAATATTTAAATATTTCAACTAACTTGAACTTTCAACCAGTAATAAATCAAAATTGTAACTCATTCCCCAAAGGGAAAAACAATGGTAATTATGCGGTAACTGTCTACATTATTTTCAGACAAAAGATAAAATTCCTTCTACAACTGTTTAAAGTCCAATAAGCAGCTTACATTTTTAAAAGTAGTATTTATGTAAAGGAAGCTTAAAATACTGGATTGCTAGTCAAAATGACTCTTATTTCACTTTTATACCCAGTATGGCACACGAATATATTTCCATAAGAATCATGCAGAAATGAAATACTTTTGCTGTTTCTTCAGTGGCATTAGCCTGACAACATTTTTGTGTTGTATTAATTACTGTAGTGGAGAATATGTAAATATAAAACTAAAGGAAAAGCATTATGTAAATAAAATAATTAGTAGTACAAAAGTTAGGTATTTTTAGACAGCTCAGCTTCTTAAAAGGCCTAAAAATCCATAAATAAGTAGCTGTACAAATTTATTGTTATTCTTTCTCTGAAGAGGCAAAACAAAGGCAGCCTCTTCCATTATAGTCAGTTGTGGTGCAATTTTGTTGCTTGCTTTTTTGTTAGTGTTCTACAGAACCATCAGTGCGCGCACTACAGTACATTTCACAGAGGACACCAAGAACAGCTAAGCATGTCAAGGTCTTGCATAAGGTTTGGAGGATGACTCCCACAAAGCCTTGTCTTTGGCCACGTTGGCTGGGACTGATGGGAATTACAATCCCAAAGCTTTGGAAGACACTAAGTTTTATATCCCTGATTACAAGCCCATCTAATCCTTATCCATAGGAATTTATAATCTCAGCTGCAGCACAAGGGATTATGGAAGCTCGTCTAAATTTGAAATGAATAAACCACATATTCAGTTACAGTCCCTGGTTCCTATCTTTTTTAGATGCATATCCTGCCTTTTCTCCACGGAACTCTGCTAGCATACACACAATTTCCTCCTCATTTTTTTTCTGGCAACAAAAACTCCATGGGTAGGTTGGACTTTGCAGGAGTGACTGATCCATCCAGTGGACTTAATTACAATCTTGTACACTTCACCCCACATTCCCAACTGCTCCCAGCACATTTGAGGGAGTCGTTTAACCCTGTACAAAGCGCCTGATTCTTTTCAGAATCTAACACGAGGTTGAATAATCTCTGACGACTTCAATTTCGGGTGCTAGTTAGAACTTACATCCAGATTGCCTCTCAATTTACACACCTAGAGCCAGAAAAAGGCTTTTTATCCCAGTCAAATGTGACCAAGAGAGTAGAAATCCCTATCTTCGGAGCCGAGAGGAGAGACAAGGGTGCAGAAGTCGCTGAAAAATCCAGCAGCCGTTCCGCAGAGGAAGAAAAAGGCAAAGGAAACGGTGAGGAGGAAGAGAGACGCCTGGCTTCTTACAACTCTCTCTCTCTCTCTCTCTCTCTCTGGAGTAACCGTTGCAGCGGCTCCTTCGGGTCTCGAAGGTGCAAAGCTCCTCCCCAACGCCTTCCTCGGGCGCCCTCGGGGCTCTTTAGAAACTCTTTCCCGCTGCCTTGGCATCAGATTCCGCCGCCACCCCCGCCTCAGCTGCGACGGTCGAAGGCCCAGCCTAATCAGCCGCCGGTCCCGAAAGACCCAAGAGTTGGCACAGATGGGTCTGCCACACGGAAAGCAGGGAGCGGAGTAGTTAAATATGGCTCTTCTCTGCCTTTGCTTTTCGCCCCCTCGGGCTCTCAGGTTACCTTAGCAGCCCCCCCCCACACACACACACCGTCCCCAGGGCGGCTCGAGAGAGGCGCGCGCGAGCACACACACACACACACACACACACACACACACACACACACTCCCCCAGCCGCGCACTTTGCCCAGAGCTTCTCGCGGGTAGGTTTTTTTTTTTTTTGCAAGCCCTTCGTTTCTCCTCCGAGGCGTAAGAAGAACGAGCAGTTTCTGTCCTGCCCCGAGTGTGTGTGGTGTGTGTGGGGAAAGGGTGGGGGGCAGGGGGAGAGCCAAGCGCGCTTGACGTTCCTGGGAACGAGAAGGGCCTGCGGAGACTGACACCGACCCGAGTGTCGGGTCTTCTCCGCGTGCCCCGAAGTCGTACGCACCGCTGCAACCGCATAGAGTACGAATGGAAATGTGGCCGCGTTAAATTGCAAAACGCGAGAACCTGGCGCCCTATTATTGCAACAGGCGGTTGGGGGGGGGGGGTTTAGAGACAGACCTCGCCGCGGCCTCCCAAAGTGAAATCAAGCCCGTGGCTTGGAAAGCTGTCAGCGGGTGGCGAAAGGCTGGCGGAGAATTGTTACCTTTTTTTTTTTTTTGCTTATTTTTCTCCCCTTCCCCGAGAGTGGATCTGAAAGGGGGAACGAGGCTCCGGCGTTACCTTTCTCTTCGGCATGGTGTTCCCTCCTGCGGGCGGCTGAAAACCCAAGCGAAGAACCCACGGGTTGTGCTCGTCGCCGCACCAGCAGCCCCGGATCGCTCTTGGCAGCCTTCGGGAAATTGCCCGCCGCCCGCGATCACCAGAGCTGGCAGGGCAGCCTTGCCGCTGGGTTGACCCCTCCCCGGGCGACAGCTGAACCAAGGGCGGCCTCCGCCTGGCGACGCCGCTCAGCGCCCACCGCTTCGATGGGAGAGCAGGAAAGGCGGGTGGGTGGGTACGGAGAGGTGCAGCTCTCGCTTGCGATTGGCTCCCCAATTCGGTTTCTCCCCTCCCCGCCCCCGATTTGGGAATAGAACCGAAGGAGGGGAAGTCCTTGCGGCTTAGAGGCAGGACGCGTTGGGGCGAGGCGGGATCCCGTGATTGGCCAACGGGCAGCTCTCGGATGCTGCCCAAAGGAACGCGCCGAGGTTGGAAGCGGGAGAGCCGCGGCGCGCCGGGTAGGTTAGGTGGCCGGGTCGATCCGAGTGCCTCCGCTCCCAGTAGCTGCGGACCTCGAAGGCTTTGCGTAAAGTTGTATTTCCCCAACCGCAGATGAAGACTACCTAGGGCCGAGTAGGCTACGATGTCGCAATCTTCCGTGTTTTCCTAAGAAGATAACCTGTTTTGTTCATTTATTTCCAAAGCCAAGATTGTGTCGTCATAGATTTGGATCTGTACAAATTTATTTTTATATAAATTTCAATTGTATAAACAAATATTGGTTTTAAAATGTTGCTGGGGTGAATAACCTGTACTGTGTTCTATGAAATGTGTTTCTCCCTAAATCGGTCGGATGGATTTATTCCTTGCGGACATTTAATTCAACGTGCATTGGATTAGTTCTGTCTTAAAGAGATTGGACAACCATTTGTACGAAATGGTATAGGGTCTCCTGCTTGAGCAAGGGGTTTGACTAGAAGACCTCCAAGGTCCCTTCTAACTCTGTTATTCTATTAAGAGGAACCATCGGTGCCTTTGGTATAGCGGTGAGACAGTCGGGTCCTAAACGATTATTTTAAATTGCGTATCGTTTGCGAAGAGGAATTGCTGTTTTCATTATTGTCAATGTATTTGAGATACTGCGAGGATAGGCACTAATAGATTATTGATATTAGGCAAAATAAAATTATTAAATCAGAGCCAGCCATCCCTTGATTTACCCAATAAACAAATTAGATGACTTTTCTAAGTAGGTGCTTATAAGCAAACAGTATCTACCTGGCTTATCTGCACTCTGAAGCTAAGCAGGATCAGGCCAGATTGGCGTTTCAGTGGGAAACCCCAAAGGTGCAAGCTAGGCTGAGAATTTAAAACAAAAATGGAAGAGGACAGTGGTAAACAACATGGCTATCAAGAAATTCAAGGAAACAGTAAGACTTTGAATAATACTTCACTTAAATTTTTCAAGGGAGAACAGGAGGCAAAGCAGGGCACCACCATAGTCCTTCCATTATATGACTAGGTATAGTAATTTACTCCTGTGTCCCCCTTTTCCCCTGCTTATTTTCAATTTGCATGTATATAGTCGTGTTTTTCTGCTTTGTATGTTAAAAGTTCTGGTTTTATTTATATTATATACATATGCAAATATTTGAACATCTTAGTATAAATCTGGTGCTGCTAATAATTTTATTACTGTTGTAAGAGATTAATCAATACAGTTTATCTCCAATACATCACTTGATGGATGAGTTTAACTCATTAAATTACAGATTTTGCAAGCCTAAAATAAAAGGAAGGTATGGTTTGTTTCATAGGAAGCTATGGCTTCTTTGCATATATTCCTGTCCTAGCTCTGTAACAGTTAACACCACAGAAATTAATAATGGAGATAGAACTTCCTCCTGTCTTCCAATGGAGCTGCCAATATTTCCTCTGCCTTTTCATAGGATTCTTCTGGTACCAAGGGTACCTTAATGGGCAACAAATTTATTGTCACATAAACTTTGTGAGTTGAATGCTTTTTCATGGGATGCAGTAAATGATAGTCTCAATTAACAGTTTTGCAGAGGCTACAAAAAGTTGCAATGTCGGGCTGGGAACTGGAAGCGTTGCGGCGAGACCGGCTAGAAAAATAGAGGGCTCCAATGAGCCCTGCGAAAATCCAGCTGGACAAACCGCTGTTGGGGGATCTTCGGACCGGAACCGTCCTGCAGGGATGGTGAAGAAGGAGAGGCGTCTCGGATGACCAAGAGGAACAGGCAAGTTCCTCAACAGGTCAGAGACAGCTCTTCGGACCGGCGGCGGGGACGGCGGCCATTCCAAAATGACCGCTCTGAAGCTGGGGCAACCGGACTAAGTTTTTGTGCAGGAGCGGTGTTTGAATGGAGTGTTGGAACCGGGTGAGTGATTGGCCAACTCACAGGTAAAAGAAAATTTCAAATTTGGATATTAAAAGGTGTCCCATAGCTGAAATTAGCAGCTAATTGGCAATTGGGAAATTTCATGGAGGGAGAAGGACAAAACGGAAGCTAAAACACCAAAGCCCAAGAAGATTCTTATTTTTACAATTGAATTTGGAGAAATTTAAAAATAAAGTAAAAGAAATAAAAGAAAAGAACTTGGGGAAAAACATTTATGTGGATTTAAAGTATTTTAAACAGTGTTGACAAGCAGCTGATTTGAGAGTATCGTGGATTTGAGAGAGCCATCTGCTGGTGCAAAAAGAGCATTGCAATACTTGGTGGAAGACAGAAGAGAAAGTGCAGCTGTGTAATTTGACCTTGACTACCGAAAAATAATCTGGGAGCTGTGAGAGTTTTTAAGGAGTGTGTGTTTTTCTACATTGCTTGGCTTCAATTGTTTATGATTATGGACAGAGGTGGATTCCTGCCCATTCAGACCGGTTCTTTAGAACCGGTAGTGGGAATTTTCCCCCGCTCGCCGAACCGGCAGCGATGGCCGGCTGGACACGCCCCTGAACCGGCTCTCTCCGCACCATAGGCGATGCCATCTTGTTTTTCGCTTCTGCGCACACACACAAGCTGTTTTTTGCTTCTGCACATGCGCAGAAGCTGGATTTTCAGCACTGCATGCCCACGCGGCACGGGAGGAAGTGAACGGGCAGCGAGGTAAGTCAGAACCCACCCCTGACTATGGAAGACAATAAACCTTTGACTTGGAGGGATTGGATTAATATTTTAATGGGACATTAGAATTTGAAAATTAATAGAGATTATATGGACTTTAAATTTTAATTAAAGGTGATATAATTTTAAAAAATTTGTTAAATTGGTAACATGGAGTTGTGGATGTATGGGTAATTATTTGAGATGTTAAAAAATATGCGTGAAACTGTAAAAGGTAATAAAGAGTCAGAAATTTTGCTGGAATACACAGAGCAGGAAATAGTAGAGAAGGTGGTAAAAGGGAATATAAAGGAGGAACAAGAAAACAACAGTGAAGAAAAAGGGACTGAAAGTAAAAAATAGTTTGATGATTTCACTGGGATTTACAGTGGCACAAAAAGAGCAGACAGAGGGGAACGTCCTTCAAAAAAGAATCAACCAAAGGGTAAAGAGAGAAATAGTGGGAAGAGATCAGGAAAAATTTGGGGGAGAACCACTAGAATAATATACTCAAAAGAGAGAAAAAAGGACTCGGGAGAAAAGATATAACACGTAGAAAAAGAAGTTAAGGGAATGGGACAAAAGGAGAAAATTATCAAGAAGTAGAATCTTGGAGAGACCAAAAGAAAATGGTTAAAGAGGGGAAGGTAGTGGAAAGGAGGAAGGAAAATAGGGTTTATATTAGTAGATTTAAGGAAATTGTATTAATAACATTAAGTGTGAATAGTTAATCAAAGGGTTTTTATGTTAGATTTGAATATGATGATGTATATTGTTTATAGCAAAACAGATCAGCAGAAACAGTGGGATGGGAAATTTGAAATCTTATTAATTGTGGATAGTCAATCAAGTTAAAGGGTTTTTATGCAAGATTTGAATATGATGATGTATATTGTTTATAGTAAAATAGAACAGCAGATGGAATGTGAAAGGGTAATTTGGTTTAATTCTAAAGACAATTTAAATTAAGAGATGAAGTTCAAATGTAGTGGGATAGGAAATTTGAGAAATATATTTAGCAATGGAGAAATAAGATAATTAATTGATGTTATTGTAAGAGATTAGGAATTTAGGGCGACTAGAAATATTGCTTATGAATTAAGAAGAAAATAAGTTAAGATAAAGAAATATGTAAAGAGAATATTATGGCTGAAATTGAAAACAGAGATATGATGTAAAATGGACTATGTATATGAAAAGATATGTAAGAATGATCCAGACAACACTTTGTTCATAAAATATGTATGTTTGGCGGGGGCGGGGGGGGGACAAAAAAATTTGCAATAAAAATTTATTAAAAAAAAAAAAAAGCTGCAATGTCTCTGCTTGTTCCCGTTGACATTTAGTTCATTCCTCTTGAAGGATAGCAATAGCACTTACTTATATACCGCTTCACAGCCCTTTCTAAGGCAATAGCACTTAGACTTATATACCGCTTCACAGTGTTTACAGCCCTCTCTAAGCTGTTTACAGAGTCAGCATATTGCCCCCAACAATTTGGGTCCTCATTTTACCCACCTCAGAAGGCTGAGTCAACCTTGAACCTGGTGAGATTCAATCTGCCAAACTGCTGGCAGCTGGTGATCAGCAGAAGTAGCCTGCAGTACTGCACTCTAACCACTGCGCCACCGCAACTCTTGTGATTTTAACCCTATTTTGTTCCATAATCAAGGTATTGTCCTATTACAGATGATAGCATGTAGTTGTAAGCACAGTGGTCAACTCAGGTATCTTTGCTGTCACTAACAAAATAATCTTGTTCAAGATTTAAATAATCTTGTTTAAATGTAAGTCATTAAATTCTTATGTCTTTTGTCAGGTCATCTGACTGACCAGATCTGTTTATCTCTCTTTTTAGTTCAACCAATAACAAATAAAACCAATAGTTTTATAAATATACTAGAATTTTTTGGTATACAACATCCAGCATGCTACATGACTTATTGAGAAAAAGAGGGGAGGGATTATTAATATTGGTTTAAAAATATCCCATTAACTTCAGGATCTCAAATAACCATTTTTTTTTTTTGTAGGCAACCAAACAACAATTACTTTTTCTTTTTTGGTAAATGCAGATTCTATAGTAACTGGCAAGAGTATAATATTGAGGTAACATCTCTCTTTGGAGTTTGTCTCCAAATTTTGACTTCAGTTAACCTCAATATCTAGTATATATATATATATATATAATAGATTCCCAGTGTAATAGCCTCCAAATATGTTGGGCTACAAATTCCATGCTGGTTGGTACTGATGGGAACTGGAGACAAGCAGACTTTTTCTAGACCAATAGCATACTTGGGAGGAAGATGAAAGTTGATGTTCATCACACCTGAACAGCAAACAGGTGGAAAAAGTCTAATGTATAAATTACTATTTAAAGGAAGACACTTTTAAAATATACAGCTGTTGATTTTCCCTCCCTCCAACCAAGGCAGCGTTCTAGGACCAACACTCTTCATACTTTACATAAATGACCTTTGTGATCACATTACAAGCAACTGCGTTCTCTTCGCCGACGATGTCAAACTATTTAACACCACAGACAATGCTACTACCCTTCAGAAAGACCTTGACTATGTATCAGAATGGTCAAACAAGTGGCAACTTCAAATCTCAATCAACAAATGCTCTGTCTTACACTTTGGCAAAAAGAATCCGAACACAAAATACAAGCTTGGAGGACACGACCTTGTAGACGACCCTCATTCTGTCAAGG
>QLTV01001692.1:845275-857573 GCA_003457575.1 Thermophis baileyi | reverse complement strand
CTCCCCCCTCTCTCTCTCTCTCTCTCTCTCTCTCTCTCTCTCTCTCTCTCTCTCTCTCACACACACACACACACACACACACACACACACACACACACACACACCTGGTCTGGGCACATAGACAGAGCCCTTCCTGAGGAGTTCTCCTGCGCGGACGCGCCCGGCAGCAGCAGCGGCGGCAGGGGCAGAGTTTGCCTGGGCTCTCCACCATCCCAGAACCACGCCGCACGCGGGGGAGTTTTCCGGCACAGCACAGTTTCGGGATGGTGGAGAGCTTGCTTGGGAGAGCCAGCGGCGGAGTCAGAGATTGCTTGGGAGAGGCCAAGGAAGCTCTCCGCCATCCCGGAAGTGGCGGCGGTTTACCTGTTGAGGCTCCGGGCCTCAGCGCGCCGAGCCGGAAGGGAGGCAGCCAAGCAGGTGGGCAGGAAGGGCCGCGGCCCTGAGCCTCAATAGGTAACCCGCCGCTGCCTAGGTGCCCACCGGGAGCCTCTTCCTACGCCGGCCTGGCACACCAAAATTTGTGTGGCAGCGGGAAGCAGCCCGAGAGCCGGGGCAGGCGCCCCACATGCTCAGCGGCTGAGCCGAACCCCGTGCGCCCCTCTGCCTCCCGCCTCGCCTGCCTCCTCCTCCTGCCAGGCGGGGAGGGAGGCCAGCCAAGTGCAGCGCATGGAGGCGGCATGCAAGGCAATCCCAGCATACCTGTTAATCCGGCCGGCCACACAACTACAAGTGCGGCGCGGAAGCCTCTGGTGGCCGGGTGGGCGGAAGCCCCCCGCGCGGGGAGAGGGCCAGGCCTGCGCTTGGAAGGGGCCACTGCTCTCGCTGCCCTCCCTCCCTGCCTGGCTGCAGACGTCCGCCTGCCCTCCCAGAGGACCACAGCCGCAGTTCGTTTTCTTCCTTCTCCTGCCACCGCCCCTCTTAGCCCCAACGCAGCAGCTGCGTCTCCCCCAAGGGCCACCCACCCACCCACTAGCCGGGCCTGGCCAGAAGCGGCGCGTCTCCCGTTACGGGCTGGACGCCGACTTCAAAAGGCAAGCGGGCATGGGAGACCGCCGGGAAGGCCGCGTGGAAGGCCGCCAAGCATGGCAGGGCTGCGGGGAAGGGAGTAGGTTGCTACCTCCCTTCCTGCTGCCCCGACATGCTTTCCTGTCTTCCACGTGGCCTTCCACTTGCTTGCCTTCGCAAGCTGGCTACGGGGAAACTGGGAAGGCCGCGTGGAAGGCAGGAAAGCATGTCGGGGCTGCGGGCCGCGGGGAATGGAGTAGGGAAGGCAGGCTGGGATGGGGGGGCAGGGGCCGTGACTTCGCAGGCTTACCTGGCAGGCAGATCGGGGTACAGCGCTTCAGGCAGGCAAGCTGCAGAGCACAGACTGGGCGGGGCAGGGCGAGCGACCGGCGACCAGAGGACCGGTTCAGGGGGCGTGGCCAGCCAGCCATCGCTACCTGCTCAACGAACCACTGGCGGCCACCATTACCGGTCCGCCCGATCCGGTCTGAACCGGGAGCATTTCACCCCTGATGTGATACCTAAAATCATATTAAAATAAGCATAATGAAACTTCATTTTAAGGGACTTATTGAAGAGAGGGAAGAATGCATCATGGCAATTTTACATCACTTGAATGAATTATGTAATTATGTAAATGACATAATTCACCATAGAATTAAGTCTCTTGAATGCAAATTTTTTGTATCCATATCTTATAAATTGAGATTCCACTGTGTAACTGTTACAGCAGTGAAATGAAAAAGATAAACTAGGATATTTTTAAACATGTCTTATCGTAATTTTATATTGAGAAGCAGAACAAATGTTTACAGAGCTTGCTGCACAAAACAAGGATTAGTTTTGGGTTAATGATACTGTATAATATCACCTATAGGTTTTTTTTAATATAATAAGATTTATTATGATTATTCTACTTATTGGACCTGTTGGAAAGCATGCATGTAACACCTTTGAAATGTATCCTAAATCTGGATCTAAATCTAAATGACCTTCCATGGTTCCTGAAATCTTAGCTTCTTTAAAAGAGGTATTAAAATGAGAAATAAAAGTCAGTTTTAGTTATACATTTGAATTGAGGAATGACAAATTGGAATATCCTGTTTTGGAAAAACAGTGGCTTGAAGTGTTAAAAAATTTAAATATACCTCTTAGCAGGAGGTATGAATTAATGGAATTAATTCATCAGAAAATATTTTTTTGGGTTTACTGGACACCCCCCCCCCAAAAAGAGATGGACACTAGAATAATTTTATGTAATTGGACATGAGATAGCAGGTTACTAAGCGGTCTATATTTACATATCACCTTAATTATTGAATTAAGTATGTAGTTGTTTGAGCTTATTGCATAGGTCTTTTTCCTGTTAATTTGAGATTTTTTGTTATGTTTGCTTTTATTCACTATAATTATATTTCTTGATAGTATAATCACTGTCCTTTTTGTTGTTGATGGCGGTGACGTAGAGCTTTGTTGTATGTCATTATTTTAAAATAAATAATATTTTTTTTAAAAAACGAATCATTTAAAAAAAAACCTACATGCTGTACAGGATGTATCATCATTACACATACAAAATGCTTCTGGATCTGCAGTTGCAGCTGGTAATTGATCAGTTAAATGGTTAGTTAATTTCCTATTAGCAGATGGCTTGCAAGTCTTAACTCCCCCAAATCATTAAACAACATCACTGATGTTTTTGCATATTTATTGTTGGCACCATATTATTTTGTTAAACATTAGAATTTGATTCCCAAATAATTATATTGATTTGTGACATGAGTCACAGATTTTATTTCACAAAGATTCCCCTGAAAGGAATCTGAGGCATCACTTCCAGCAGCAACAACAGTATCAAATCAGAAACAAGATATTTCCTACAATATAATTCATAGTCTTGAGCATGTACAGTAATACACTGTCAGTGTGTGTGTGTGTGTGTGTGTGTGTTTGTGTGGTCTCTCTGTGTACCTGTTTTATTTTGCATTAATGGCATGTCTGTTCTTGTTGAACTTACCACAGGAAATCATTACGTACATTAACTTGATTTTGATCAGGTTTTAATTTCAGATGTCTATATCTACATGGAAACTAGTGGCTGGAAAATGGAAATAGATGCAATTTCTACACCATTCTTGTTGTCAATATATTGTACTTCAGTATTTGAAACATAAATTCATGATCCCAATTACTCGATG
Source organism: Thermophis baileyi (assembly GCA_003457575.1). NCBI lineage: Eukaryota > Metazoa > Chordata > Lepidosauria > Squamata > Dipsadidae > Thermophis > Thermophis baileyi. The sequence goes on along the minus strand of QLTV01001692.1, from coordinate 854,370 downwards.
AACTGAACACCTGATGTCAGTTGTTGCTTCTGAATTAACAATAGTAGACTTTTGAATGAACAATTATAATGAAATGTCATCGTCTGTTGAAACAAACAAGAAATGCACACACATATCACACATATATATGTACAATTTCTTTTTTCTTTTTTGTGTTGTTAAACACAATTTTTAAAGAAATGCTGGTAGCATTCATTTAAGCCTTGCTGAGTTAATATTGTGTGGCAGGGGTGAAATTCGACCACCTCGGCCCGGCTCGGGAGAGGTGGTAGGGACGATTTGAATCGGTTCACAGAGCCGGTAAAAATTGCCCCTGGTTGGCCACGCTCGCCCGATCACTGCTCACCTCTTCCGGCCGACTCGACTATAAATCTGACTGAATCTAACTTCAATGCCCAGATGGCTAGAAACGGATAATAGGACTGCAGAGCACATGATTCCCAGGCCGCAGTTCCACCGGGGCTGCTCTCAAGCAGCCACATCGATTTCCCTATGTATATAATATATATATGTATATATACATATACATATTAATCACAGATAAGAGTCTTATCAAACAGGAAAACAAACTCTATCCTGCTATCAGCTCTTGTCTACTTTATTAGGCACACAGAAACTCTCGTTAACCCCGAGGTTACGACGATGCTGGGACATGTAGTTTAATAACAAACGGGAAAGCACCAGATTGGGGAAAGCAAGTAGATAGATCAGCAGGGGTGTTTTCTGGGTTACCTCGCTGCCGGTTTGCTTCCTCACGCACCGCGCGGGGCGCCTTGCACGCCACGCGCGCATGTGCAGTGGTAAAAACCCAGCTTCTGCGCATGCGCAGAAGCAAAAAACAGCTTCTGCGCATGTGCAGAAGCAAAAAACAAGATGGCGGTGCCTATGGCGCCGAGAGAGCCGATTCGGGGGCGTGTCTAGCCAGCCATCGCTGCCGGTTTGGCGAGCAGGGAGAAATTCCCGCTACCGGTTCTATAGAGCCGGTCCGAACCAGCAGGAACCCACCTCTGATCGGGGTGAAATTGAAAAAGAAGATATACCAATTATTATACACAAAACAATAAAAGAGGTACACAAATACTTACATAAGAGCAATAAGACTCTTATTGCTCTTATGTAAGTATTTGTATACCTCTTTTATTGTTTTGTGTATAATAATTGGTATATCTTCTTTTTGTAAGTCATTAGGGCAAAGAAGTGACGTCGACTTGGCCACACCCACCCACCCAGTCACATGACCACCAAGCCACGCCCACAGAGCCAGTAGGGAAAAATTTTGAATTTCACCCCTGTTGTGTAGGGATTTAATTGATCAATGGCAATTATTTTTAGAGGGGTGGGGATGGCCTGTGAACGTATCCCTTTATGAACTAGAAATAATTGTAAATTTAATCCTAAAATTGTCTAATATTGTAAGAAATCTGAATTTGCAAAAAAAAACTTACTGTAAGTATGTTGCTGCTGAAAACCAAACAGAATACCAACTGTGGAGAAATGACTTTATCTAGGATACAAGGAAAGTTAGCATACATTTCCTACTTCTAACATGGTTTATTTGTTCCATTCCTCTCCATTCACATTCTATAGAAATTTAAGCAGGATTTAAGCAGTATGAATGCAGCTGAAAATTTAACAGTTCTTTCCTTGATAATGGCTGTATTTGTACAACACATTGATCCACAAATTAGCCAACCATATTTTAATTCAGTTAGTTGTATAGACCCAACTTTTAGTTTTTGCTTATTAGTATATGAGGTTAATTATTTTAAAAAACTGCTGCATTAAATATGGATATTGCACAAACAAAACTATTAAGAGTTGGGGTTAATAAACAGAGGATGTATGGTTAAAACATTAAGATGTTTCAGCCAAAGGTTTGGGCGAATGTTAAAAAGTTCCAGAAGAAGCTTCATCATGCAAGTGACAGAACTGACATTTTTTTTTCCCTGCAAAGACCAACAGCAGAGTTGGAACTAAATGAGCTGTAGCCTTTGTGGAGGTGGATGACTGAAACACAGTACAATAAAAAGACTGACAACTCTTCTTGGAATGAGCTTTCATTAGTACCTTGGCAGCTTGCCCATGTGTTTCCAAAAAACTCACATTTGGTTCACACTTTTTTTCAGCAAGGCAAAGAGCTGATGATTGCAGAAACATGCCGGCTTCTCCAGCATGCAAGCTGGAGTACAGAATGGCAGATGAACTTCACAGTTTCTCCACTGAGGCAGAGAATTATTTGAAATGTTAATCTAGTTAAAATCGTTATACCGGAGCCTCCTTTCCTCCTAAACTATTTTGTACTCATAATATTTTGAACAATAATGCAAAATCCCTTGTTTTGAGAGAATTGTGTTTCGGAGTGAACACTGAATCCAGCAGGCTCCACAGAAGCCTAGGACAATTAGACAACTAGATTAAAACTCTGTATGTGCCATAAATTTTAATTTCCAAACATTACACTAGTGGCTTTCAGGGGATATAAAACATCATTTACTGTGTACTGTCATTTTCCCCTTAATTTTCAAATTAAATTCCTATTTGTGGATTTTAATGCAAATGGAAGAATCCTTCCCTTGTCTGGAAAGTACCATGTTGGCCATGATGACACAACATAAATAGGAGCCAATTCAGTGTAGTGATTCAGCTGTTGGACAAAAACCTGGGATACCCAGATTCAGATCCACCTTTAGCCATGGAAAGTAACTTAGGACTAAACACATGCTGTAGTCTCCCAGTCCAACCCACTCACAGGATTGTATTGGGGGAAAATTGGAATAGGCAGTGCTATGTATATCACCTTGAGCTCCTGGAGAAAAGGCAGGACAGAAATCTTAAGAAATAAATATGCAACTTTTGATGACAAAGGGATGCAGTGTGCCGTTAATGCTCAAGATACAGCCAGTCAACAGAAATCTAGAAAGTACAAATTCTCTGCATTCATTGATTGACACATCTCCCAGTTGATCGTCCTCCTACAGTCCAAGAAACTCATTAACTAAAAGTTTATTCGCACCTTCCCTGTATAGATCAGTTTATTCAGTGGCTTCCTGTTTGAAATTGCCCATTTCAACAAAGTATTCCCTGTGTTGGGATGCAAAGTAGGCCCACTCTTCCGGCACAAGTAGGATGGGCTTGTCCTAGCAGGATGAGACAGTTATGGACAGAATCTTACCAAACTAAAGCTGTAAATTTGTAAGCTACTAGATATATTCTGATTCTAAGTATGGCTACCCTGAACCTCTTCACCTCTGCCCCATCCTATTTGGGATAGTGCAGTCTTTTAATCAGAGCCTCTCTCTGGGAAAGCTCTGTGTTGTCAAAACTCCCCTCACAACTGCTTCTCTAGCTACACATTACAGAGAAGGTGCTTTTGGTAGGCATTCGAGATTCTACCGGTATTACAATTCTCTAATGACATTAAAGTGTATTCCAAGACTTCTAGTGATTCTTGTTTCCTGACCTCATCTATTTTGAAGGGGTGACAATATGTTGTATTATGCCAAGATTGTTGAATAAAAAGTAATGGCTGGGTTTGCAGATAATTCATACTGAACAATCATCACACTGAACAAAGCAAAAGGAAAGAGACTTTGTGACTTAGATTGTCTCATGAGTATTTAAGCAGCATGGAAGTTGCAACGAGCCATTTCACCTTATTTACCCAACAGGTTGCTATTGATTCCATGTGCAAAATGGAATTAAAAAAAATATTCAAGGTAAAAATGTTCCAAAATACATTAACATCACGTGGACTACAGTGATGTAAATATATGAATGGATTTGTTACTTTCGTAAACACAATTGTCATGAGATCAAAGCTACTCTGTTCCCCATTTCATATCTTTGGAATTAAGTACAGAAATATTTATGTTAGCAAAAAATAGCAGAGTACTTGTGCTTGTTCGGGTCAGAAATACAAATACTTTAATAAAAAATATTTTTTTAAAAAAATCAAGCATATTTCCAGAAGTAACTTGTACATAAAATATAAATGTATAAAAAACAATTAACATTTACATATTTTCAACTAGTACAGACAAAATGCTAGAGTAGTGTGTGTATATAATGCAGAACTCGTATTTCTTCTCAGTGAAAACAATTTTTTAAAAAAGAAAAAAATACAAAATCTTTATTTGTGCATTGAAAATGTAAGGATATCTAGTTATTTCCAAAGATGTACTAATAACCAAAACATAATCCTACCATCTCGGTTCTAATTGAAAGCTAGAAAGTATCTATGTTATAAACCAAACCTTGTGTGTGTGAATTCTGGATGATTACAGGGTAGAATACTAAAACTCAGGGTGCACAAAAGCCTTTTGTTTTGCCAATGTGTCACAGGAGAATGTTTCCCTAGAGTCCACTGCACTCTTTCTCCAAATGCTCAAGTAGCCTGGAGGCTAAACTAGCAGTTTGGGAAACTAACAAAACCTAAATGTTTCTTTGGTATTGCCTGAACTCACAATTTCTGCTGGTAAATAATATTGAGTTAATATTGAGATCCACCAACAGTAATGGAAATGGGAACTATGCAGCATGATACTGTTGGAAATGGAAAACTTTACTGCTTTCCTCTTTTCTCTTACTTTTCAACTTAGTTCTGTGGTAACCAAGAGCCTTCCCCTTTGTATTTCCATAGCTCTGAACCTTACTCTACACATGAATGTTTTTCTTGCCTTTAGCTGCAATTACTTGGCATCTTGTGCCTTAAGAGATAATCAGCATATAATAAGAGCATCTGTTTAAATGGTTCGGATAGAAGCCTTAGGTTAAAGAATTCTGTACATTCACAGTAATGCATTAGAATCCTTCTCATTCATTCATTTTCTGTGTTCATATGGAACATAGAAATGATGTTCCTTAGGATGAAGCAACTGTCTGTAGCCAAAATGAAAAACAAAACAAAGTGTAGATCTAATTATGGGCTTCAGGTCTTCAGACTCAGGCTAGCCAATCCCTTCGCTCATCTTTTTAATGTTTTTCAATTGAATGTTTTATATTGATACAGAGTATAGACATTTGGTGCAGCCCTCTAGGAACATTAGCATAATCACCAAAGTTACATTGCACAAATACTTCACTTTGCTAAATAGATTATATTAATGTCAGTAATTCACAACCCAGTTATTGTATTGTAGTTTTTTTAATAGAGCTGGCAGGGTACAATTAGACTGGAGGTAAATTTAATAGGCATACATTTTTGTTTCCCAATTAAATATTTTTATCATAAGCTTTCCAACAGAAGATATATGATAACAAATTACAACATTCTCTATATTGCCATCAGTCCTTAAATAGTCAATTTTATTCTATGACAGAGGTTGATTAACATCTATTACATTTAAAATAAACATTTATGTGTATTGTGCAAAACTAGAACATAAACTAAGGTTACAGGGAAAATCCAACTTTTTCTGCAGTAATTGTTTTGCCTGCACCCTCAATTTCAATACGTAAAATTCTTCATAAAGGAAGCACTCTCTACAAGAGATACTTAACAAAATGGTGGTGGAAAGAAGCCTTAAATAAGGATTCAAATTTAAAAAAAACAAAACCATTTATTTGGATGTGCTAGTGAAATGTCAATTTGAAGTGACTGATGACAAATATGTAGAGAACACTACTTCCTTCCAAGAAGAGGGCCAAGTGATTCTATTAATAGAATTAAAATAGGAAAATAATTATTGAGTACATCTTGTTTTATCTGTTAATTGTCATCATTTTTGCTTAGGGCATTAAATAAAAAGTTGCATTCTTGATCATTCTCAAAGCTATATAACTTCACTTCAATCACTTTGAATTTATAAACTATAAACATACTAAATATAACTATTTACATATTTTACAGAATAAAATCACTGCAATAATACTTCCTCAATATCATCTTCTAAAGAATCAAGTGCTTTAACTGCTGGTCTATTTGCTGTGTGTTGCAGTCGTTGTCTTTGGGGTATAAAGTTCTTTCCTTCACTAAAAAAAAGATCAGTGTCATTTTTAATGTTGACCATGGTTCCTTTAGCCTGAAAACCATTGTTTGTATTACCGTCTTGTTGAAAATCATTTCTCTTAGGTGGAGTGATTGTATTGACATTGCTACCAAACAGCTGCTCCATTAAATTAGACTTTCTCTCTTTCTTAGTATCAAGACCTACATTTTCCTTAGTGAGTTCATCTAAGAAGTCAATTTTTTGATTAAGCCAGCTTGGCCTCCCTGACCCTTTCCCAAAGGAAGGTACATAACTACCAAATATCAAATCGTTGCTGGTACGTGTGATGTCTGTAGACTGTGGTTTCTGGATTTCTTCTTTAACAACTGTACTAAAGTGATCTGGTTCTGGCAAACCATTAGCCACTTTCTCTATTGTCTCTGACAATTGGTGCAGTCTCTTATTTTTTTCCAATGTATCTGTGGTAAGTTCTTGGGAAGCCGTATTTATATTGTTTTGCATTTCCCTGTCGATTTCATGCATCTTGGCAAGCAGAATTTCTTTCCGTCTTTCCTCCTCTGTTCTGTCATGATTCTGTGTTCCTTTTTCTGAAATATATACTTCTGTCTCTATCTTCACTTTTTCATTTTCAAGCAAATGACTGTTTTCTTTCTTCTTTCTGTCTGATTCTTCTTTCTCCCATTCTGAAGGTTAAAATACAACAAATTTAGATCTACATATTGATTGCATTGACAGTCACACATGATGCTAAACTATAGTTTAGTATGACATACATAAGTTGAAACAAGCCAATTTTTTCTCCTCCAATAAGGCTGAGAAGAGATTCGGAACTTTTACGCTTTCCCACAATTGTATCTTGTCGTCTAGGTAAAAAAAATACTACTACTATACAGTGGTTCTTAAAAGTGTGTAAACTCTGTTGAAGTTTGAAAATGTCTGTGTAAATATGACCTAAACATGACCTATTCTTCATACCACTCCTAAAACTAGATAAAGAAAACGCAATTAAATAAATCAAAAACATTATCCTTGTTCATTTATTCATTGATGCAAGGCTACATCTTCATGTGTGACAAAAGTTCATTGGAAGGAAAATTCTTGTTAAGTAACAATTAAGTGCAATTGCATAATTCAACATGTTAGTTATGATTTACAATTAGGATATACTTGACTTTTAAATAATGCAAAGAGTAGCGTTTACATATTTCTTTTAAGGACAAGCAAATATACAAAGCTGATTTTTTAAAAAGGCTTTCTACAATTATCCCCATGCATGTGTATGAGGAAAATGGTCTTGGATGTTAATATTTCTATTGACTATATAAAAGTACTGTAATGAAAGGGCAAAATCACCAATTTCTATGGAAAGGTAGATGAACATACACCTAAAAAGAGGATGATATACAAAGATCACTCAGTTCTTCAATTTGTATAGTTCAGATATATGTAGCAAAATATTTAAGTGAAAGTTCATGGAGTCATAGATATCTAGTCCATCTCCTACATAGTCCAAAAAACCACCACCACAGCATCCCCAACAGATGACTATCCAGCCTTTATTCAGATATCTCCAGCAAAGGAGAGTCCACCATCTCCCATAATAATCCCCTGTTGAACAACAATTACATTAGAAAATTTGCCCAGAATTTATTCTCTTGTACTTTAAACCAGGGGTGAAATGCTACCAGTTTGGACTGGTTCGGGAGAACCGTTAGTGGACATGTGGCCTGGTTCGCCGAACCGGTAGCGACGGCTGGCTGGCCACGTCCCCGACCCGGTCCCCCGGTTGCCGCTCGCTCGCCCTGCCCAGCCCAGTCTCTGCTCTGCAGCTTGCCTGCCTGAAGCGCTGCGCCCCTGATCTCCCTGCCAGGTAAGCCTGCAAAGTCGCGGCCTACCTAGCTGCCCCTGCCCCCCCACCATCCCAGCCTGCCTTCCCAACTCCATTCCCTGCGGCCCGCAGCCCGGACATGCTTGCCTGCCTTCCCGGCGTCCCCGTGGCCAGCTTGCAAAGGCAGGCAAGCATGTTGGGGCTGCGTGCCGCGGGGAAGGGAGCTAGCAGCCTACTCCCTTCCCCGCAGCCCTGCCATGCTTGCCTGCCTTCCACGCGGCCTTCCCAGTGTCCCCATGGCTAGCTTGTGAAGGCAGGCAAGCGGAAGGCCACGTGGAAGATAAGCAAGCATGTCAGGTCCGCAGAGAAGGGAGCTAGCAGCCTACTCCCTTCCCCGCAGCCCTGCCACGCTTGCCTGCCTTCCACATGGCCTTCCCGGTGGTCCCCCACGCCCGCTTGCCTTCCGAGGTTGGCGTCCAGCCCGGCCTGGCCAGTGGGTGGGCAGGAGGCCCTTGGTGAAGACACAGTCGCTGCTCTGGAGCTGAGAGGGGCGGCAGAGGTGGCGGTGGAGGGCAGGCGCCAGGCGGATGTCCCGGGGCTGCTGCACATGTGCACCGCCTGCCCTCCCGGAGTACTACCGTGGCGGCGCCGTTCGCTTTCGTTTTGCAGCAGGAGAAGGAAGAAAGCGATCGGCGGCGGCGTGGTGGTGCTCCGGGAGGGCAGGTGCTAGGGGCTGCAGCCATCAGCCTTAGCAACGCGCTGGGTCCATTGGGATGATGGGAATGCTGAATACGCCAGCGGAGGATCTAGAAGGTAAGCCGACGCTGGCGGCGGGGGGGGGGGGGGAGACCTGTTGCGCCCAGCCTTGGGGGGACATGGCGAGGCTCGCTCGCCTTTTGGGCCTGGCGTGCTCGGCTTCAGCGCTCAGCTTCCATGGGGCCTTTGGCTGACTGCCGTCTGCTTGCCTTCCCCTTCACCTCGGGTCCCGCTCCCCGCATCCAGCCCATGACAGGGGACGCGCCGCTTCCAGGCTGGGCCACTCGCCCTTGGGCCCCCGAAGGGTAGGGTGTGCTCTGTCGCTGCCGCTGGTGCCGGCACCGCGTCCACGCAGGAAAACTCCCTGGCTCAGCGCAGTTCTGGGATGGCGGAGAGACCAGGCAAGCTCTGCCCCCACTGCCACCGCCGCTGCTGCTGCCGGGCGCATCCGCGCAGGAGAACTCCCCGGGAAGGGCGCCGTCTATGTGCTCAGACCAGGTGTGTGTGTGTGTGTGTGTGTGTGTGTGTGTGTGTGTGAGAGAGAGAGAGAGAGAGAGACAGAG
>QLTV01001692.1:813903-838448 GCA_003457575.1 Thermophis baileyi | reverse complement strand
CCCCAGAGTGGGGTGGGAATGGGGATTTTGCAGTATCCTTCCCAAGCCACGCCCACCAAGCCACGCCCACAGAACTGATAGTAAAAATTTTTGAATCCCACCACTGATTAGAAGATATGTTATAAAGATGTTCTATGCTAGACAATACCAATTTTTACCTTTAATTTTTGTTTCAATCGTTGGACTTCCTCTTGGATAATCTTATTTTCTTCTTGGGCTTCATACAATTTCTTTTTCACAGAGTGCAGTTGTCTTTGGAAACTACTATTGCTAAGATCAAGCTTCTTCTCAAACTCCTACAATTCAGTATAATAGTAAAATCATCATGTTTTTGGTAAAAATATTTTTAAAGGGACAAAACGGAGGAATTGTTTGTATATAATTGTTTGTATAAGAGCCGCTGTGGCGCAGTGGTTAGAGTGCAGTACTGCAGGCTACTTCTGCTGACTGCCAGCTGCCTGCAATTTAGCAGTTCAAATCTCACGAAGCTCAAGGTTGACTCAGACTTCCATCCTTCGGAGGTGGGTAAAATGAGGACCCAGATTGTGGGGGGCAATATGCTGACTCTGTAAACCGCTTAGAGAGGGCTGTAAAGCACTGTGAAGCGGTATATAAGTCTAAATGCTATTGCTGTTGCTATTCAAATAGTTTTCTAAAATGAAATATTTCATTTCATTTCATGGCCCTTCTCAACCCTATCAAAATATTTAAATTATAAAGAATTTCACTAATTTCTCTTATTTGTTGATGTCAGTGGTTGGATGCAATATGCAATGACTCAGAAATTGACAGTCTTGTTATTTTCATCATGACAAAATGTCATCCAACATCTGATGAACTGAAAGGAAATGTATGTATAAATGTATAAACTCATCAATGTATCTTATTGAAAGTCTGAACTTCAACTACTCAAGAGGCACCAAAACTGAACAGAACAAAATGCCTTCTGTTTATCATAGGGTTTAAACAGAGTTTCATGTTTTGCTCTACCTGGACAAATGCTGCAAGTACAAAGGCAAAAAAAAAGTTCCATCTGCTCTCTTTTCCAGCTCTCTATTACTGAATGCTAACATTTACACACAGTGTAAATTTCCCCTAACTTTCCATTGCAATTTAGAGAGACAGCATATGGTCATATGTATGACCTTAAAGAAGAAATTACTTGATGACAAGTTCTAGATCCTACATTAGCAAACAGTATTACAAATTAATTCCTAGTCAAGTAAAGGTATCATGGTGATAAGGAGGAGGCTAGAAGTGGTTGGAGATTTCTTGCCAGTTTTATTCAGCTTTAATAAAGTTTCATGTTATCATTAAACATTCATATTATTCTACTTCCTTTTTCAAATTCCTATGCTACAATTTTCAACTCATGGTGGGTGGCAAATAATAAGAAAAGATCCCCACTCCCATGTTGCCTGTCCTCTTGATATTTAGCTTATTTAATCTTCCTAATTTAAGTGTTTTTATTATATTTTTAAAGTTTTATATTATTCTGTAAGCCTTCCAGAATCGCTTGAGCAGTGCAATGGGAGGCATACAAATTTAATAAGTCAAGCAAAATTAAATCCATTTTAACAATAGCACAAAAATATTATATGCATACTCCCATAAACTTAACCCTAAAACTGCATTATTAACACTTGCAAACACAGAGTGGCAAAGTAACCTTAGAAATTTTATCCCTGTGAGTTTGATGAATGAAGGGCCTTAAATAATAGAGGGATTACTAAGAGAAGTTTGGGGACAATTCTCACCAATAATCTGTTTCTGCATCACCTCCATATAATTCCAGAAAATTCCCATTCTCCAGGTTTTCTTAGAACATAGGGAAGCTGGTGAAAACTACTTCATCCTTTTCTATTAGCAGGTACACAAAGCAGGCCTTCTATGAACTCAGCTCCCCTCTTACAATCTTAAGGAGCCAATTAAGGATTCTAATGAATTAGAAGTATGTCAAAAGGAAAGGTGAATTTAGAATTTAATTTACAGTGAAATTTTATACATATTTATTTAGAAATATAAAGTATGTTTAGAAGTAACACCCCCACTGTTTACTGGCTAAGATTTTACATCTGTGAGTTACAATGGCAATGTTAGTAAATAACATGTGATACTGGTTCTTTGTCAGATTCAAAGAAATCACAAGACTAAATTGGCCTGTTTCAGTTTAATTTTAAGGTTTTTTTTTCTGTGCATGAGTAGCCAGTGTGTAAATATGGCATGCACCATAGAATGTACAAAATAAAACGTATCTTTTATAATGCTTTTTAAAATGGCTCTCACCTTAATTTTCTTCTCACTATCTTCCAATCTATTTTCTGCAATTGCCAGCTTCTTAGCCAGCTCATCACGTTCAGGGAGATTCTTATCTTCTGCAAGTTTTTTCAGTTTTTGCAAACTACTTTTAGCTTTGAATAGCTCTTCCTCGGAAGCCTTGAGTTTCTTCTCAGTTGTTTGTTCTCTTTCTTGTGTTTTTCTTAAGCGCTCCTTTAGTATTCTCATCTCATCATTATGCCGCGCCAGAAGTTGAGAGATTTCATTTTCTGTGTCTTCAAACTTATGAAGGGCTTTCTCATGTCTGTGCTGAAGCTGCTTTAGTACCCTATTTTCTTTCTGCAACTCATCAAGTTTGACATGCAGCCCAGTCAGTTCATTACGAAGCTCGTTAATTTTCAGCAGCCTAGCAGAAAGCACTCTCTTTGTAACAAGACTAATATCTTTGGCAGGAGACTCCCTGGTGAGGCTCTGGGAGTAAAAACCCCAGCGGGTTCTCTTGCTGGGTGCGTATTTAGAGTAAAACTGCTTTGTGGCTGCAAAAAAATACAACAAGGTTAAGATTACAATGAAAATTAGTAAAATCATACAAGGACTGAAATTTCTTAGACATACAATTTCTCATAGCTTGCAAACATATTACAACAATCTCTCAAATATTCACTTTGAAATCAGCAAATATTAACTCTTGCACCATTTATTTTTTTAATCCTGATTTTCTAAAAACCTTTTAAAAAGAAGATACCAGTCTAACAGAGTTCAATATTTTGGCACAGTAAAGGAGAACCTGAATTCTTCAAATCTACTGTAAAGTTTAAAAGCACTTATGGGTTAGGGTAGGAGAAGAGAGGCACTAAAGTTGTACAAAAGTAAACAAGGAGAAAAACTAAAAATAGATGACTCGTCTATCTAAAATAATACTAAAATGAAACTAATACTGTATCTGGTGTGCAAAAAATCTGAATCATTTAATGGCAGTCCATCTAGTATCATCTGAGTTTTTGCAGCCCAAATACTATGGTAAACACCTTGTGACTAACTAAATATTCAGTCTGTAATTAAAAATAGAGGAGTTTTGTCAATCTTTTAAAAGAAAAGCGAGTTATATTTTGTACTGTCTGTTCATGCAATATTATTGCTAAATGAATGTTTAAATGGTCACGATCAGTTGATCTGTTGTTGATCTGAGACTTAATACCTACTCTCTCTACTGTCGTATCTAAGATGCTATACTATGAGGTGAAGAAAGGAGATATTTATAACTGACTAAATTCAATTACTACATATAATTACAAGAACAAAAGTATGTTCCAATTTAATTACAAAGAAAAAGCAAGCCAAGGTACTTTCTGTTGAGTAAATTGTCCTTTTTTTATTTTAAAACCTAAATGTTAATTTTTATTACAAATGTCAGCTCAGCTCTGAAATATGCCATATTTCAAAGGAAATCATCTTATTTTCATATAATTCATTTAACACCATGATACACACAGACACACACATAATAAATTGTGTTTTGCCAACTACTTACCATGATAATCTGCATGGCTTTTCAAGTTCTGTATTTTATTGCTTCTATTTACAGTTTGTGTAGACTGAGTGCTGATGGTTGGAGACTGATCAGAAGAAGCATGAGATGAATCATCATCTGAGTAATATGAATTACTGCTTTTATCACTGTCTGATTTTCTGCTATGCCCAGAATCCAGACTCCTTCCTCTTTCCTCCATTACAAGAAACTTTTCCTCAAATAGTCATTTTCCAGATGAAGGCTCATTACACGGTCACTACTGGCTTGTCAATTCATTACCTAAGTTTAGAAGAGTTGCTGACATCATTTTGGCAATCAATATTTCTCATGTATCTTTTAATCCGAATTCAGAGAAGAAAATGGAAGCTGATTATAATAACCATTTTAAAATGAATGATAGTGGCCAATAATTCTTCCATTTAATGTTTAATTAAGTCTTATTTATGTACATTTGTGAAATGAACTTCTGCAGATTAGAGTTTGTTAATTATAACTGATGTTACACATTACCATTTTATCATTACTGGTAACACAACATAGGAATTTCTTCAAAGAAAAATATTAAAAAGCATATGCAGAAGGGCAGCACATCACTTGAAAAAAATACTTAATAAATAATTCCAAAGATATAGATATATGAATAAATCATGTTCAATATGAGAACATTCATAATTTTATCAATTATTAATTTATAAATACATGGAAGTCCTTTGATTTGAACATAGCCAAACATTTTTAAAGTTAAGCAAATATTTAAGATGGTCTCAACTAGTAGTTTCGTTCAGTATTTTTAAGCATCATCACAGTACAGACAAATCTAACAAAAATGTGTTCTTACTAAATCAAACCAAACTTAATCTACACCAAATATTCTCTTTCAAATGACTAATTATAGGACATCCTGCTGCTACTGAATCCTTCATATTCCCAGTGATTCTAGATTTTAATTCATCTAGAACATAGACTTCATACTTTTTATCATTGGTAGACTTGTTTTCCCCAAATTTGTCTACTCAAAATCTTTAAAAAATCTAATTATGAACAGGACTATTTTTATAGTAGTATATTATATAAAATAGATCACGTAAGCATTAAAAGTATGGTACTCAGTGGAGAAAATACTGAACAATTAACCAATATTTTGACTTCCTTTATGACAACATACAGTCTTTCATGTTCTTTCATTCTAATATAAGAAAGAAGACTCTCCATATTGTTTAGCATATGGAAGTTTGCTATATTATATTTTAGTCACTAAAATTAAATGTCTCAGAGCATAAACTGTCCACCTATGGCATTTTATCTCCATCCTTTGCCTCTAACTCTAAATATTTGTTCATTAGTATAATGTGCGATTTCCTATCTTTAAGTGAACAGATGTGCATCTTCTCAGTTTAATGTTCCTTCTCAAGTCAGATGTAAATTTAACCATGAAATTATGAAATTAAAGTCACCTTTATAGAGTCCTCCATTTTTGCTATAATTCTGATCTCATTTAATCTAAAACTACTTCAATAAATCTCCACAGATGCCTTTTGGAACAATTCCTGCCTGTGGCATGATTATTTCAACTTTAATGTTCATTTGATAAAATAAGAAAATGGAAGCTGTAATTAAAGAGAAATTGTGTAGAATTAACTGGACTGCCTAAGTACATTGTATAGAGATGAAAAACAGAGACCTGAATTTTAACACATCAGTGTAGATTGCAATGGAAAAAAGTGTTTTCAAATTGAGGAATCATAGTAATTTGTAGTAGTCACAAACTGATACATATGTATGTCTCTCATTTCAATTTACAAATGCAGCTTAAGAAAAATTGCAGAGTTCTAGTAAGTATCTCTAAACAAAACTTTATGTGGGAATGTATTTTTTCCACATTTATATTTACTGAACAAACTCAGAAATAATGTTTTAACATTACTGTTGTAATTCTAGGCCATTTTTTTTCCTGATAAGTTCTACTGAATTTAATGGGATGTACTTTTGATTATACCAACATCAAGTAGCAACCACAAAGCAAAAGCCATAACTTACTAATAACTGAGGAAAGCTTTCATAAATAAAGGTTATGATGCAAATGTTCTCAGAGAAAGGTTTTACAAGTATAATGTTGTCCTATCTACATTTTCTTATAAAATTTAATTTGCTTTGAAGGTTGTGCTATGAATGTGTTTTCATAAGAGAGATTTTTAGCATTAATATTTCCCAGTAGAATGAAACGATCATATTGTGGAAATATAGCATTAAACGTAATTAGTTGCAGTAAAGATGCCCACAATTTGAGCTTGATTCCTAGGGACCACAGCCATGCAGTTTTCTGTGCGGTATTATAGAAGTGGTTTGTCATTATGTTTTTCTAGATTTTTTTTCAATGTTCCAATGTAGCCTGCAACCCTAGAATTGCTAGGCAGTTTCTCATCCAATTACTTGCCAGGGCTGATCCTGCTTAGCTTCTGAGATCAGCAAGGGCTGGGTAGGTGGGTAGGTGCTGCCACCTGCTGAGGCAACTATTATAAACAGAAAAAAGTAATACTTATTTAAGGAAAAATCCTTAAATGTGTCTAAATTCAACAATAAATTCCTAAACCAGAGATATCATGCTCTTCTGCATGTTTTGGTGGCTTGTGACTAAGGTATGCAATTATTTAAAAAGTTACTTCGTTAGTTCTTTTAAAAGCATTTTATATTGCATTGAGAAATTCTTAAACAATAAGCACATATTTAGGAAAATATATTTTTCTTTTCTTAATATTATTCCCTTCCTGTTTACTAGCGAAAGTGAAATTTACTAAGAAAATGCCAATAAATATATTATCAAGATGAATCTCAAAAGAAGCTTCTGGTAACTTTTTAAAAAATAAATACTAATCGTAGCCTGACTATTATTAGTCAACGTATCCTTCTAGAACAGGGGTCTCCAAACTTGGCAACTTGAAGACTTGTGGACTTCAACTCCCAGAATTCTTCAGCCAGCCATGTTTCTATGCTGGCTGGGGAATTCGGGGAGTTGAAGTCCACAAGTCTTAAAATTGCCGAGTTTGGAGACCCCTATTCTAGAATTACCATCTTTCTACAGTTTTGCAAATTAGTTAAAGTTACAAGATAATAAATATTTAAGAGCACAGCAGGCCACCCTCAGAAGAACCTTACCACAAAAAGTGATTGGCCTGCCTTCAGCAATAGTTTCTTGCTGGTTCTGCACATATCCACGTGGACACCCAAACAAAATAGTTTTTTATTTGTTTTGCCAATAGGGAGCTGAGCACAAATATTACTATAAACCCCCAAAGACACAGGTCTCATAGGAAAGAAAGGGAAGCGGATGTGCTGGTTTCAATATCAGATGCACACTGGCATCAAAAGTGAAGTTTTGAAACACTGGCAAGGACAACTCTGGGAAGGACAAGCAGGGAAATGAAGGGAATGGCTGTCATCTGCAAAGGCTAAAATGGGCCGAGACAGCTCTAATGGCATGGAAATAATATGCTTATGACAGAGGACCTTCAGTGCATTTGAAGATGGAAAAAAAGAAAAAGAAAACGAAAGGTCTTACTTGCAAAAGAATAATTAGCTAGATGAAGGCAGATTGCCTCTTTGTCTGACTGAGGTAGAGATAGAGGAATAAGGATAGATAGAGGGGGAGGGAAAAGATTGCAGCTAATACCTGTGCTTCTTCAACTCTTCAGTAAGTTAGAAAATGTATTAGAATAAAGTACATATTTATTAAACTTGTATTCTAAAACACACATATTTACATGGTTAAGAGTTGATCAGGGCTAACAACTGGAGTTCAGGAGAAAAAAATTCTCTCAAATTTAATTTTGAAAAGATGGTGTTATCTACCGTAAAGGGTAAGGATAAACTGTTGACAGTAGAATGTGGAGTAATTTAAGTGAATACAAATTGTATTTGCAAATCTGGATAAAGAATTGAAACTGTTTTTGCTTTTATGGTAGTCTGAATAAAGAGGAAAATCAAAATACTGTTTTGCGCTGTCTCTTTTCAATCAGGTTCATTAAACCCGCAGATATACCCTGTAACACAAACCATATTATTTATATTACCGTGGCATTAAGAGTCTGATCTATTTATTTAAATTTTCAAATAGTCTTAAGAGCTTCCAACAATAATGTTTATTGCCTAAATAAATTTTTACATTTTACATGAAATTAAACATAGTCTGCCAGGCTCTGCCCAGATTAATATTCTGCCAACTTTTAAAGTAATTTCATCAGGCTAAAGAAATGTTAGTTTTAAAGACTATTGGTTTGAAATTTGTGTTACTTCAGCAATTATAAGGACTTTTACAATTAAAAAACTTCTTTAGCTATCATGAAACACATTTAATTACTATCCTTTTAATTTCAATACACACACACACACACACACACAATTCATATCATCCTGAAGATTATCTACATTTTCTTGAGTACTGTGAGAACATATTATACATACTTTCAAATAAGCTAAGAAGTTTAGCTGCCAAAATAGCTTCCCCCCCCCAAAAAAAATGGGTTGAGATTATTCACTGATAGGCTTATAAAATATAATATACTCTCAAATGAGAGTATATACAAGTAGTCCTCAACTTACAAAAGTTCATTCAGTGACCGTCTGAAGTTACAACAGCACTGAAAAAAGTGACTTCTGTTTTTCACACGTATGACTGTTGTAGCATCCCCATGGTCACATGATCAAAATTCAGATGCTTGGCAGCTGGCCTTATATTTATGACAGTTGCAGTGTCCCGGGGTCATGTGATCACCTTTTGTGACCTTCTGACAAGCAAAGTCAATGGGGAAGCCAGATTCACTTAACAACCTTGTTACTAACTTAACAACTTCAGTGATTCATTTAACAACAGTAGAAAAAAGAATTGTAAAATGGGATAAAACTCACTTAACAAATGTCTCGCTTAACGACAGAAATTTTGGACTCAATAGTGGTCAATTGAGGCCTACTTACACTTTATCCGTAAGTGCGGTATATAAAGTAGTCATGTTTCCCATATATACTTGTGAATAAGCCCATTTCTGGATAAATTGACCAAAATACCATGAAAAATATATAATCTGTCAATTAACCATAGGTAAGCCAACTGTGAAAATTAAAACATACAAATATTTTGATGGTTAGCTTATCTGCGGCTGTGGATTTTTTCATGGTACTTGGATTAAAAATTTGAGGATCAGTTTATCTATGAATATATGTGATAGTTTAAAATTCAGATAGATTTTGGCTAGATGGGGAAACTAGTAAAACAACCCAGAAGAAGAAAATGGCAAATCACTCTGTATGAAAAGCTGCCAGTTGGTTGAAATTTTAATGTGCCTGGAATGAAATTAAATTTATAACAGCTACAACAGCATAGTAGAATTTAAAATCATGAAAACCTATTTCTAGCCTTTCAGAATCATTGTATAATTTTTTCCTCATGGGTTTTATTTTCAATGATGTTCACAGTTATATAGAACATGGTGTACTTCAATGTTTGTTTCTTCAGGAAATTGAATAATAAATATAAAAAGGGATTTAAAAAGACATGCAGCTTCACTTGTTTACTTTGATGCAATTTTCTTCCTACTTTACCATTCTGGCTATAACATTGAATTCTCAGGCTTCAATTCAAGTACAAACTTGATTAAATTCAATGCAGTTTCAGTTTGATTTAACAGCTTGTGTACTGGACAAATAATACAACAATACATCAGTTCTCACAATGCAGCACAGAATTATTTTGCTTTCTCTAATGCTGATGTAATGACTTTGAGAGTATATGATTGTCATAACAAAAGCAATATTTATGTTATTCATATGCATACCTATCCATGAAGGAAATAAAAAAGCCTAGTAAATGATGCCAAGAAGCAAGTTAGAAAATATATTCTTTCTTTTTAAGATGTTATTTAATTGAGCAATAACACCAGGTATTTTAATGTATTTATAATGTATAGATATAGCAAGTGAAGATGGAATGTCTCTCAGAGTTGCATATTCTGTGATATTTTTACAGAAATTTACTTGATATTAATCTTGGAAACTGATTTTAAAAATATCACTATCCCAACATTCTTATTTTAAGCCCAAAACAAAAAGCAATCATCTAAATAAGGATAAAAGCAAATTTCATTCAGTCCAAGTTTTCCACCATGTTGCAATCTCAAAGGAATCCTTTGGGGATATTTTACCCCATGAGATATCATAATGAAAGCAAGGCACATTTTCCTCTTCCTGCTAATGTAAAACAGAAGTACTTCATACTAAATAATATGGAATAATCCAAATCATTTATGTTTATTCTGAAGTAAATCCCAGTGCTCAGTGAAATTTATTTCCTAGAAAGTCTGTTTACGACAATAGCATTTAGATTATAAATGTAATACTTTAATGATTATGTATCTGATTTCCCACCACCAATTTCAAATATAGTTACATTAATCAAGTAGCAACCATAAAAAAATGTTTTGCCAGTAAAAGCATAAAGCTGCTAAGAATTGTATATTCATTTGAGTGTACCTACCCAATCTGAACACACCTAGTAAAAAAATAATGGAAAAAATACACCAATATCTTGATTTTCCCCATATTATAGAAGACATTATATGTATTTTCTCATCAACCAGTTTTTGAAATATTACAGAAAGAAGAAAGGACCATCAGATAATTAGGGTAAAAAGAAGATATTTTGTTCTCATATAAACTTTCCATGGTGATCACTCCACTTCACTTCTCATCAAGACACTTATGTTTAATGCTTTTGAAATATTAACATATTTTGGTTGCAAATTCTGGTCTCATTAACATCCACTGAACTCAGTGAGATTTGACTGTAAGTAAGCACAACTAGGATTGTATTACTTTGCAAATATTTCAGGTCCTTGAACTATTATCTTTTAATTATCCTGGGTATAGGTAAACATAAGAGTTACAGAAAGAAAAACCTGAACAGCAGCTTTGACATGTAAGAAATTCCGTTTATGGCATTTCTACGCAAACTTCAGTTGTAATAAATCGTGGTGTTATACTTCTATTCCACTTTTCCTCCAAGGTAACATTAGTCGATATCCTTTCTTCCACTTTTACTCCACAACAACCCTCCTGGGTAGGTTCGACTGGGAGAGAATGATTGTCCCAGGATTACCCAGCGAGTTAAGGGGTAGAACTCGTAAAAAATGCATTAAGTCAGCTGGATCGGGGAGGCAACTGACCCTTTCTAAGTGCCAGCCACAACGTCCCCCTGTCTATCACTGGCACCCCAATAAAGCTGCCTGGATTTAGGGAGCCACCAGTCGTTTTACAGTGTATGAAAAGGGGGAGGGGGGGGGAAAGAGCTCTGATAAAACAAGGACGCGGGGGACGTTGGAAGCAGTCATTTCCCAACCTGGAACAGAGGCTACCAGCGAGGCACCGAGACAACGCGACCGCCAAGAAACCTCGCACTGTAATGCCAGCCCTCCCCCCGCCACCCTGGGTTTCCGCCTTCCTCCCAGCGAGCCCCTCGCCCTACCTGACTCTGGGGGCTCTACTTCCTCCCCCCCTGACGGAGCCGAACGGTTACCGGGGCTCCCTTAAAGGCGTCACCGCGTCACCAAGGCGCCCCAGAATATTTACAGCAGGTTCCAAGGTAACGCGGGTGAAGAAGAAAGCAAAGGGCCGGGGATAAGAGGGGGGAGGAGGAGGAGGAGGAGGAGGAGGCTGTCGAAGTCTGTTCTATTGGCTGTCCGCTTTGTCAAAAAATCCTCACCTGAAAAGCCAATCCCCGCATCTGATTAGTCCGGAAAGGGCGGGCAAGAGAGGAAGCGCGGCGTTCTTTTTTTTTGGTGGTGGTGGGGAGGCTATTCAGGGAACCGGCCTTATTGGTTCGTGCACCGGAAGATTCCGAGAGAA
This sequence comes from Thermophis baileyi, assembly GCA_003457575.1. Lineage (NCBI taxonomy): Eukaryota > Metazoa > Chordata > Lepidosauria > Squamata > Dipsadidae > Thermophis > Thermophis baileyi. Next base: position 826,750 of record QLTV01001692.1, on the reverse strand, counting down.
AGGGAAGTCCGCTGGTCCCGGTGATGCAGGCGGAGTGCTTTTTATTGCAGCTGCGATGGGCGAGTTGTCAGTCTGGCGGAGGTGTCGGTCTAGTGTTGCGTTCGCGCTCCGCTTATCTCGTACTAGGTTATCAATTCAAACTCTCTAAACGCTGGAGCGTGGCTAGCCTCACTTTCTTCGTAAGCTCTTCAAATGTGCTTTTCCTAAGCAAACTTAAGAAAATAAGGTATATTTGATCAATATTTATCTTAAGATAAATAAGATAAATATTTATTAAGATATATTTTTCTTATTAAGATAAATAAATATAAGATTCTTTTTAACAATCTTTCTTGTACTCTAAAAAGGAATGACACCAAAGAGCCATACATTTTAATCGCAGTGAGAGCTCCATTTAGTAGACATCCATGATATAGAATTTGGCGTGAAATTTTTGGGGCCAGTCATTTATAAATAGCATAATGTCATCTTTATGCAAATGACATGTCGGTGCAGTGCTGTATCCTTATATTTAACGGATATTTGTGAATAATGGAAAGCCTCTTTCCAATTAGTACATTAGAAGTGAGTACAGTGTGAATATCGATCGACATGTTCATTTAATGCAGCTTAAAAATGACTACTTTTTGTTTTTGTTTATATTAATTCACTCAGTGGTTCAAATGCTGTACACTCCAAACTGTTTTTTATTATGAATGAAATCCCTATGCTTATTTTATCTGCATATATGTTTTTATTATGTTTTCACCTGAAGTAGCTCACAGCAAAAAAATAATAATAATGTGGAATGCAGAGTTGAAACAAATCTTTGAATTTCAGCCCAAACAGTATAGGTTCTTTATTTTCAAAATACAGGTAGTTCTTGACTTACAACAGTTCACTTAGTGACCGAAGTTACAATGGCACTCAAAAAAGGGATTTATGACCATTTTTCAGACTTATGACCGTTGCAGCATCCCCATGGTCACGTGATTTACATTCAGATGCTTGACAACTGACTCACATTTATAACAGTTGTAGTGTCCCGGGGTCATGTGGACATCTTTTGCTACCTTCTGAGAAGCAAAGTCAGTGGGGAAACCAGATTCACTTAATAACCAGGTTATTAATTAAACAACTGCAGTGATTCGTTTAACAAATGTGGCAAGAAAAGTCATAAAATGGGGCAAAACTCATGTAACAAATTTCTCACTTAGCAACATAATTTTGGACTCAATTGTGGTTGTAAATCGAGGACTACCTGTATAAAGATATGCAAGACCAAATGTGTCTACACCTTGTATAAATAAACTTAGAAAAACATTGACATTTTTGCCATTGCTATCATTTCTCAAACTTGATTATGAAACAATATAATTTTATAAAATAGTGAAAAGCCAAAATTTAAATTTAAAAAAAATTCCAGCTTGTAGAAAGCAAATAAAAATAGATCGCACCTCATTTCCTAGGAGGCATTCAGCAATTTAATCCATTCTGATTTGAAGAAATTATTATTTCCACATCACTCCATTTCTTCCTCTTTCTTCTGTGTTTTTTATTTGTTTACTGTGTTTCCCTGAAAATACGACATGTCCTGAAAATAAGGCCAAGCCTGATTTTTGGGGTGGGCGTAAATCAGGGGTGGGTTCCTCCTGGTTCGGACCGGTTCTCCCGAACCGGTAGCGGCCCGCTGGTGATGTCACGATGACATCACTGAACCGGATCCGTCGGTGCCGGTCCATGGGGGCCGCCATCTTTTTTTGAATATTTATTTATTTATTTATTTATTTATTTATTTATTTATTTATTTATTTATTTATTTATTTATTTCCTTCTGAGCATGCGCAGAAGCCGACTTCCGGCACTGTGCATGTGGTCACCATCTTTTTTTCGGCTTTGTCTTGGGTTTTTTGTTTTTTTTTTCAGATTTTTTGTTACTGCGCATGCGCGCGCACGTGAAGCACGCGCGCGCCCACGAGGCGCACCCACGAGGTGTGCCCACGCGGTGCGGGAGGGAGCGAACCGGCAGCGAGGTAAGTTGAAACCAACCCCAGCTGAGCTGATCGGGAGCTGCCTTTCTGTTCTATCTCTCCCTAGTGTTCTTGGCGCTCGGCCGCCTTCCATCCATCCATCCATCCTTGCCTGCAAACTCCCGCCCCGCTCGCAAGAGAGCATCCGCCCGGCACCTCTTGCCACGTAGTGCCCACCCAGTGGAGAACAACCCCCTCCGGCCGGACAGAGCACCATTCACCGACCGAGCGGTAAGAGGCCGGTCAGGCCAGCCGCCTGCTGCCGAGTCTTCCGGGAGCTGGGGCAGAGAGTCTTCCAGCAGCGGCCGCTCTGGGAGTGCGCTTCCCGCTCTATAGTTCCAGCTCCATGCGGGGCTGAGGCTCCCTTCGCCCTTCGCTGCTTCTCTGCCCAGGCTGCCAGAAGACATGGCAGCAGGCGGCTGGCCTGACCGGCTTTTCCGCTTCCAGCCAGGGTTTATGCCTTGCGGCCCGGCCCATCCCCCACCCCACCTGCCACCCCCAAATTGCGCCCCACCACGAGACGCGCATCTTACCAGAGACTGGCAGCTCCGTCGCGTCTCTCGGCTGGTCTGTGCAGGGAAACACCTTGCACGGTAAAGAAAAACTTCTCACAAGTTCGAGAAGTTTGCTTGCACTCGCAAGAAGTTTTTCTGGATGCCATTTCAAACTGATAATATACAAATCTCTATTATTAATTTTGGTGATCTCTTATAGAAAATCCAAGACAGAGGTTGTTATGCTTAATAGAACTGGAGTTACTATTAGGAATAAATCAAAGAAGACATGCTATAACAGACAGAAAGAATTATAGTTACTAAACATACAATATTAATGCACGAGAGCAAACTCTTTTAAACATTGTTCGCGAGGTTTTTTTATTACAACGTGCTTCCCTGGACACAATGGCGAGGAACGCGACGGAGCTGGAAAGGTAAGACGCACGTCTCACTTCTCGCCCACCCCACCCCGCCCTCCTCAATAAAAGATGCCAGAAATGAGTCTTTGTGGGACTCGTCCCTCCGCCGCCGCCTCGTCGAGCAGGACTCTGCAAGGCTTGTGCCGTTGCACGCACGAACGGCAGCACTGCCATAAGGTTCAACATACTGGCGCAGCTGCGAGCGGCAGGATGCCAGCTGTGCCGGTATGATGAAGCTCGTGGCGGTGTTGCAGTTCGTGCATGCAACGGCACAACAAGCCTTGCAGAGTCCTGCTCCACGAGGCGGCGGCGGGACACGTCAGGGCAGCGCTGGCCAGCTGCTTGGCCGGCGCGAAGAACAGGGGAGGCGACAGTGGCGATGGGATATCCGGTCCCATGCTCACTGCCTCCTGCACCCTAAAAATAATAAGACATCCCCTCCGATAATAAGGCCAAGCCCTTATTTCGGGGTTAAAATAAATATAAGACGTATTTTCAGGGAAACGGTTCTTGTGTATTGTATGATTTGCTCATCCTCAAGTTAGGTTAAAAGTCAAATTATACATCATAACCTTATCTAGAAACTTAAAGCACTTATGAAATATATAAAGCTAATTAATATTTCCTTCAGCTTAATTCCCACTAATTTAACGGGGCTTACTAATATTAATGCATATTAGCTTCACTGAGTTACTTGTAACATCCATCTAATTAGTTTATGAGAGTACAAATTCAGTTCTGTTTTTAGTGATGGCATAATGTTTTTATTTGGATAACAAATTGATACATTTCACATTATGTCATTGCTGAATGGTTCATTATTTCTGAATTGTGGATTATATAATAGTTCATGGTCTTGAGTTATTAATAAAGATAATAAAGGCAGGGAATAAATAAATAAATAAATAAATAAATAAATAAATAAATAAATAAATAAATAAATAAATAAATAAATAAATAAATAAATAAATAAATGCATCTAAAAAATAAATACCTATGTCTGTTGGCTGAAAGGCATAGAAAATTGTTTATTATTCCTTATGCAAAATGGAGGAAATGTGTAAGGAATAGTGGACTAAATAAATTAAGGCACACATTAAAAAAATGAAAGGACATATAATTCATCTAGTTTAAACCAACATCATCCACCATATCTCTCTATATACTTTTTTATCTTTGCATGCTATTTTTGCTTTTATCATGCCCATGCAAACCTTTATACTTGCTTGTTCTTTAAACTTTTTTTTTTTAACAAACTACGTATTTATTGAAATAAACAGGGAAGTTGTAACACAAGTTCTTTAAACTTCTACAGGTAATCTCTGGGTTACGAGTGTTCCCTTAGTGAATGTTCGAAGTTACATGAAAAATGCCCCCCCCCAGCGTTTGCGAACAGGGCCCAAAACTACGAATCTTGCAGCACCACGGCAGTTGTTCGCCCTTACGAACAACCGCAGAGGCTCTGCAACTTTCGTCTGGCCCGTTTCCGGCCAAAATGGAGCCTCTGAGGGGAGGATCCGCCCCTCAGAAGCCCCGTTCGGGAGTCCAGAGGCCTTGCCCGGCCCGTTGCTGGCCGAAATGGAGTTTCCGAGGGGAGGTTCTGCCCCTGAGAAGCCCCGTTCAGCCCTCCGCAGGCCTCCCCCAGCCAGTTGCAGGCTGAAATGGAGCCTCTGGGGGCCGCGGAGGGCCAAATGGAGCATTGGAGGGCCGGATCCAGCCGCTGGAGGCTCCATTTCAGCCTGCAACGGGCCAGGGGAGGCCTGCGGAGGCCCACACAGAACTGCAGAGGGGCACATGAGGCTGCAGAGGAGACTGCTTGCTAGATCTTTGCAAGGTAAGTGACCCGGCGTGGCAGGTTGGGGGGGAAAGCAATTTGGGGAGCATGAGGTATTTCAGTGGGTCGGGGCGTCTTGGGTGGTCTTAGGCAGGTGGCCTGTTTCATCAGTAGGGCCCCCATGGCCGTCCCCACCCTGAAATACCTCATGTGCACTTAACGAGCCTCACATTCGTTTAGCGAATGCATGGGCAAAAGGAGGGAGTGATCTCGTTCAAGGTACGAGATTCACTCCCACGAATCCTCGGGTTACAAATGGAATGGGCAGGCTCCATTACATTCGTAACTCAAGGACTACCTGCGAAATACCTCATGTGCACTTAACGAGCCTCACATTCGTTTAGCGAATGCATGGGCAAAAGGAGGGAGTGATCTCGTTCAAGGTACGAGATTCACTCCCACGAATCCTCGGGTTACAAATGGAATGGGCAGGCTCCATTACATTCGTAACTCAAGGACTACCTGTATTCTTTTTTTTTTTTTAAGGTCTCCTCAGCACTGTCCTAGAATAACAAACTTGGTCTTCCCCTACTACTCACATTTATCCTTTCATATATATATATGTGTTTTTTTTATTTATTGTATTCTTATTCTCCCTGTGTGAACAAATTCCTTCAATGTACTTCTTTCATGCAATGTATTCTCGCTTATTAACAGTAATTAGGGTCAAGAACTGTGTAAGTGATGCAGTTGTAAGGCATGATGTCATATGATCATGTCAAGTTATGATAGCAGTTCTGGCAATTCTAGGTGCCATCAGTAGGTGAATCCAACCTTAGAGACAAATGATCACCATTTTGTTACTTACTGGCCTCCCCACCGACTTTGCTTGTCAGAAGCTGGCAGCAAAGCTTGCAAATGCTGTTAACTTGATCACAGGACGTTGCAACATCAGAACTGCAAACTGGTTGCCAAGTGCCCAAATTGCAATCACGTGACCATGGGGACACTGTGACAGCTGCATCTTAAATCCCCTGGCTCAATGCCTTCAAACAGCTGCTGAACCAGAGGACATTAAGCAAGGACTACCTGTACTACCTGATTATTCTATTTTGTGTTCAGCCCATGTTCATCTACTCTCCTTTTTTGAACATATTTTTTATTATTTCACATATATTTTTAAGTACTTCATTCCGACTGCATTCTATTTTTATTTTTATTTTGACATATCCAGTTTTCACTTCCATATTACAAACTATAAATATATAGAAGCAGTCTTATGCATAGCAATTTTTGTTTGTTTCAATATTCATTTTTTACCACTGGCTAAATACTACCTGCCATTCTTCTACCCACTCTTACAGGTTTTAAAATTTCTCAATCCATCTTCCTATCATTAGTAAACATTCATCCACAGTACTTGCTCTATTTTTGTCATATGTAATTTGCAATTGTTCACTTCATTTTCCCTGTCAGATCAAAACTATCTTAGTTTTGATACATTAATTTTCATATTGATCCTCTTTGTTCTGACAACACTACTAGAATTCTTCCTGTCATTACTTCTACTTTGTACTTTTTGATCAGTAAATGAGGATTCATCCATTGGTATCCACAGAATCCATCAATTTTCATTAGAAAGTGTCACGTGATAACCTCTATCCCTAACAGAACATTACAACATATGTAGAAAAAAGGCAGAGCTTGCATAATGATGCTCATTTTATAAACTTATCTGGGTTCCTAACACATATTAATGTATTTGAGTTTTCACTGAATTTAATTGTTTATTTCCTCCAAACGTGATTTATACTCATATTCAGTCTCAAGGGGACAGAACATTCTAATGCCTAGATACAGGTGGTCCTCAACTTAAAACCAGAGTTGGAACTAGAATTTTGGTTGTTAAGCAATGTGGTCATTAAGCGAGTCATCACATGACCAGGCCCGATTTTACAACCGTTTTTACCATGGTTGTTAAGTGACTCATGTGGTCATTAAGCTAATCATATGGTTAAGCAATTCACTTCCACAGTTGACTTTGCTTTTCTGAAATTGGCTGGGAAGATTGAATTCTGCAATCACGTGACTGCAATTGTAACCATTGTAAATGTGAGCCAGTTGCCAAGTGTCCAAATTGTGATCCAGTGACTATGGGAATGGTAAAAAATAGTGTCATAAGTCACTTTTTCAGAGGCCCTCATAACTTTGAACATCATTATATGAACTGTCGTAAGTTGAGGACTACCAGTAGCTCAATGTCTCCTGAATTAATTTTAATTAAGTTGCATTTTCCCTACCTCCTTTTTCAACCCAAGTTGTTTTTTGCTACAGATTCACAATAATAAATATCTCAAAGTAGTAGGTTGCTCCGGTTAATGCCCCTCTCATTTTTGTCTAAATTTGTCAAATAACTGCATGGGATTGGGAAATCAGTCTTCCAATTTATTTAACGTTATTGCATTCATACCCCATTTTTCCTCCAAGAAAATTGGAGCATAGTATCTTACCCAAACAATCTACTATTGTAGAATTTTTTTAATTGTCACAAAGGTTCCGAAAACTTCCAGGGGGACTTTTGTATCTTTTGCTAATAAGAGTGGACTAACTTGTTTTGTCTACTTTATTGAATCTTTCTTTCCTTCCTACTTACTGTCAGGATTTAGTCACTCTGTTGTTTGCTTGTTTTTGGCTTAGCCATTGTGGTTTATAAATAGTATTATATGGTTTAATGTATCTGAACTCATCCAATTGTGGCTTACTGGATATGCTGTCATTTAGCATATGGTGTATAGCATCCACCAGGGTCATGATTGCGATTAGTGCTACCTTTGCTGCTTTGTGAAAAATTCTGAATGGATGTGAATATCCCTGCAGTTGTCTATGAATCCTCTGAGTGGAGCTTCAACTCTACTTCAGACAATTGTGATAAAATTCAGCTTTGCTTAGAGCAATAAGCAACAAACTGTTACATACCAGTATCTTGTAGATTACTAGCTGTGTAATATTGATTTTAAGAGGGGGCGGGGAAGACACTTCCAGTCTTGTCCCAATTTATTTACTTACTTACTTTATTCTATCTATATGGCCACCCATCTCAACAAGTGATTCCTACCTGTTGTTTTTTGTTATTTTGCAGCATTTCATGAGTGTCTTTTTAGCTAAAATTTCAATAGGAGGAGGAGTATAAAAGAAGGCGAAAGAGGAAATTAGAAAATTGGCATTCTCTATTTGTTTTCTTAATACCGTACATTTTCTTGTGCAGCAAGGAAGAGAAAAATGGTGAGAGGAGGAGCAAAGCCATTCCTCTTAACATTCCCCTATATCAGGGGTGGGGATGGGGGGCTGGAAACTTTGCATAGAAATATCAGATGGAAGGAGGAAATCCCAGGAGGCAGGTTACTAATAGGTTGTTCCCTGCTGCACAAAATGTGTTGTAAATTTGCCCTGCTAGAAGATTGAGCTGAAGGTTAAATCAACTCAGCTTCCCCATGCTCTCAGAAATGTGATCATGGGGACACAGGAGGAAACACTGGCCCTGTCTGTCGAAGGGATCCTAGATCAGTATATTTTGACCTTGTAGGAAAATCTTGCAACTTGAATCCCAACTCTTGAAAAAACAGATAACACATACAGGTAGTCCTCGACTTACAACCACAATGGAGCCCAAAATTTCCTGGCTAAGAAAGAAAGTTGCTAAATGAGTTGCAGCTCATTTTGTGCCTTTTTGTTGTTGTTGCCACAGTTGTTAAGCGAACCAGTTGCTACGTGATTCATGAGGTCATTAAGCGAATCTGGCTTCCCCATTGACTTTGCTTGTCGAAAACCAAGGTTAAAAATAGTGATCACATATGACAATGCAACTGTCATAAAGATACGCCAGTTTCAAGCATCTGAATTTTGAACACGCGACCATGGGGATATTGCAACAGTTGTAAGTGTGAAAACCAGTCATATAGTCACTTTTTTCCAGTGCCGTTGTAACTTCAAACAGTCACTAAATGAATGGTTGTAAGTCAAGGACTACTTGTTTCCTGTTCATTCTTCTTCTTGTTGGCAAATGTATATTACGCTTTGAATCTCAAACAAAAGTACACATCTTCATTTTCAGGACTCCTGAAAAAAAGCTATCAGGCTCTGTGTCTCACAGATTTAATGATTTATCTTTAAAAGTGTCCATATACAATAAACCAAGAGTTTATCCAAGTGCAGCAAGAACAGTGCTACTCACAGCTTCATGATACCCTTCATATCACAAGGCTAGGCTTATTAGACATTGGTTTCTTTCAGACAGGAGTGCAAATCCATCAATAAAGGAAGGTGACCGACATGCTGCTGTCATGATACTGCCAACTGTCATATGTCATCATGACTGCTTTCTTCTTGTTTCACTTGCATTGTATCAGACAAACCAGGAGGAGATTAGGATAAGGCACAATTGTATATACCCACCATTGTAAATGTCTAGAGGATCCAAAGTTAGTTTGGATTTTCTCACACCGTTGATGGACTGCATTCCTGTCTAAAAGATCTCACCAATCCATCTATCCATCTTTCTGAGGGTCTTGGCTAGACAATTCTTCCAGGCCTGATCTTAAATACAATTAAGAAACTAAATATAATTGAATATATTTGTAAATATTTAATGTAAACGTAGAATTGACAAGTTTCAGATCTTCTAACACAGCGGCCCCCAACCTTTTTGACACCAGGGATCAGTTTCGTGGAAGACAATTTTTCCACAGACTAGAGGGGTTAGGGATTTCGCTCGCTTGCCTGCCACTCACCTCCAGCTGTGCACCCGAGTTCCTAATAGGCCATGGAATGGTACCAGTCTGTGGCCAAATGGTCAGGGGACCCCTGTTCTAACAGTTGGTTTCACATTGGCTGCACATTTTTGAAGATTGCTTCTGTGGAAGAATGGCATATTACCGTGGAATTATGGGGTTGTTGTTTTTTAGGAAAAATGAAAAATGATGGAGGATATTGTACGTTCATGAGAAAATCTCTACTAAGTTTTCTAACCAATAAATTATTTTTATTTTAAAGAAGGGTGTTATTTCCTTAGATTTATGTAGTTACATTTTGCTAGTGACTAATTGTTTATAATAAGTGTCCACAACAGTTTATTTTGCAAACCTAACATCACAGTTAATCATTCTATCTAATCGACATTCCGCTGTCTGTAATCCAGAACTGATAGCCAAAAGCTCTGTCTCATTTTACTAGCTTTTACATAAAGTCTTTCAAGCCAAGAATAACTGGAAGCTTGTGAGAAATGTGCATGTGTGGATATGCTTGTAAATATATACAGTATGTATCAGGTTTCTCAAACTAACTTTTTTTCCCCCAGCAGTTTTTTTTAACTGTATGGTAGAAACAAAGTGGATAGATTATAAATTACAGAAATAACAATTTGGGTAGGATTATAGCCAGGGGTGGGTTCTGGATCCTTTTGCTGCCGGTTTGCTCAGGGTTGTGCTTTGCGCGCCCCCGCAGCAATCAAAAAATAGCTTCTGCGCATGCGCAGAAGCAAAAATTCGCTTCTGTGCATGCGCAGAAGCAAAATCCAAGATGGCGGGGCCCACGGAGACACCGAAAGAACTGGTTCTGTGACGTCATCGCCGGTTTACTAACGGTTCTAAAGAACCGGTTAGAACTGGTAGGAACCCCCTCTGATTATAGCTCAACAGTAAATTCAAAAAAAAAAAATCTTTCTCATTGTTCCCCCTACTGTGTTACTTTTCTCCTATTCAAAATCACATTTTTCTTTTTCTCACATACTTGGATGTGCATTTTCTGTTTTTACACTCTGTAGAGTTTACTTCTAAGCAGCATATGATCTTGAGCGTATATGAGTTTTTCTATGAAAAGTTGATGGGGGGGTGGAGTTAGATTCCCTCTCATCTCTCACATGATATTCTCACATTCTGGATCACTCTGCTGCTTTCTGGTAATTAAATAACTTTGAAAACACCTATTGGACGAAATATAGAATTGATGTATTATTGTCTGATTTGCCCTTAAGATACTTGTGAGGAGTCATCTTAATTTTGGATGGAGGTGTCTTAGCTCATCCAACAATGGGGAGTTGGCAATCTGAATGTCCTAATTTTAGGAGCTAGAATTGCCCTAAGAAAGCATGATAGATGGAAATGACTCACTTGGCTTAACTAGGCCAAGGGGAGGAGGGTAGTCTCTTACAATAATATTTCCTAGAAAGGAAAAAGGAGGATGAAAACTGACTTTGCTTATAGCAGGAAAACCTGTATCACCCCAAAATTTGGTGGAAAGAGGAATCTCTTGGAGTACTAATACTGAATACCCTTATCTTTCATTCAAGTTGTATATACTGTATGTATAAGGAAGCTTTATGGCATAGAAACATCAAACATTTCTAGTGACTTTATTCAAGAAAACAATTTTGGATGAACATTGAAATCCCTGACACTTTCTAATTCTTGGAATGGGATGGATGCTTATAAAAATAAGTTTAGTTCTGTTCCATAACTGGATGTTTATAGATCTCGTTGGAGTCCAGCAAATTTGCCAGGTTGTTTTATTTTAGTAAGTACTTTTGTGGTGACTCAGCATTATAGACATGTCTTAAGTTAACATTTACAAAGTAAACTGCCACTTTGAGAAATATTTAGTGAATAGGGTGGAAGAGAGATAATTTTAAATGCCTACAAAGATGGTAAGTCTAAAATTTAAATATAAAATAATGGAAGGGTACTGGATCTTCTTTGTCTCCTCACTTGCTCTGTGGAAGAGCATTTAGATTACTGGAACCATGTTGGACTTTCACAAAAGTGATAAAAGATCTGGCTATTCCTGTAGGCATTTGGTTTGTGAAATAAGTAAACACAACTTGGAAATAGATTAGGTGAGCTGCCTCTTTTTGATGTCAAAGAAAATGGACTCAGACAGATAGCATATTCATAGATAAATAGCACATACATAGAATTCAGTTCTTTTTCTCTATTTCTTCAAGTGTTTTGAAAGAGATAATCGGATTCACTGTCTGATTGCCTTTTACGTTACTTGGACAGGGATGCCAAATGTAAAGCTACGTTTATTCAAAGATGCTGTTTGCTGTGAGCCCCACTAGATTTCTTCCAAGTGCCTGGGTTACATAACCACTCTTACGGTTTTTACTTATAAATGGCTCAGAGTCACGTAAATAGTGAGCTGGCCAGTGTATAAATTTGATTAATAAATAAATGAATAAATCCTCCTGCAGTGGCAGTCTACATTGTACCTGAATGACCTTTCTGAAGATTCTATTGATATTTTAAAAATACTTTTCCAAGTGGGTAGTAGAAGGCATCTGCTGGGCTTCCATCCCTATCCATTTTGCTAAGGTGGTAGGGGTTCTCCCCCCCCCCAGCAGTTGTTTCCCCTTGGATTTATGTAGTCTTATAACTGTTACTGCTGCATAACTGTGCTACGTTTATTATTTAAAATTGAAAAACAGTAGTTCTTTAGCCATTGTTCTAGTGCTACTTTTCTGCCCTGCTTTCAATAGGCAAATCATTTAAAAGTATAATCAACTAGTGGATCTATTAATAATCTATTTTGCATTTCATGTGATTAAACCATTGCGAAAACAGCTTTCCAGAGAAGGCAAATTAGTGGCCGCTAGATGATACAAACCTCCTGTTATGTTCAACTGTTTAAACTGTGTTACATGGTTCCAACCAGGTCCAGCGTTTGAGCGGGAAAAAGCTCAAACGCTATCGGCTGGTCTGTCTGACAGCTCCCTATAAAAGGACAAGCTGTCAGACTGCTCTTTGCTGGTTGCTGATACAAGAGCTGAAATAACGAGCTGTTTTGGAAGTCTGTCTCCTGTCATCTCTACCCACTATCCAACAGTGGCGACGAGGGCTTGGGCCGGGAGAACTGTGACTAGCACTGCTCTTTGCTGGTTGCTGATACAAGAGCTGAAATAAAGAGCTGTTTTGGAAGTCTGTCTCCTGTCATCTCTACCCACTATCCAACAGTGGCGACGAAGGCTTGGGTTCAGGAGAACCGTGACTGCTTCTTCAGCGATTCCAACCAGCCAGGCAGCTGCCTTTCTGCCTACTCTCTGCCGCGATGTCCAACGTCCACCCACCGGCGCCTTTCGACCCGACCCGGGAGCAGCGG
>QLTV01001692.1:776129-809992 GCA_003457575.1 Thermophis baileyi | reverse complement strand
GTGATTACGTATGCTGGACAGCTCCATCCAGGAGGGGAGGGGTGTTATGTTCCAACTGTTTAAACTGTGTTACATGGTTCCAACCAGGTCCAGCGTTTGAGCGGGAAAAAGCTCAAACGCTATTGGCTGGTCTGTCTGACAGCTCCCTATAAANGCTGCCTCACCACCATCTGTATTGCGCAGGTCTAGTAGTGCTCCAAAACGCCCCGCCTACCTGCGTGATTACGTATGCTGGACAGCTCCATCCAGGAGGGGAGGGGTGTTATGTTCCAACTGTTTAAACTGTGTTACATGGTTCCAACCAGGTCCAGCGTTTGAGCGGGAAAAAGCTCAAACGCTATTGGCTGGTCTGTCTGACAGCTCCCTATAAAAGGGCAAGCTGTCAGACTGCTCTTTGCTGGTTGCTGATACAAGAGCTGAAATAAAGAGCTGTTTTGGAAGTCTGTCTCCTGTCATCTCTACCCACTATCCAACACCTCCTATCTGGCAGAAAGAAAATGTGACTGCTTAAGATCTCTTTGGAATGGTGGGGAAAATGCTCTCAGCCATTGCTAGTCTCTGTGCAATGTTCTGAATAGGATCCTAGAGTAGAGTATGGGGGGTGCAAAAAGTTGGACGTTTCTCATGTTCCCCAGACAGGATCTGAACTTGGGCTGAGCAAACTTTTGTTCATCACCAGTCACATTCAACATGTATAGGGTAAGGGGAAGTCCATAGTGAGTATGACAAAGCACAAATATATTCTAAACGTCCAAGTCAGTTGAAAGAATAATGAATAAAAAGAGATATGGAATAAAATATAAACATTAAACTAGATAAAATATAATTTGTGCTGCATATTTTGAAAAAGCACATATATAAAATTATAAGCCCTAGATTAGCAAATAAGTGGAGCTAGAAGATTGGCAAGACTAATGTATTAAAGGGGGTCACAAACGCAATCAAGATATTTTCCGTGTTAACTGTCAGGTCTTGAAGGACTTCCAACTCCAAGGAACAAAGAAAAACAAAGGTACAAATTCCTAAATATAAATTAAAATAGCCCCAAAGGAATGGAGAAAATAAATAAAAAGGCAACCACCACTCAAAAGCAAAAGATCAAAAGGAAGGATCTGATAAGCGTGAAAAGAAAGAACCACTAATGGAAACATTAGTGCATTAACCTGAATTAGGAGCCAAATTCAAATTATAGCCAAAGGGATGGATTAGTCTGACTTGTAATGTGAATCAAGGGTATATCTGTGTTAAAGATCAAGAATTTCCACTTTCAAAGCAAACATTCTTAGTTCTTGTTCAGCTACAAGTAACACGCACTAATCCATCAACTAATCCTTCCTTAGCCATGAAAGCCAGCTGGGCCAGTCACTCTGTCTCAGCCCAAATAACCTCACAGGGTAGTTGTTATGTGGAAAATAGGAGGAAGGTGTATCATATATGTCATCACCTTGAGTTAGTTATAAAAATAATAATGGTAAGGTGCAAATAAATGAACTCTATCTTGCTTTGGGTTCTTCTAGGCAAGGGTTTTAAAATAGGGAAATTGCATCCTTCACACAATGTTAGGATGTAAGTATTTACAGAAAATGCACAACCACTCAATGGCTTTTGTCTTTGCATTGGTTTTCCCCCATCCCTTCTTTGCATATCATCTTTCCATAAACATCTGTTAAGGAGGTCAGTGAAATAGCTGAATTCTTGTCGATTCTTTATCCTACTGTTCTCAGTTCAACTGATATATTCTTTATTCCGCTGGTTTGTCATTGAGATGATTTTGCTATTTTTTTCCAATAACAAAGTGATGGTATGTGCCGTCTCTTATTTATTTGCATATCACCCTTCTCTCAAAAGGAAGAGAAAGGGAAGGATTCCTCAGTTGGAGTCGGACAGCTTCGGTTTATGCCAGGGCCCGTAAAACTACATTTCCCAGACATCTCTGCACCCTGCATCCTCCCCCCTCCCCTCTTATCTTCGGATTCCTGCCGCATCTCGGAGTCACTCGCAGCCCTGCTTATCTGCGGCGCGCCCTGCAATCGCGGGCTCGTAGGGCGGAAGGGCTTAGGAGCGAGGCAGGCTAGGCGCTGGCTAGGCAGACTCTAGTCTAGGCAAAGCGGCGCGACACGGAGGTGCGGAAGGCTCGCAGCTTCTAGACTTTGGCAGAGGGAGCTGCCTCGAAGCGCATGTAGGGAGGGAGGAAAGAAGGGAAGATGGTCATTCGGGTTTTCGTCGCGTCTTCCTCTGGTTCCGTGGCGGTGAGTGGAAAAGGGAGGCTGGGGAGCGCGAAAGTCCCAACGATCAGGCGAGGGAGCCACAGCCACTGAATTCATTCATCGCCCCTGCCTCTTGGTGTCCTCAAATATGTTGGGTCGGACTACAACTCCCATCACGCCTTAGCCTCGCACGACCCATGTGGCTGGACGATGGTAGGAGAGTTGTCCATCGCACTCGGGACGCGAGGTTAGGGAAGGAGGGCTATGCCTTCGACAGATCTCCCCCCCCCCCACTTCCCCGGGAGCATCTATGCGCCGAGGCTGTCGAAATCGCGACCCGACAGAAAGCAAAACGCGCGCGAAATCTTTCAGTAGGGAACCGGCAGAGCCGAGAGAGAGATTTCTGCCGTGGGCAACAAAGTCCGTAACTCTGGAAAGCGGCGTAGTTGTTTTTCGTGGCTCATAGCCTTTTTTCCCGGTAGAGAGAGACGAGGCGAGCGGTCCTATCGGCAGCCTCTTGGTTGCAGAATTTCTGGGTTTGGGCGGGCTGGAATATGCATGTTGTAATTTACTAATAATGTTGTTTACTGGTTGCTGGCCCATTTCCTTTAATTTGGTAATCTGAAAGGGTGAAAGAAAATAAGTATATATCAAAAGCATTACTGTCTTTGTTACCCTTTCCGAAAAATTGGAGTGACCCCCGTTTTAAAATGAGGTAATTAATAGTTAATAATTAATGACCATAATGAATAACACTGTACTTTTTTTTAAAAAAAGGAGTCCATATGTAGAAATGGGACTGGTAGGTGCATCAGAAGCCCTTATGCATTTATATGATTTATATGCCTGTCCATCTCACATAAGTGACTCTGGGCAGTGTACAGGATTTAAACACAAAACCTAACACATATATCATCCAACACCCAAGGATAAACAATCCACTCGCCTTCAACATGCCAGAGCTCATCTGAGCTCATAACAGAGCTTGTAATTATATGCACATAGTTGAGTTTGTAAACACATTAAATTCACTATAAAATTGCTGCTTCAATAGCATTTTTCAATCCACACAAAAACTCAAAAAGTTGTATTTCTGATACAAGTTAAATTTAAGCCTTGCTAAGATCTTGATATTAAACTCTAATCTATTGAAGGAAGGTGGGAGGATTTACACTAAAATGATTAGAAAGCACATACTAAACCAACACCCACAGCTCTTCGAAAATAAACATTTTTGCTTTGCAGCATGTGCTGTTTAAGTAATTAAGCTTCCTCTATAGATGTGTGTAAAATTTCAGCTGCATGTGGTTGGCATATCCACTATTTTTTTTAATGTTTTTTTGCGTGGTCCCTACTAATAATATCTTTTTTCTCAGTCCTTCTGTTTCTCTCTCAAGATACTTTTAGTCTTTAGATATTTCCCCTTTGCACAGACACGGTGATATTTTGGCACTGTAAGGATTGTCGCTCAAAAAATGTAGGATTGGTGTCTCTATATATGATAATGTGAACAAAGTGAACCCCCATTATCCCTTTGGAGTTTACTGTCTTTTGTACAGTAATAACAGAGATAGCCATCTCTGGCCTTCCTTCCTGCACGTGTTGTGCAGTTTGAAAACGAATGAGCACCAAGTTAGGAAAGGCTCTTAGACATTGTACAGGTAGTTTATAATCCCTAGACTTTCTGCTGCTGTAACTAATTTTGCTATCTCTAGAGAACTCTGTTGAGTTATATATTCTTGTTAAGGTAAGCATAAATATGGACCTGCATGGGCTTTTTATGAAAGTCATTGAAGGAGATTTTTTTACACCCATAACTGCTTTTCCTTCAATGTTAGGGATACTGAACTTTGCCTTCTGTAAAACACACGTATGCTGCCTCTATGGACTCTGAAGTTTCTGATAGATCTGATAGCTGTGTGATATTTGCGTTCAGTCCATTCATGTAATAAATGCTGAAGTACAGTGTGATTTGGCACAAAGTATGTATCATGCTAGTTAGCTGTATGTTAACAGCCAATAATGAGTATCCATTTCAGGAGCTTGCTGAGTAACTATTAGATCTTTTTAGAACCTGTATAATGAGCAGTCACTGAACATTCACAATAAAAGGCTCTCTCGTAGTAGAACTGTCAGTCTATTTTTAGCAAGTGGTTTATAGTAATACATCATCAAAATGTTTAATCTGTGTCACATATTTAAAAACAATGATTAAAATAACCAAGAAACTGAAGATGCTGTCCCTGTCTCAAATAAAAAACCTGGGATTTTCTACTAAGTCGCACTAGGCTTAGCAGAGCTTATATTTGAGCAGGCATACATCAAGTTGTACTATTTATATTTGGCTCTGTGCCTATTTGCCTTGTGCAATTCAGGAAATCCTTCCTTCCCTTAAAGTTTATTACTCATTTCCTGGGTGCCATATCTGTAATTGAATGCTTGAACTACTAAAATAAGCAAATTATTCTCTTGCTCAAAGCAAAGGGATGGTGTATACAGTATACGTAAACTTAATGCTAGAATATTTTTTTCTAGTCGGTACACTGTGAAAAGTGGTGTGGCCTTAAGCACTTTCAACACCACTGTTCCTTTCTCAATAATCAATAGGTCTGATAAGTGCTACTGGCAATTCTGCAGCAGTAATAGTGCAACAACCATAATGTAGACCAGTGGTTCCCAACCTTTCTGGCTTGGCGGACCGGCGTGGGGGAGAGGGGAGGGTTCCATGCGAGCGGCAGGTGCCCGCGTGAGCATGTGCAGCTCTGTTTCTACAAGCAGTGGGGCACGCGCATTGCTCTCGCAAATGGAGCTTCCAATGCACGCTCGCCCACTGCTTACATGGTCTGGTTCCAAACAGGTTGCGGCCCAATAGTGGGCCACGGCCCAGAGATTGGGGAACTCTGATATAGACCATTGCCTATAACATCGTGCATACTATCAGACTACACCATTTTGCTCTTCCCTTTAGCTAAAGCACAAATGATGGAGTACTGTGCACACAAACTATTCCATCAGTAGAAGCAAAGCTGTCACAAAATAATGAAGAGTGGATTTCAATTTTCTGTCTTTTATATACACTTTCTTAATACTCTGTCATGTACCAGTTGCAAAAAAAAACCCTTAATTTCTTGACTGCAATTTCCTTTACTAAAGGATCTTTCAATTTGGTAAACAGGAGGGGGAAAGCTATTATTCACATGTTGACATCTGAGCTAACCCCATCTACCTCTGCTATTCCCCCCCCCTCCCCAGAAAAAGCTTGATTCACACATTATGCAGTTTGCTTAATTTTAACTTAGCATCATGTTGTATGAACCTAGCCATTGTGCTTTGCACCATGTATAAATAATTTTGCATTATTTGTATTATTGAGGAGTACAGTATGCCAAACCAGCAATTATATGAAGAACATGCAATATCTGTACCTACCCACAGAATAGTTTTACACTCAACCTTCTACTGTCTGAACAAACTGTGTTTTGCATGCACCACTGGTCCTGTACAAAGAGTAATAGTAAATATGTAACACAAGCAAGAACTTTCTTTGTTAACACATCAATAATGGCTATTATTCCAACATGTAATAAATATAGTAATAAAAAGATATCCAAGGAGCACCAAATACAGAAAATAAGATTAGATTAAACTTGCCAACTAATAAGTAGGTTTTCATCTGGAACAAAATGAGGGTGAAGCTGGCCTCAACTATGGGGACAGTTTTCCATAAAGGCGATGTCATATCACCTTATTTGTTATTAAATGCAAGAGATTTTGAGAAGAGCTTCCTCTTTGGAACTTAAAGTATAAGCCAGGGGTCCCCAAACTTGGCAACTTTAAGACTTGTGGACTTCAATTCCCAGAATTCTCCAGCCAGCTGTCTTAAAGTTGCCAAGTTTGAAGACCTCTGGTATAAGCTGATGTAGGAAAATGTTCATATATTTGGCACCCAAACTGTCCCAGTGTTTGAAAGTTAAGTACCAGAGTTTGGAACTGGCCACAAAAGCAAGTGAGCAGACAGTAGTGCTTGCTTAAATTTCAATGGCAGAGTTGGATTGAGGTTTATTGGCCTTTCAACATTCAGCTATTTGTTAAGCCCTCATTTGATTCAGATAGCAAAGAGAGAGATGGTATGGCATGCAGGTAGAAGACACTTCATGCCCTTGATGGCAAGCATTGCTGTTAAAAAATAGAAACTTGAAGGACCCCAAAGTATACGTGCTATGGAATACAACAAAAATCTCTTCCCCACTACCTATCTACATACAGTGGTACCTTAATACTCAACTACTTCGCAATTCATCAAATTGGTACTCAACTCATTTTGATGTGAAAATTTTGTCCCAGTACTCATCATTTGTTTGATACTCAATGCACAAGCTAGAACTTGTTGATGACCGCTGTCTTGTGACTCACTACAGGTAGTCCTCAACTTACGACCACAATTGAGCCCAAAATTTATGTTGGTAAGTGAGAAAATTCTTAAGTGAGTTTTGCCCCATTTTACGACCTTTGTTGCCACAGTTGCAATTATTAAATTAGTAACATGGTTAAGTGAATCTGGTTTCCCCATTGACTTTGCTGGTCAGAAAGTTGCAAAAGGGGATCACAT
The DNA here is from genome assembly GCA_003457575.1 of Thermophis baileyi. NCBI lineage: Eukaryota > Metazoa > Chordata > Lepidosauria > Squamata > Dipsadidae > Thermophis > Thermophis baileyi. Next base: position 803,176 of record QLTV01001692.1, on the reverse strand, counting down.
GTCCCTAGGACACTGCTATCGTCATAAATATGGGTCAGTTGTCAAGCATCCGAATGCAAATCACGTGATCACGGGGATGCTGCAATGGTCGTAAGTATGAAAAATGGTCATAAGTCACTTTTTTCAGTTCCATTGTAACTTTGAATGGCCACTAAGCGAACTGTTGTAAGTCGAGGACTATCTACATTATTCCTAATGGTAAAAAATTGTTTTTTTTAACATAATGGTAAAAAATTGTTTGGTACTCATCATGCCTCCTGGAACCAATTAATGATGACTACTGAGGTATCACTGTATATTCCTCAAGATAGAAGTGAAACAATTCTCAGAATTAACTTGATAAAATATTGTGATCATTTGTATAAAAAATAAGCTATACTTCCTCAACAGACATTTGAAATTACTGAATTGAGATGGGCTTCATTTCCCTTAACCTCGTTTCTTTATTATTATTCCAGTACAATGTTATTATGGATAATATATAAATAAATGAACATGTCAGGATTGTGGAATCTCCTTTGCATTTTATTACAAAGGTGAGGTGCTGTGTTTACTGAGTAAAAACAAGGGGAAGCTTTTCAATTGATTTGAAAGCCAACCCCTTTATTATAGCTTATTTTTGCACATCTGATAGAATGGACTCTGGCTGTGTGAATGTTTCTACCATTTTTTAAAATTTGTAATAGGCTACAAAATATATATTTTCCTACTAAGGTTGCCCTTCTGGGATTTTTTTTTTTATTTTAGAAATACTCTACATTATTCAAGGACCTTTCTTCCACATAAGTGAATTGAGGATTACAGCAGAAATTCATTTTTAATGTATGATAGAAGTTACCAGTAACTTCAGTTTGTACCAGAAATTCAGTATTTTTAGGAGTAATAGACTCTGATAATACTAGCAAAATGCAGGACTTTAATCTCAAGTCTTTCATCCTTGATTTCTGTCATGCCCCTATCAAAGTCTGACTGCAGCGGAAGATGAGCTGGAACAAGAACTGACAGCGAGTGAGAGGGCAGCTCCATTAGCCTTGGAGGAAACGGGGGAAGGGCAGAGGCAGGCCAGGCAAGGCTGTTCAGAATTAGCAAGGCCTGCAGGCAGGGAGGAACAGAGCTCAGCCTAGGAGCATGAACCACCCCCTTCTGATGCAAGGGCTTGGAGAGTGCAGAGGAGGCAGGATCAGCTCAGACGGAGGAAGCCACTCACGAGGAGAGGGCTCCGCCCAGCTTCACCAGGCACACCTGGGGAATGAGACTTAAGGAGACGCTGTGGGGAGGGGCATTTGTGGGGGGGCATTTGTCGGGAATTTGAACTTGCCAAGAATCCTTGCATTCCTGTGTGGCGTTCTGGACTAATTATCTGTATCTTTTGCTCCCTGAACTCCTTGCTTTGTTCTTGTTTTGCTAGATACATTTGAGATTTATTGCTGTGCAGCCTTGGTGCAGACAGCGCTGGGTGGGACTAATTGTGACCAGAGGCTGTTTGAGGTTTTTTTGGGGGAGATTTGGAGCACTAAAAGGGCCGGTTTGAACTGCCAGCTGTTTGTGTTATCTCTATGCTGTGCCCTGGGTCATCACAATTTCCATTGCTACCTTATATTGAATATAGAGCACTCTTCAGAATGAACAATATGTAGAATGAGACATCTTTGTATAAAATTAGACAACCTATGCCCCATTGTTGCAAATATATTTCCTTACCTAAACAGAAATGGAAAAACCAATGTTGGGCACAAAAGCAGTGAGAGAAGAAGCAACTTTCAACTTCCTGCTAGCTTCTCCATTGATTTTCTTTGTGGGAATCTGGCAGGGAGCATTGGAAATCTTCCCCTCCCCTCCCCTGGTTGGTGGAGAAAGTGAGGGATTACAAGGCTTGCTGGTAAACTGTCACAGAATGTTGAAAATGAAGATTACACCACCATAGCAGCAGCATAGTAGCAACCAGCAGCACCGAGGCAGCCACAACTCCCCCAAATTTAATCCCTCAGAAGTCATGGGTCCCAGATTTTGGAGACATTCTGTAAACCCATTTGAAGTACTTTGGTTCAAAAATTATTGCCCTAGGATGCACCATTTCACCCAATTAAAGGTCTTGACAATAAGAGCTTTAGTAATATATAGATACATCTTGTGTGACCACTTTACTCTGGTCTCTAATCACTTAAGGTTTTTCTCTATATGTAAATGATTTCATTACATACTGGCATTCATTGGGAAGATGGAGACAGATAGTACAATTTGTAATCAGAAATAAGGGTGTCAGATATATGTTTAGAAGATAAATATTTTTAAGAAACCTTAGAAAACATACCTAATACTCCTACCTCCTATTTTCCCCACAACAACAACCCTGTGAGGTGGTTTGGGCTGAAAGAGTGTGTCTCTCGTCAGTCACTTAGCTGGTTTTTATGCCTAACAGAGGCATAGAATTCAGTCTCTTGATTCCCAGCCCAGCATCTTAACTAAAACCAAACTGGCTCTCAGTTTTTTGAAATATGATACACAAATTTGATCAGATTGTGTGGTTTACAAAATATTCAGTATAGAAAATTATATATTTTGAATATGTTTTCCTGATCACACAGCATAAATATGCTGTTCCCCAAAAGCATTCTTAATCCTTTTCCTAGAATTCAGATACGCTTTGCTTAATCAAAGAATATTTCAAAATTGTAAGCCAGAACTCAATACACCTCTGTTGAGCAACAGCTGGCATGTTTTTGGTCTTATTTTCCCAATCCCTGACTCTCTGATTTACATTTTGACTCATTTTAAACTGCTTAATAATATTGGTGTTTGCTTACCCGACTCTTGTCATCCATCTGCTGATCGTGCTCCAGATTTAGCTCTTCAAAAAAAAAAAAAAAGAGCAGCATGCAGAAATTCTGTTCTGTGCCTTCTACTGGTTGCTGAGCTAATTGTTCTTTTTAAACAAGAATGCAAGATGCCAACAGAAAATAGTAGTTTTTCAGTAGCTCCATAAATTTTACTAAAATATGTTCTGCATGCAGTCCATTAATCTACAGAGCATGGAGTCAGAAGTGCACTTTTAAAGCAAAAGTAAATACCGTCTTTCAATCTTAGTTATCAGAAATCTTGAACTGAGGGTTTTAAGGCAGTCTTTTTTTTTTTTACCATTAAGCATATAAAAATAAAATTTGTGCAAACAGGCTAGCTAAATTTGCAAATCTCAAGTGCTTGGCTGCCTTATTCAGCTTAATTTCTAGATTCATCGAATACTGAACAGCAAAATGTGATTTCTTTAGTTCCAGCTTCACACATTTTGCAAATTTTATATTATGATTTGTAAAACATGATTTATGGTTGTATCTTATATATAAACTCAGTCATTGTGACTTATGGGAAAAATAATTAAATCACTATGTTGGCATAGTGCTACATGTGGAGTTAGAATATGTACTATTTGGTCTGGATACTGCCGCCTTAGCTTTTGTGTATTCAGTTCTGTAACCCTCTCTTAAATATCCTCAGGTTACCTGTTTGTCAATTAGGTTACACCTTGCCACCTTGTCATCAACAGAGTGTTCCTAAGCTGTCTATAAACTGCTAGCATTTAGAACATTTTTGTAAAATATGCTGTACAGTGATTTTGCCTTGTGGTAAGTGCACCATAACCTGGTTTTAACAGATTAATGCCCACTTTTTCTTTTTAGTTCTTTTGCGTCCCCCCTTTTCTCAGTTATTCGGCACCATTAATCTACAGAGACCTGCAAATTCTTTGAAAGAATGATTTAGAACATTAGAGGGTGCCCTTCTTTTTAAGCACTTAAAGCAGCTGGTCCTCCTTTTAGCCTTGCGTGGTTGTTCAGAGGTTGCTCCTGGCGGTCTCTGCCTCCGCGTGCATCTATGGCTATTTTGCTTTGTATTAGGATACAGTGAAACAAAGTGCCTGTGAATGTATGTGCCTGTGGAAATAGTCAGGATTAACTGAACAGCTGGGCCAAAAGAACAATCAATCAATCAGAATAGAGCTGGAAGGGACTTTGGAGGTCTTCTAGTCCAACCCCCTGCTCAAGCAAGAGACCCTATACCAGTGATGGCGAACCTATGGCACGCATGCCACAGGTGGCACGCGGAGCCATATCGGAGGGCACGCGAGGTGTTGCCCTATGTCAGCTCCAGCGCGCATGCGCGCACTGGCCAGCTGATTTTCGGCCTTGGGGAAGGCCGTTTTCGCCCTCCGGAGGCTTCAGGAGGATTCCCTGAAGCCTCCGGAGTGCGAAAAACAGCCCAACGGGCAAACCGGAAGTTCGGAAAAACGGATAAGAACACTTGATACAATTTATATTGAAAATGTGAACAAGAAGAATGGATATTTCATCATGTTTTGTGGATATGTGAAAAACTAGAAAATTTTGGATTAAAATACACTGATTCAGAGGATCAGGACATTAATATACAATTGAGACAAGCGGTTTTTCTTTTTGAATGTATGGACAGTTGCAAAAAACTTTTTTTTTCTGTCCATAATCACTTCAGTGAGATTATTGTATGCACAAAGATATAAAAATTTGGTACCATGCACAATGGAGGAATGGTTGGTGGAGATGATGGAACTTGCTCAGATGGGTAAATTGAGTTTTTCTAATCAAGAAAAGTCAATACCTACATTATTGCTGACTGAAAACCTCTTATAGATTTTTTGCATACAGTAGAAACTTTGCCATGATTGACTTGCACAGTTGGCCTGGGCAATAAATGATTACCTCTTAGTTCTGCCTTTCTTTTTTCCAGATAAAGAAGAGGCAACAAGACATTGTGCAATTTCTGGAAGCCAACAAGATTGACTTTGAAGAAGTGGATATCACCATGTCAGAGGAGCAAAGGCGGTGGATGTATAAAAATATTCCTCAAGACAAACTGCCTGCACAAGGCAACCCATTGCCTCCCCAGATCTTCAGCAATGATGAGTACTGTGGAGTAAGTAACTTTCAAAAGTAACTTTTAAAACTTTCATTTTGTTCAGAAAAAAAACGAGGAGTGTATTGGACAATAACTCCAGGTAGCATGAATATGGAGGGCACCATGGTGATTACATCCCCTCCCATGTGCCCTGGAGGAGTTTTTGGATTATGCCAAGGAATTATGGGATAATGAAACATCTAGTGATTGATTTTCCATCTCTGACATATTTCTAGCCTTAGATGAAATTTAAAAAGCCCTTGCTTGGTGGAAACCAACAGGAAAGAGAAGCATGTCTGTTTCTTTAAAGCAGACATCTCTAAGAAATTTTGATTGTATCCGAATATATAGATTCCCAATGTTTCTTGCTCCCATAATATGTCAAACATCTATTCTCCATAAAATAAAGACAGGGCAATTCCCAATCATTTGTCTTCATCAGATTCATTATGAAGAGTAATGTGTTCACCAGTAGGTCAGTATACACTTTTTGTTGGGTCAGGTTTCATTTTATTAGAGAATTTTCTGTTTGATTTTACCCTGTGTTCTAACTCTTCATACATTAGAACAGTGATTTGGATAGTGGAAATAGTTTGGTTGCCACTCTCTGATTGATTAAGCATGAGCCAGGCTGCTCAAATATCATCTCCCAAGGAGTTATGAAAGGATGTCTGTTTTTGTCTCTTCCTTCCAGTAATGACGGGAGAAAGTTTGCTGGTTCTATCTATGCTTTGTCAGTGACCATAATAAAAATTTTATTTGAGATTTTGGCTTTCTCCTAATTATTAAAGTAATTAGGATTACTTTAATAATTACTTTATTAAAGTAATAGGATTACTTTAGTAATATAGCAAGCATCACTATAGCCCATGAAACTAGAAGCATGAAGACAGGATTCATGGCAGAATTACTTAAACAGAGGAGGTCAGACTCTTTTCTTCTGTTAGGGCCTAATTTTTGCTTGAACTTTTGGGAGGCCATAGACTAAAGGTAAATGAAGCTGAAATTAGAAGAGGAGGAATCATGTGGGGATGGGGTTCTCAGTTGCTTTCTTGGCCAATTGCCTTTTCTTTTTTCTTACACATTCTCCCCCCTCCCCCCCGTCCTTCTCTTTCCGACTCTTTTCTGTTACACAGTAGGCTGCCAGGGAAGAAAATGATTACTTCTGCCAGAAGAATGAATACGTTGTTGCTGAGAGTTTTTGAAATTAGATTAAGAATTAATCTTAATTAATTAAGCGTGTTTCCCCCAAAATAAGACCCAACCGAAAAATAAGCATGATTCTTTTTCAGGATGCTCGTAATATAAGCCCTACCCCAAAAATAAGCCCCAGTTAAGATTGTCAGCCAGATGGGCGCATTTAGTGCCATGTTTTCCTGAAAATAAGACCTAACTGGAAAATAAGCCCTAATGCATCTTTTGGAGCAAAAATTAATATAACACCCGGTCTTATTTTCAGGGAAACATGGTATGATTAACAATCTTATGTGGTCTGAAATCACCAGATATATAAGTTAAGGCTCTGTCTTTCCTGCCCTCCTGTCCCTTTCTACCTCCTGGTTGGACTATGTAATAAGATCTAGTAAGTTGATTTGAAGAGATTGCTTTTGCGCAGTGTACCACCTAAATTAAATAGCATAATCTAGTGGTTTGAATTAATCCATTCTTTGGTTGGGAATAAGCACATTGCAAACAGTAACATTTCATCTTTTGCAGATAAGAAAAATACGTTCCTTCACTTTTATGTTGAATTCCTAACATTATTTTTCTAAAGATATGGTCGTGAAGTGCCATTGCTCTTGTATGGGCTCACCCATAACCTGTTTGCAGGTTGATTAGTCATTTCATTAATTAGCATTTAAAAGCCCTTGTATATACTATCTATTAATATTTCTAGCAATTGAGCCATATTGTTTATATTGGAATAAAGAAATGCTCTTTCCACTTCAGACTGAAAGGCTGAATTGCAATGTGAAGGAGTTACTCAAATAATAGAAACAAGCTCCATTAGTTTAGTAATGGGCAAGGTTTACAGGCAAGGTAAATAAATAAATTTAAGGGTTTTAAAGGTGAAGGGGCCTATCATGAACATTAAAAAAAACCTAATATAAATTATCCATTAATAGAATACCTACTTAGCACTGAAAAAAAATCATTAAAAGCACAGCGTAATGAAATAGGGTTAATAATTGTGTTACTGTGTGTATTCATGTGTGTGTAAGGGTTGCACTTTTGTGACTAATGTGAGTGCCAACAGTTGCCAACATTTAACTGGATTATTAACCAAACAGTACTGTTGATTCAGTGAATCTATGTTGTGAGTATTTATATGGATATTCAGGCATGGTTGGATGTGCAATAAAAAAGATGAAATTTGGACTGAGCCAACATCTGGATATATCTGACAGTAGCTATGTACTATGCATAACAATCCTGTTTTTGCATAACAATTCTAGCATATCTGAATTCATAATATGTTTTAATCCATTTATAATTGCTTGGCAATTCTGTATTAAAAATCTGAGCTTTGAAAATTGAAGACTAAAAATGACAGCTTCGGTTTCGTGATAAATAGGTCATGGGAAATATTTAAAAAAATGGTTTTTCTAAACAGAAACCAAGTGCTACACTTTCCAAATAAAGCAGTCCTTTAACAACAGCGCTTTATAAACAATGAAACTTAGTTTGAAAAATCTCCCAGTAGCTTTCTTTAAAAATGTTAATTTTTTCTCTGTTAATGTTTCTTTTTCTGTATGTTCTCAAGTGTTCTGGAAAAAATGAAACCGCTATCTATGGAGATTTTCTAGTGTTTGAGCAGAAACCCTGAGGATGTTACTTTCTCTGATAAATACATAACAGTCAGCAGCTGGCTACCAATGACACAATATTACCTCATGTGTGAATGTTGACAAAACTATTGTATTTCCCCACCCTACCCCCAAATATGTTTTTGAGCTCTTGCTTAATTTTTAGTGCCATGAAGTTGAAATATTTATTTTTAAAGGAAGACATATTCTTTATATTTATATTGTTTATATTCCTGGAACTATTTCTTTAAATGGACAATGAGTGGTCTGGTTTCTAATAGAAACAATAGTCTTTTTAGGATTAATAGAAGAACCCCACAGCCTCAGATTTGGTTCACGGCCTCACAGATTATGAGGGCCCTCAATATTAACTAAACTTGTAGCAATAATGTGATAAGATGGGCAGCCAATAAAATAAATAAAATAAATAAAATAAATAAAATAAATAAAATAAATAAAATAAATAAAATAAATAATAAAATAAATAATAAAATAAAATAAACAATGTAGTAGTAAATGCATTACTTCTGCAGCATATTGACCCTGGAGGAAGTAGAGGTATCAGAAAACCAAGTTATTTATTTACAAATGGTTGTCTTTCAGGAAAGGAAAAAAAAAAAGCACGGGCATGTAAATGCTTGTCAAGAATTGCTTTGGTGGGAGTAGTTTACTTTGGTGTGTTTGTTACAGCTGCACACAGAGTTCAGTGGAAAACTCCTGATCCTACATAAGAGGCGGATTGCCAACTGATAAATAGGCTGCAGGTGGTGTTTTACAATCATAACAATACACAATGCACGCCCTTGTTCAGAATAAGATGGGGTTGGCAGAAAGAGCTCCCAGAGGTAGAAGCCTCAGATAGTTAGTGGGATGTACATAAGAACAGCCAAAGATAATTTGCAGGCAAGATTAAACAACAGCTGCCCATTCTTTCACTTGTTCTGAAACAATAGCCATCTTTGTTTGCCTTAGGAGGAAGATTGTTTGTAGTAATAGAACTCCTATTAACCACTCAGGCAATAGCTTAAGGGTAAAAGTGGGTTCATTTCTTTCTCCTACAATTGTCCATTTAGACAATTGATTTAAAAACCAAAGTGATACAGTAAATGTGAACTCCTTGCTGCCATCTAGTGGTCAGGTGGATGAGTGCCCCCCTCACTGGTTTCCTTGTTTTTAGCGTTTTGCTATTTGCATCTTGATTCTCCTTTTCTTGTGCCTTACTTGTTTGCTCCCTAAGAGCTGCCTTGATTTTTGTATAACAGGAATGGCAAGCAATGATCTAAGGCAGGGGTGTCAAACTCAAGGCCCGCGGGCGAGATCGGGCCCGTGGGGTGCTTAGATCTGGCCCGCGGGGCTGCCCTGGAAACAACGAAGGGCCGGCCCACAGTGCCTCTGCCAGTGAAAACGGAGGTCGGGAGGGCCACGCGCAGCCCTCCCAGGCTCTGTTTTTGGCCGTGATGGCCTACTTTAGCCCTCTACCAGTGAAAATGGAGCCTGTGCGGGCCGCACGTGGCCTCCCCTGAGCTCCATTTCTGCTGGCAGAGGGCTGCAGGAGGCCGTCATGGCCAAAAACGGAGCCTTGACGAGTGACATTGAGCTGCCCATGCCCATCCCCCCCCCAATCCCTCCGAGGTCAAACACAACCCAGATGTGGCCCTCAATGAAATTGAGTTTGACACCCCTGCTCTAAGGCAATGGTTCTTAACCTGAGGTAATTTGAACATATCCTGGGGGTAATGTAGCAATTTTTTAAAGTGTTTGTTTGTGAGCTGAGGATCCGGTTTGAAACTGCTGCTGCTGCTGAGACACTTGTATAAAAGACTCTGGGTTTTGTGGGGATAGTGATATGGAGGTAATGACATTATTTGAGACAGGAAAAGGATTAATTGGGTCAAATATTTCAAATCCCACTGCTCTGATGGCTGGATACTTTCTGGAGCCATCTCCCGAAGGTCTGCAAACTCCCCCAACACCCAATTATGCCACTGGAACAACTTGTCTAATTACTGAAAACCACTGGGGTGTCTGTTAAGAGAGAAAAGTCTGCTGCAGTGATTCATGTTTAACTGTTGTTGGTTGTAGGATTTTTTAATTTTTCTGTTCATTTTTCTCACTTGGCCCTGTCTTTTATATATATATATATTCAACCAGCTGCGTTTTTACCATTTCCTCCAATAAAAAAAGCGTGCGTAACCCTCTGCCAGCGAAAAACAGCCTATCCTTTGTGTAGAAAGGCAGACAATAAATTGTAGAAATAAACATGGAAAAGCTAAGACGGCAGGAGCTTATCATATACATGAGGAAATTTGTTTTTTAAAAAAAGGTTCAAAGTGTACTTAAATTCCTGCAAGGTTAAACTTAAAATATGTCTTCTGTGGAGGGAAGGTATTACTAGCTTATTTGCATAAAAGCCTGCTTAACTGCATGAGTTGCTACAGAATAAAAGATTTTAGCCCAAGGTATTTTACATATGAGCAATGAAGACCAGACTTTCTGATTTCTTTTTATTTCCAACAAGGAAGCTCCTATTCAGAGCATAAGGCTGTTGGTGGATAGAGTAAAGCAGTAAATAGGTTAAAAATCAGGCAATTGTCCTTCTTTAAGAATCTACAACATTCTAGACAGCTTTTTTTTTTTTTTAGTGAAAAAGTCAACACTTGCAAGCAGTGCTGAGAAGAATCCTTTTTTTAAACTCACAGGCCTTAATTGTCCTTTGCACGTTAATTATCTGAGAAGCAGGGTGCTTGACTCTGACAATTTGCCAAATGATTTTTCTCACCATTTCCTATTTTCTATAAAGGGAACAGATCATTTGATCATTTGTACAAGGCTAGCATCTATAAAGGTAATTGCTATAGGCAAGTGAATTCAAGTACGTTAAGGGTACGCAGGGACTGTGGGGAAAGGTTATCTCGAGTAGATTCTATCCTGTCTTGCTAGATTCCAGCAGCTCCCTGGCCAGGAGCCAACCAAAGTACATCTGGCTGAGGAAGCAGATTTTTTTTTAACCTCCTTAGGTAAGTAGCTAACATCAGTTTTGATATGGAGCAGAAGTTCATTCATTGGGGCAGGGATGGGTGGGCCAACTAGCCACATGCAGTTTCTTTGCTTCCTATTTGCCTCCTTAGAATAGAATGAGCTGGAAGGGACCTTGGAGGTCTTCTAGTCCAGCCCCCTGGTCAAGCAGGAGAACCTATACCATTTCAGATAAGTGACTGTCTAGACCAGGACTGTCAAACTCCCGGCCCACGGGCCAGATGCGTCATGTGCTGGCCACACCCACATCGGTTTAGTGAAGGGGGAAAAAGTCCCGATACTGGTAGCAACCCGCTGGTGACGTCACAGTGACATCATGGATCCAGTTTGGTCGGTGCCGGTCTGTGAGCGCCGCCATCTTTTTTTTGGATTTTTTTTGGGGGGGGGGGGAATTTTTGGATTTTAAAAAAAATTTTTTTTTTCTTCTGCGCATACGTAGAAGCCGAGTTTCCGGCACTGCGCATGCGTCGCCATCTTGTTTTCGGCTTTTTTTTGGGAATTTTTTTTTATTTTTCGGCACTGCGCATGCGCCGGCAGTGAGGTAAGTTAGAACCCACCCCTGACTAAGCCATAAACTGCATTTTATAAACCATGATAGATGGGAGTTACATCATATACTTAGCCAAAAGCAATTAGCTATCAATATGACTTAATGAAAAATGTAAGGCAGTAACTGTGATTGGACACAATATATGCAAAATACTGGCTTTGCATCTGGTTCGCTAAGGTATGAAGAGTATTTTTTTCTGTATTTTGCTAATATTTTGCTAATATGAGATAAAAACAAGGGTCATATGAATTTGAATGTTATGTCAAGGGAATTTTTTTCTTCCACTCGATGTGGTATAACAATAGAAGTAAAATGTTTTTTAAAAAAAGTAACTAGCTATATCCTACTACGGGTAAAATAAAATTGCAGAAATACATTCCATTCTTACCCCAGTTAAAATAGATCCTTTTTTATTTGTGCATGTGTAATTTGAAATGTGAGATCCTACGGACAGTGGATGGGCTACAAATATGTTTAATAAATAAGTAATAAACAGATATGCAAGATTTAAAAATTGACAGATCATGATTTCAGGGCAATGAACAGACATATCAGATTCCTTTTAAAATAAATCAAAACTGCATGATAACACAGGCTTTGGTGAACCTGCTTTTGGTGTTTCAGCTTTCATGTTAAAACCCTCTTTTAAGATTTTGCTTTGTGTTTTGTTATTTCAAATCAGGAGATCCCATCCTAGCCTTGGCTAAATGGGAGTAAATGACCCAGGTCACTCAGCAGAGCTTCAGAGTAAGGCTGGCTTGTCATGTTTGGCCTGAAGAGTTAGACATTACAACCAGAAATCATGAACTCTGCTTTCTTTTCCACATCAAACTTGAAACCAGAAGAAGTTGTCGAACTTGTTTCAAAGGTGTTGGCATGGATTGGGAGTGTCTCTGAAGTCAGAGTGTTTGAGTGAAATGGCAAAACGGGGAATGTATGAGCAATGAATCTACATATAATTACCTTGTTATAAGTGGGTTTGAGTGGTTAATTATTTATACTTCTATATCCAGTCTGGCAGTGGAATAGATGAGCAGATTAAGCAGCCATTTATAGTCCTTTGATCTGTACTGATCTGTGGGGCAGTGGTACTAGAAAGGAAAGTAAATATTAAATTTATTGTTTATCCCGTGTTTTCATATCATAAGGAAAGCAGTACATTTTCTTGTGACGAATGCTGCAACCTATTCTGTTGTATTTCTACCAGACACTTTAGATGGATGAACAAAATAGAATTATCTTCAACTCTAAATTTAATTTATTAAATATGTTATAGTTGTCCATTCTATTAGATTCCAGGTGGCCTACAAAATCCAGAAGGCAATAAAAACAAACATACACAGGAAATAAACTCTATAAATACAGCAGGGGCCCTGCAAATACATTAATACATGAACCCCAGACCTGGGAACAAAGCCAATTCTTAAGGGTTTTCTAGAACTTCAGGAAAGTGGGCACCAGTTGTATCTCCAGGGGGACATTATTAGTTAATTGTTTATATATCTTAACTGGTCGATCAAACTGCATTTTTTGACTATATACACCACTTTCATGATGTACTAGACTAACTCCTATAATCCTTGGCTCAGTGTCTCTCAACCTTGGCAACTTGAAGACATGGACTTCAACTCCCAGAATTCCATAGTCAGTATGGCTGGCTGTAGGAATTCTGGGAGTTGAAATCCACACATTTTAAAGTTGCCAGAGTAAAAGAAACACTGACTTAACTTATACTGGCAAAGGATTGTGGGAATTAATCAAATACATCTGGAAGGCACACACACACACACACACACACACACACACATATTTATGTGTTGAAGTATGAACATTTTAAAAGTATACTTTTTAAAAATCCTTTCTTTATCTTTAGGATTACGACTCATTTTTTGAATCCAAGGAAAGTAACACCGTCTTTACATTTCTTCGCTTGAAGTCTAATTTGGCCTCACAGGTGAATATTTATAAACTAAAATTTAAAGTGTTTGCGTTTGGTGTTTCAGTGTATTTTATCTTTCTTGTGTAATCAGAGTGAAATAGTGAAGCAGCATAAGCAATTTTAGGCACCTGAGGCTGAAACAGGAACCTTCATAGTGATACTGCTGTCAGTCATGAAGAAGTGAAGACAATTATAAGGTTACCTGGGCTGCAAAAATCCAAACAGCCACTAGATGGGAGCAAAGTGTTAAAAGTTTTCTGTATCTTTTTGATGCCATATATTAGTCATCCAGATACATTAGCCCTATTTAATTATCTCTAGGTGATTCAGCTGATTTTCATTTGGCTTTTTTGGGAGGGTTAATAGATCTAATAGATTCTCAAATAAATTGGCCCTTTTTCACATGGTATTTGTTATGACTTTATTGATCTCAGTGGGAAAATAGTGGAACTTTTCCTGGTTAGATCTCTCTAGGTCAGTGGTTCTCAACCTTCCTAATGCCGCGACCTCCGCCGCGACCCCCTCCCCGCCCCCTCCCCGTGCACGATGAGGTGACAAAGGGGGCGTGGCGGACTAACGCGCGCTTAGGCGACCCCTGTGAAAGGGGTCGTTCGACCCCCAAAGGGGTCGCGACCCACAGGTTGAGAACCGCTGCTCTAGGTAAATAATAATTATGGGAATCCCCATAAGAAGAAAAATTGCCATTCTGAACTTGAGCGGAATAGTTGTGTTGGCTGTCCTTGAAATTTTGAAAGAGATTTGGTGGCAAACACACACATAGACACACACACATATATGTGTGTGTCACACACACACACACGTGTGTGTGTATGTGTAAATCTAAATGGCTACATGCTCCCTTATTTATCTGACAATTTCTCTATGTCACTCTGCTGAATATTCAGCAGGTATTTATTAGAAACAAGACTTCTTATGTGGTAAGACCAGTTTTAGAGACCATTTTCTGAAGGGAGCATTGCAACAATACTGGCTTTTAAAGAAGAACTTTGTGATTGATTGATTTGGAGGGTGTGTACTTGTAATGATATGTGAGAAAGATCTTGAGAGAGAGGGTAAAGAAATTCTGCCTAGGGAGAAGTCAGATAAGAGGACAGTCAGATAAGTTAGCCCATAGGTGTACAGTGGGTGGAGAAAGCCTTTTCTCAGTTTCTCAGGCTTTAAAAGAGACAGCGGGAGATATGTACTTTCAGACTTGCAAGATTCTGTTAATGTAGCTTTATAATAAAGTAGAATAGGTCATCTTGTGTATACTGTCTGGTTTACCTGGGGAACTGTGCTTTATTTGGAACAAAAAGCAAAACAGTAACAAAAACAGAAAAGAAGGCTGGAATATGAGCTGTACTTGATTAGTTGGCAGCAGTTTCTGTTACGTTGTATTTTTAATTTCTCCTGATCAATACTTTTAAATTTAGTTATATGATTTTGCTAAGCCATTGCCATAATTATGCTTTTTTAATTGTTTATTTTAATGTTTTATTGTTTCCCTAATTCACATTGTACACATTAAATTATTTTTGTAAGCTTCAAAAAAAAGGCTGTAATAATTTATATACATATTTTTTTTTAAAAAAAAATTAGGAATCAGAACCTTAGGAAAAGTCCTTGAAGATTCCAGAAGCACTTTGGGCGAATGAATTCCTCGATGTTCGGCACGCTACACCTTCCCTCGTGGATCACTGTGATACAAGCCAATATGCACCATTGGTATTTTGCTTGCTGCTGAAGAGGTGAAAATAAGGCAACGGATACAAAAAAATGGGGTGATTGGTTGTGTCGGGTGCTCTTCTTTCTTTGCAAATATATCTGTAGTTAATCCTGTGGATCATTATTCTGATATGCACTATTATCCCATTTAAATGATGACTTAAGATTCTCAAGAATGGCAAATGGCAGCAGAATCAGATCATGCATTATATAGTATCAGAGATTCAAGTGTTTACACTTTGCTGAGTTGAGAATTACTGCAGGGATGACTTATTGTTCTAACTGTGATTACAAACATCTTGAGCTTGCAAAGTTCTCATTTTCCAAAATACCCCCAAAAAAATTACAATAATTCTCCTTGCAGAACATCTCATTGTTGTGCTATATGTGCTAATGTGTTTTTGTTGCCATAAGTGGGCCTAATATATATTCCTGGTAGAAGCAAGAGCATCAATATATGGTTGGGATTCAGCCGTACAGTATATAAGCCTTTCTGCATAAATGCCTAATTCGTGCAAGGATGTTTTTGCTTTGATGGCCATCTAAGAATGATCTCTTAGTCTCTCGACCCGAGAGAGGCTAAGTTCTGGTGTTCAAGAACAATCCCAAATCAACTGATCAGCAAAAGTAGCAAAGAAGACGTATCAGCGATCTGTGTCGTTCTGAACAATATTGCCAAATTTTATATTTCCATATGCCTTCAATGTCAATGTCAAGCATTCATAACAGTTAATGCTGTCAATTAATTGTAGAGTCAAGTTGAAAACATGGAGTGCACCATACATGGTGAGCAACATCTGTACAAGACGGAAGCCATGTTCAATCACTTTAATGGGGAAAAGGGCAGGGATTCTTCAAGAAAGGAACATTTTCTGCCTATAAAATGTGGTATTTCATATGATTGTGTTGGATGAAGACAATATGGTATCTTCCACTTTTAAAGCACATAAGAACAGACAACCCAGTGATATACATCTCTAAATGGGTGGGACTACAGAAAAATAGCTCAGCCAGGACATTCTGTTTGGAAGTAAGTCCTATTATATTCAATTAAATTTAGCCCCTGACGAGTGTACACTTCTTATTCAGATTCCCAAACTCTTATAAAAATATCACACCTCTTCATCAGTACAGCTAGTTTTGGAAATCGGCTGCCTTCTTGTCAAAGGCACTCTTTGGTTTAAAATTGGGCAGGTTCTGTTTGGACATAGCTACCATTACCCCAAGGACTTCTTTATAATTCTTTAAAAATGACAGGTGACTGCATCAAACTGTTCGGAAATGAAAGTATGCAGAAGAAGAAAAGCAAAGGGAAGCTGAGGGAGCAGAGGGGTCCTGAGATGACATGGCAGAAAGCAATTTCTTTTGTTTGTCTTGACAAACGTGCATGTCTTGCGATTGGTCACAGCACAGTAGCATCCACTGTGTGTTTAGAGAAGCTCCTTCATCACAGACACTTTGTAGTAGGAGCACCCAGGACCTGTTTCGTTTTTAAAAATTCAGATGTTTTCCATCCCAGTCTTGCACTCTAGAACAATATGTAATCTTTGGGACTAAATGACTTGATGAAGTGTGTTAATTTTATTGTTATACACAGAGTTTCCCACCTGTTAGAGTTATGTCTTATCTTTCACCAAGATGTCCTCTCTATGAGCCTCTTGATTAGGGCAATAAATTCAGGTATTCTGTTTAAGTAGATCTGGGGTGCAAAAATCTGGATGACCAATAGATCAGGGGTCCCCAACCAGTACCGGTCCATGACTTGTTAGGAACCGGGCCACACAGCTGGAGGTGAGCTGCGGGCGAGTGAGTGAAATCAAAACAATTCTTCCCCCCCTCTTTTCCCCAGTCCATGGCAAACTTGTCTTCCATGAAACCGGTCTCTGGTGCCAAAAAGGTTGGGGACTGCTGCCATAGATGTTAGAAAAAGGCGGCCGCCTCCAAAACCACCCTAGCCCTTGGCTGCCATCTGGTGGTCACTGATTTTTCAGCCCAGATCAGTTAGCTGCATCCAGGGGAAAGCCTATATTTAATAGTGAAACCAGGTAAGCGTGATCTGTATTCAGTTACTCACTCAAAGCTCAGGGAAGTTTCTGAAGTATTTGTTATGAACAGGCATTCCAAGGGAGCGGGAAACTTTTAAGAATCCACTGTGTTATCCATTCTACTGTATACATGCAAACCCTTGTCATACTTAAAATAGGATGAGATTTTAGCTAATTTTAATGATAAGATGATGTAAATTTAGATTTTATTGTTGCTTTGGATTTTGGATTTTTTGGAAGAGGGAGCATATTATAAGAATGCAGTTGCAAAAAGTGTCTTGTTTTCATGTCTGAATCAGATCACTTAAGCTCACTAGTGAATGCTATTCTGTATTTAATTAAATGTTTGGCTTTTTTAAATTAAAAATTGGTCAGTCTTTCATTTTGCTTGCTATTAGATTTCTCATCTTTTTTTCTTTTAATATTATTAATGATTACAATGTACGTATTATCTGTTCTTTAAAGTTATCCTTTTGGGATGCTTCATTCAAGCATTCTAAACCCTGGAGCACTTGCCAAGTGCTAGAAACCCTTCTTACATGTTGCCAATATGTCAGGGGTGGGGATAGAAGATGAACTACTTGTTTTAGTTGGTATCTTGCCTTTCTCCAGGAGGACAATATTCCTTACATGGAGAATCAAAATGACTTTGCAGATAATAAATACAAAAAAATAGTGTTAACATTAGAGTGTGTGTATGTGTGTGATATCAAAAAACACTCCTAGAAGGCTGCATCAAATCTCAGTTGCCAATGAAAGTGCATGAATGCAGGTGCTTGGAGTTGCTGAGTTTGACTTCAATGTGTCTTTCTCTTTCCTTTCTCTCCAGAGGTGTCCAGAATCATTTCATGAAATTCCCAGTTAGCATGACTTTATGACTAGGAATGGTAGAAGTTAAAATTCAGTATATCTGAGACAGGGGTGGGTTCTGGTTTTCTTCGCTGCCAGTTCACTCAATGTTGCACCGCGCATGCGCAGTGCTTAAAAAAAGCTGTGCATGTGCAGAAGCAAAAAACAAGATGGCGGCGCCTATGGCGCCATCAAAAGAACCGGTTCAGTGGCGTGGCAGGCCTGGGTTGCTGCCGGTTCTAGCGACTTAGGCCACCAAGTTACTACCAGTTCTATAGAACTGGTCCGAACCGGGAGGAACCCACCTCTGATCTGAGAGCATCACTTAGAGAAGATTGCCTTAAAATAGTACTTTTAAGTAAAAGTAATTACTGCTAAATGGAAGTGGGGGAATCCCATAGGAGAAAGACAGGGGGATTTGATTAAATTAGCTTTCAGGAAGCGCCTTCTGTGAGATAGTTTTGACAAAACAGATTAAAATTGGCTGCTATTATTATAAAGAGCATTAGGTTGTCTAACTTATTCCATGAAACAAACTTAGAGAATCCATCTTAACAAATATTAAGTTTAATCGATGCAAAATATTTATGCTCTTTATTCCTTGTGGACTGTTACCTTTTCCTGGAAAGATTTCAAACGTTTTCAAATATAGCTGAATTTTTCCCCCTCTTCTCATTTTCCTTTGAAATTTAAATAATCAACCCTGTCTTTAGCCATCGCATGTGCTTGTTGCTGGTCAATTGCAATGCTTCAGCAAGCTCCAACTAATGCAAAATGCACCCATTAAACTGCAGGTGATATTTAGTATTCGGATCAAACAGTCCAGTATGGAAAGATTTGCGTTGATTGCTAACTCTTTCTGAAATCATTTCCAGGATCAAGATATTAAGATATATCAAAGATCAACCCCAGTATTGAAGCCTTCAAGAGAAGGTCCTTCCTTTAGCAAACTTCCCCAACATAGAAGGGGAATATTCTGAACAGGTGGAAAAGAAAGTATGTTCTCCTGCATCACAAATGTGAAGCTTGGACAATTATAGGATTTCTATATGCAGTTTAGAGACTGAATTCCATTTATTTTGTATTTCAGAAAGCCTGTAAACACATCTCTTTATTTTTAATTTGTCCTGCTTAAATTGTTAGTAGCAGAAGGGGAGGGGGGTTGGAAATAAAATACCCAAGGAAGACCGTAGAATAACTATAATTTAAATAAAAATGAAGACACCACAGGACACTATTAGCCTAAGCTTGCAGAAGGTTGGCCCAATGTACCAAAAAAAAAAAAAAAAAAAAAAAAAAAAAAAAAAAAAAAAAAAAAAAAAAAAAAAAAAAAAAAAAAAAAAAAAAAAAAAAAGGTAGTAGGAATATTGTCTGGTGGGGGGGGGGGAGAAACATTTGGAAAAGCCAAGATTTGGGTTCTCAGTTAAATACACATAATCATAGAAGTGTGCATACATTCACGTCTCCAAGGGACACACCTCTAACATCACCACAATCGTCCATTTACAAGTATCCATTTATACATTAAACAACCAGGAAGGCATCATATGCTTTTATCATCCTGCTGAGTGCTGAACCAGTCAATAAGCATTTCATTCAGACACATGCTGTATTTCCATTAAAAACAGTTCTTATTGAATTCAACAACTGAACCAACTCCATATTTGGACAAAGCATTCCTTTATTCATACTTATTCACTTCACATGTGCTTTCTCTAAACCGGCAGATACGCCATCCCCCCCCCCCTATTCTCAGTGACTTGCTGAAGTACCAAAATCTGGCTGTACATCTGCCCAGTATAAAGCCAGGTTGCCCGTTCCAAATACAGTCCACCTTTACCTTTCACATAGAATTAATGAGAATTCTGCCAAAGATTTGCAAGGCACATTGAATAAAGTAAGGAAAAAACTACACCCATGTTTTGATACTCCTGCAGTTATGTACCATCTATGAAGGAAGCTTTCCATTCTTCAACATTCTCCCAGCATTTATAACTTCATTTTCATTCTATGAATCTTTCATCATAATCAAATCAATAATGCTTTTAAATTACTATATAGTACTTCATTATGTGTTTGAATGAATACTATATTTTTACTTAAACCTCATAACTGAAACAACTTTTTCTAAGCAGATACTCAAACTATTCTCAGATACTCAGTGGCCAGTCTCATTTATTCCTGGGTCTCCAAATGGACCAATCACTTTGTTCTTTTCTCATTCCCACCCATCCTTTTATATTATTTAACAGAACAATTTCCCCCTTAGCTGGATCAATATAGTTCCTCTGTTACCTCCTTTCACTAGAGAATAAGGTGAAACTATCACCAACCTATGAATTTCTACTTGCATGTACAGCCACAACACCTGGATGACATTTTCTGATATACACTTTAGCTCTTTTATTCACAGTTCAACCTCTCTGCATGTATTAAATCAGTTTTACTTCATAAAATCAGACTCCTTTCACTTAGTTTTATTATATCCTTCCCCTTTCTTAGTTTCATAGGCACACAACAATCCTTCCTTCCTTCCTTCCTTCCTTCCTTCCTTCCTTCCTTCCTTCCTTCCTTCTTTAATAACATTCTAGTACAGGTAGTCCTCGACTTACAACGGTTCATTTAGTGACCATTCAAAGTTACAACGGCACTGAAAAAAGTGAGTTATGACCAGGGGTGTAATTCAAATTTTTTTTCTACCTGTTCTGTGGCTTGGTGGGCGTGGCATGGCTTGGTGGGCGTGGCAGGGGAAGGATACTGTAAAATCTCCATTCCCTCCCCACTCCAGGGGAAGGATACTGCAAAATCCCCATTTCCTCCCAATCAGCTGGGACTCGGGAGGCAGAGAATAGATGGGGGCGGGGCCAGTCAGAGGTGGTATTTACCAGTTCTCTGAACTACTCAAAATTTCCGCTACCGGTTCTCCAGAACTGGTCAGAACCTGCTGAATCCCACCTCTGGGTACTGGCCACTAGCACCCATTATGGCTAGGGTTTTTTTGCATACTGAAATACTTTTTTTAGTAACAAAGAGAAGGACTAGATTAGATATCAGCCTTTGTTGTATCCATGACACAGGATACAAATTCTATTCTATGATAACGGAAAAGATAACAGCCAGCCAGCTTTGACACCAGTAGCTCAAAGAGCAACCAAGTCAGATTTAGGCTATTTTATACAATCTTCGATTTTTAATTTAGAGATACAGTGTAGTCCACATCTCATCACTTAGGAGTCATATGCAGTCTGCTGTCACAAACTTGGGGTGCCAATGTAAACGTTGCTATGATTTTCAAACCTCTAAAGTGAGAGATCAGACCAAGACTTTTAACTTTTAAGTGTAATGAGGCATTTACCAGCACAAGCCTGCTAGCATTTATTGTCTGTTCTGGACTGTTGAATCAAGGGTAATTAATTAATTTTTAATTAACAGCATAAATCTTTGCTTGAATACTTGCAGAGTGCTTGTTCTCGGCTTAGCACACTTCAACACTCAGATGCTTCATCAGCATTTCCACAACCATGGCTATAAGCGGCCTCTTGAGCCTTGTACAATTTGTCTATATGACATATGGATATTATTATTAATGGTGAATAGAATGCAGAGAGACATGGGATGTGCATTCTCATTAATACAGGTATTATGTTCATATTAAATACAAATCAACATACGTTTTGTGCAAAATTGTACATCTTCTCTGTTTCCAGAACTTTATCAAGTAGCTGCGTCAACAGAATACAGAAAAAAGCTATTTAGGAACTTGACTGAGAACTTCTGAGCATACCACTCGCAAGCTATTTTTTAGCTTTTAAAAAGTACATTTGTTTCAGTTGCACAATCTTCGAATACTAAAACCTTTAGCAACTGGAAGGCACGACGGTAAAGTAAAAGTTACTTTTTGCTGTCAAAAAGTACACACACACCCTTCCCCACCCCACTCTTCTTCAAGATTTGTCAGCAGAATAGAGAAGAATCCAAAGGAAAGCAAAGGAAAAGTTGAGTTATATCACATTCAGTCTCCACCAATTAGGGAGAAGCCTATGATATTGATCAAACGTGATGGAATGTAGTGAAGAGGTAGATACCCAGAAGGAAGGGGGTGCATTCCAGAAGAGTAAGAGGCAACTCTTACTCATGTGTGAGAGAAAGAAGGTGAAGACAGCTGCTTCCTAACAGTTCACAGAGTGTATTGTAGATACAGATAGTAGAGTCCTCAGTCTGGCAAAAGAATTTTAAAAAATAACCTCAGCTTCGAAAAATTGCCGTGTGTCATTCTTGGTTTTGGGCCTGATAAAACATTATACTAAATTGAGGGCCCAGCAAAATAATTCCCAGCGAATCTAATGGAGTGCCAAAAAAGGGAATTACAGTAATTGGGGGGGGGGCTGTAGAAGATTTAGATTCAGCACTAATTCAAATGATTTAATGCTATTTTGCTTACTTAGAGCTGACTTAGTGCAATTTATTGCTGGAGATGCATGCATTTACTCGACACTGGGCTGTCTAAGAAGAAAAACAACTGAAAAAGGTCCAGATCATCTGTTTCCTCCAGAGCCTTCTGAAATTGCAGCATAATCACCTTTTCAACAACCTTCTCTAGAATAGAAGCTTGGAGATTGGATGAAAATTGTCCAGGACGGTTGTGTCTAGTGATGGTCTCTTGAGGAGGAAGCATACCACCACTTCCTTCAAGGTGGGCAGAATCATCCCACTCCCTTAGAGAGACTGACAACATTGCATGGACCCAACCATATTGCATCTCTGGCAGCTTTACCAGCCAGGAAGGGCATAGACCTAATAAACAGATAGCTTGGTTAATAGTCTTAAGGACCTATCTACTTCTTTAGGAGTTACAGGTTCAAACTGATTCCAGCTAATCATGCAAGAACATGCTTCTATCACTTATAGGATTTGCCAAAATGAACTCAGAATCTGAGTGACTTTATTCACCAGATGGCCAGGAACTGCAATGGTCCTGTGATTCAACACTCCCCAGCAAAGAATGGGTCATTTGAAGAAAGTTGCTGGATGGTATTGGCAAATGCAATAACAGTGGGGTGTGTGTGTGATGACCCAGGGCATGGCACAGAGATAACACAAACAGCTGGCAGTTCAAACCGGCCCTTTTAGTGCTCCAAATCTCCCCCAAACAAACCTCAAACAGCCTCTAGTCACAATTAGTCCCACCCAGCGCTGTCTGCACCAAGGCTGCACAGCAATAAATCCCAAATTTATTTAGCAAAACAAGAACAAAGCAAGGAGTTCAGGGAGCAAAAGATCCAGATAATCAGTCCAGAACACCACACAGGAATGCAAGGATTCTTGGCAAGTTCAAACGTCGGCACACAACACTCCAGGAACTCAGCGTTTGTTCCCGACAAATGCCCCTCCCCACAGCATCTCCTTAAGTCTCATTCCCCAGGTGTGCCTGGTGAAGCTGGGCGGGGCACTCTCCTTGTGAGTGGCCTCCTTCGTCTGAGCTGATCCTGCCTTCTCTGCACTCTCCAAGCCCTTGCATCAGAAGGGGGTGGTTCATGCTGACTCTGTTCCTCTCTGCCTGTAGGCCTTGCTAATTCTGAACAGCCTTGCCTGGACTGACTCTGCCCCTCCCCAGTTTCCTCCAAGGCCAATGGAGCTGCCCTCTCACTCGCTGTCAGTTCTTGTTCCAGCTCATCTTCCGCTGCAGAGTCAGACTCCGACGGGGGCATGACAGGGGAAAAAAGACCCCCAGTGTTTTACTGTATTTATTACCACAGTGTAATCCCTAATATGGGCTCTTGCCCATGTTTAGTTGGGATTCTTTCTTGTTTTTTCCCCTCTTTATTTCTAACCGTGCATTAGGCACTCTCCTGGCATTTCATTTCTGAGAGTGCTTCAGAAAACCAACGAGCATCCCAGGATTGAGGTACACCAACAGTTGCATAGGAGTGATCTAATCCAGTGTCCATTTCAGGCCAAGACTGAGGTCTTGGTCAAACTACCTACTAGATTCTGGGAGGAAATCTCAAATCCCCCCTGGAACCCCTTTAGTTTCCTGGGGCAGATCCTCTAATACATTCTACCTCTCTGTGGGAAAGAGGGGAAACTAGACAGCTGAAAAGTGATCAGAAAATGATTTTGCCATGAGAAAGAACTGCAACTCCGTTATCAATCTGGTGACAGAATCCTTCAAGCAGTTATGTCACTGTATATCAGGGAAGCCAGTGTAGCAACAATAAATCCAATTACTCTCTAACTTCAATCAGAGAATCTCACATCCAGTTATCTGTGTAGCAGGATTATGAAAGCCATCAAGGCTTTCCAGATGACAATTGGCTTGAATTACCAGAGGAAGAGGGGGTGCAATGGCTCAGCAGTTATAGACACTGAGCTTGTCAGCTGGAAAACCGAAAGCCTAGGTTCAAGACCCGAGCAACGTGTGAGGGGGTGAGTTCCTGTTACTCGCCCCAGCTCCTGCTCACCTAGCAGTTCAAAAACATGTAAATGCAAGTAGATAAATAGGTACCACTTCAGTGCGAAGGTAATACCGCTCCGTGCACCTTGGCATAGAGTCATGCTGGCCACATGACCACGGAAGTGTCTTCGGACAACGCTGACTACCTCAGCTAAGAAATTGAGATGAGCACCATCCGCTAGAGTTGGAGATGACTGGACAGGGGAAACGTTTACCTTTACCTGGAGGAAATTGAGTGGGATATAACTTTAACAAAAGAAATTTTATTGGTGTAACCATAAAATATGCAATTAGCTAATACATGGGGCCATGAAACAACCATGTTTATATTAGGGCTGTGCGGAGATCTACATCTGAGAGGCGAATGTAATTCAGAGCATACCTGTGTATGTGTGTGTGTGTTGCCCTTGGGAAATGCTATCATCCAAATATACTGTTGTCTGCGATATAAATTATCCTGCAGAGGCTACTGGCACAAACCTAGGAAAAGACTACAGATAGTTCTCGACTTAGGATCACAACTGGGACCAGAATTTCCATTGCTAAGCAAGGCGATTGTTAAGTAAATCACACCATTTTATAACTTTTTAAAAGCTACTGTTATTAAGCGAATCACTGCAGTTGTTAAGTGAATTATTAAATTATTAAATGAATCCAGGTTCCCTGATTGACTGCTCGATAGAAGCTGGCTGGGACAGTTATGGGAATGGCGATCGCATGACCCAGGGATGCTGCAACTGTGGTAAATACAATTGCCAACTGCCTATTGCCAAGCATCTGAATTTTGAACATGTGATTGTGGGGAATGCTGTGACGGTTGCAAGTGCCAGGACCAGTGATAAGTCACTTTTTTTCAGTGTCGTAACCAAATGGTCCACTTCGAATGGTCATAAACGAACGGTTGTAAGCAGGGGTGGGTTCTAACTTACCTCGCTGCCGGTTCGCTTCCTCCCGCACCGCGTGGGCACGCCATGCATGCACAGTGCCGAAAAATAAAAAATAAAATAAAAAAAAGAGCCAAAAACAAGATGGTGACGCATGCACAGTGCCGGAAACTCGGCTTCTGCACATGTGCAGAAAAAAATAAATAAAAAAAAATTCCAATTTAAAAAAAAATATCCAAAAAAAAGACGGACCAGCACCGACCAAACCGGCTCTGTGACGTTACCATGTCATCACCAGCGGGTCGCTACCGGTTTGGGAGAACCGGTCCGAACTGGAAGGAACCCACCTCTGGTTGTAAGTCAAGGACTACCTGTGTCTGTTTTAAGGTGACCCCAGCAGGTGCTTCTGACATGCATACCTGCTGCATTTTGAAAATGTTTTTTCCTTGGAATCTGTATCTCTGCATAGTCAGTATATAACAAAGCATTCCTTCAGACAACTCAGGTACTCGGGATTTTTGAGGGCCTGTTATTAGTTAAAGGAAGAAACAGTTGTCTGAATTTATTCTGCAGCAGGGCTTCAACAAAACTCCACTCTGAATGAATAAGCCACTCGAGAAATTGCACATGTCTGTTTCTGGACAATTCAACAACAAATTAATTAACGTTAGAATTTACATAACAACTGTTGCATAATTTACTCAAAGACGTTGCACTAGGTCCATCCCCATCTTCAACGTGGATTACAATTCCCATAATTCCTGGTCAGTGTAGCCTAGGGCCACTTTGGAGAATGGGATGCTCCGTTTCTCAAGAACACCAAGATGGGAAAGCGGTAATAGGTGTATTATTTGTTTCTTTCTTTGCATATTACTGACATCTAGAGGGCTACAAAGAAGTTGCAGGATATTCCACAGCTTTATTCACCAGTTAGTGTCACCTATGACACTATGGAGGCTCCGAAGGTCTTTATGGTCTCTTATGGGTCCACTTAAGCCCACCTCCCATCAAGATAAAATTTAATTAAAGTATGAAAATGCACATTTATTACTTATCTGAAAGAGAAATGACATTCTTTCTGCAATTTAGCTCTAACTTAAGAAGGTCATCTTATTTTTCCTGAGCTTACAGTCATAGAGGCAGGCGGTGATGAAGATGTCTAACCTTCTTTAAGATTCCTTTTTTTAAAGTGTGTGTGTGTGTTTAAAAAGATATATACATACTTAAAGAAGACCCTCACCTCCCACTTGGAAAGTTGAGATTTCAATTCTAGGTAACAGCAAATGTTTATGGACTACAAATAAAAGAACCCTTTTCCAACAGCGACCACAGCATGATTGACTTTTGTCTTAATATACGTCCTTATAAAAATCAACATAATAATAGGATAACCAATTATAATTTTAAAAAAGCCAACTATGATAACATAGACACTGACCTCTCATCTCTTGATTGGCAAATACTATTCTCTGGCTGTAATACTATCGAAGACTACTACAATATCTTTTTGCTCGAAATCAAAAGAGTCATCAAACTATACGTACCACTAATAACCACCAAAACCAAGAACAACAAATTACCCTTAAAAATAAGGAAACTTCAATCCAAAAAAAGATCTCTTTGGCGAAAAAATAAAACTGGCTGCATTGCTAACTTTAAAAGCCGCTACAAAAATCTATGCCACCAAATAAAGACTGAATGCACCAATTATCACATTAATCAAGAAGAAAACCTTCTACGCACGAAATCCACCCGCGCCTTCTATAACTTTGTAAATAACCAACTCAAAGACTCGAGATCCATCCCACCCCTTAAAGGACCTAATGGTAAAGACT
>QLTV01001692.1:741773-775328 GCA_003457575.1 Thermophis baileyi | reverse complement strand
ATTCTTGAATACAGCTCTGTTGTCTGGAACCTGCACTGCATATCAGACATTGATACAATTGAGAGAGTCCAAAAATATTGCAGGAGAAGAGTCCTCCACTCCACCACTCGCAACAGAATACCTTATTCCACAAGACTTGAAATTTTGGGCTTAGACAACTTAGAACTACGTCGCCTTAGAACCGATCTAAATGTAGTCCATAAAATTATCTGCCACAATGTCCTACCTGCCAATGACTCCTTCAGCTTCAACCCCAACAATACACGAGCACACAATAGATACAAACTTCATGTAAACCGCTCCAAACTCGACTGCAGAAAACATGACGTCAGCAACAGAGTGATTAATGCCTAGAATTCACTACCTGACTCTGTGGTTTCTTCCCCAAACCCAAAAAACTTTAACCTTAGACTGTCTACTGTCGACCTCACCCCATTCCTAAGAGGTCTGTAAGGGGCGTGCATAAGCGCACCAGCGTGCCTACCGTCCCTGTCCTACTGTCCTATTGTCTTCATCTATCTGTATTCACTTTGATTATGTTTATGATTATACCTATACCTGCTATCTTGTACATGTTTGACAAATAAATAAAATAAATAAATAAATAAATAAATAAATAAATGTTTCTCTCCTAGGGCGCAAAGAAAAAATACCTACTACGAACTTTGCATGGTGTCAGAAAGTAAACACTCAAGTAAACACTCAGTTGCCCCGACTCTACCCCAAATTAAAGGATTACAAGGTTTTTTAAAAGGAGTTTTTTTTAACATAGGGCTGCAAGTCACCTTGGAGGTCTTCTAGTCCAACCCTCTCCCCAAGGCAGGCGTCCTTATATCATCCAGGACAAATAGTTGTTCAATCTTTTCTTGAAAGCCTCCAGTGATGGAGCACCCACAACTTCAAGAAGCAAGCTGTTCCACTGATTAATTGTTCTCACTGTCAGGAAATTCTTCATTTCTAGGCTAGATCTTCCTCTGATGAGCTTCCACCTATTACTTCTTGTCCTGCCCCCAGGTGCTTTTGCGAAGAAGTCAACCTCATCTCTATGACTGTCCCTCAAGTACTGGAAGACAGCTATCATGTCACTCCTAATCCTTCTCTTTGTTAGGATAGACATTAGTTCCCTTAGCTGTTCATCATATGATTTATTTAGCCCACGTACCCCTTTGAGCTTGAGCTTCAGTTCTTCCAAAATAAGGGGTTGCCTCCCCTTTATCTCCCCTAACTCCTTATCTCCCCCCCATCTCTGCCCCTTTGGCCTCCCAAAAAGGCAACAAGCTGGCCTACAACTGCACAGCTGAGAGACCACTTACTGTTCTGTGCAGGGGTGGGTTCTAACTTACCTCGCTGCCAGTTCGCTTCCTCCCGCGCCGCGTGCCATGTGCAGTGCCGAAAAATCCAATTTTTTTTAAAAAAGCCAAAAACAAGATGGCGACACATGCGCAGTGCTGGAAACTCAGCTTCTGCGCATGTGCAGAAGAAAAAATAAATAAATAAAAATTCCCAAATTTTTTTTTTAAAAAAAGATGGCAGCATCCACGGACCGGCACCGACCGAACCGGCTCCGTGACATCACCAGCGGGTTGCTACCGGTTCAGGCGAACTGGTCCGAACCGGGAATAACCCACCTCTGGTTCTGTGGCTCAGAAGCAGCAAGATACATAAGGACTCCATTCTCAATCTGCCCCAGGGCCTTGGAGAATAGCCAGGTCTTCTATACTTCATCTTTCTGCCTCTCAATTGTCACTATCTTTATCTTCTTCTCCAAATAACAGGCTAACTGGTCTCTTGACTTCCCTTTTATTCCACCTATATCTAGAGAACGTGTTTTTGTTATTTTTGGCAGTAAACGCAGCCCAAATGAAAAATTTAAAAAAAATGTTTTTTTCATGGGAATCTGAGATCAGTGATTTGCTTCATCTAATAGCATAATACCTCCCATTTCTAATGGCATGAACAACAGACAACCAATAAGAAGATAAACCAACACATTGACTGAATGTTGAAATGACAAAATAATGTCCCCACGTCAAATTAGATGAGCTGTTTCGTCAAAAAGAATGAGTTTTGCATAGAAGTAGAAATAATAGAAAATCAAAATCAAAACAGAAGATACATTTCAGCTTCCTAATACTTGGGCAATTCACAAATGCTGTAGGGTGCACTAGTGAGCCATATTATAATCAACGGGCTTGCTGTGTAGGTGAATATGGGTTAAAATGCTTATGGTACCTAGCTGCAATCAGGATGCTATGACTCTGACTTAAAGCTGTGCGGGTGTTTTTGTAATTTAATAATATATTATTAAATATATTGGGGTGGGTTGTTTTCACATTTTATCTTTTTATGTCCAAGTTATTTTTTAAGCAGCTCATACTGCTGATTATCAAAGGTGTCTTATTGACTTGAATTTCAATAATGGTGGTAAAATCTACAAAATAAAAAAGAGATGCCGCTTGATACCTACGTTTACTGGTTTTAATAGGCATTGATGTCCTGGTAAAGCTGTACATCAAGCAGTTTCTGAAGACATATGAAGCCTGAAAATGGAAAATGTGGGTGTCTATATTTGGGAGAGTTGGGTTGGGTTCCCATGGGTCATTTCTATGGCCGCTACTGGGTCATGGGAGAGCTGGTAAATCAACACTGCCATTGTGATGGTACATGAGAAGGACCTTGGGAGACTGAGTGAAGAGATGCTACCAACAGGCTGTCAGATAAGAGACAGCATAGCTCGTAGTGAGATTGTGGGTGGGGCAAGAGGCTCAGAAGAAACCCTTGCTAGCTTCTTGTGCTGTAAAGGAGACATGGGGGGGGGGATGGTATTTTCATACTTGCAAGAAACCAGATAGGAATCACAATCTGATGAGCTAATTCTATTTTATTGTAAGCTATATTGACAGAATCTTGCAAGTATGAAAGTTGCAATTCTCCACCCCCACCTCCCGGGTCTCCTTTACAGCCTGAAAAACTAGGGAGGGTCTCTTCTGAACTTCTTGTCCCACCCATGATTTAACTGTGGGCTATGCCACGGGTGTCAAACTCACTGCATCACGTTGCCGTCACGTTTCTGTTTCGCGATGTTTTTCCCCTTCGTGGAGCTGGGGTGGGTGTGGCCTGCGTGTAACGCATCCGGCCCACGGGCCACCAGTTTGACACCCCTGTCTCTTATCTGACCCTTCCCTCAGCAGCATCTCTTCACCCAGTCTTCCAAGGTCATTCTCACATACCATTATAGCCATATACGACTATCTCTGTGTAAGGGTTAGCAAGGGACTAGAGGTAGATTCTGCAGTTGTCACTGAAGTGTCTCTTTCATTCTGCATACCACAGCTTATTCTTCTGAAGGGTGTGGACTTTCAGAGTTGTTCTCATGTCTCTGTTTAGAATGACTGTTATTATTAAGACAGTGCTCAGTCATCCAATACATAGTCTTACTGGAACCCTGTCTCCAGCTCCTATGTCTTCTGCTGACATATGCTTTGCCTCCAATTTTATAAGAAAGAATGAGCCAGGCAAATTAAGTTGGTAACTTCAAGAAGAATATTTGATGCCCTCTGAATGTCCTGTTATTTTTCTCTGTACCCGGTAGGAGCCCAAGTGCATTTGGACTGTTTTCAACAGAAAGGCAGAAGGAAATGATCTAGCTGAATTTGGCATCTTCATCACTGCCTGGGGAGGTCCCCATCTGAAGCCAATGATCAGGAACCAGCACAATTTATGGATGATTTCCCCAAATCCCAGCTCACCTGAAGAATTGCCCTCCCCTTTTGTCACACCCCTGCCCAACATTGCTGTGAAAACAACAGATAGACAACCACAGAAATTAATAGATATTCTTCTTAGATAAAAGGTTGGTCCTTTAGGATTCACATATTTCATTTTGAGGCGTAAGCTAAAAGGTTCATAAAGCTTTGATACAACTGTGTTTGTTAGACCACGGGGTTCACTGTGTTTTTATTTGGCATCCTGAGACTGGGAAGCTAGACGAGATCAAAGCTGGCAAGCATTATTAATGTACTTTTAACAAGCTTTGCTAACTCACTGCTTGCAATAAATATTCTCTTTCACCAAAGTTCTCTATCCCCAAATTCCCAGATACTTTCATGTAACCATAGGATTATAGCTGTCAGAGCTCAATGAGGTAGCTCCATGCCACAGACAATATATGAGCTCTGATTGAAAGTTGTGCTTTTTATGCTCTGCTTCGACTGACAACGAACCAAGAACATTAACATCCAGAGTGGCTGGTAGAGTAGAAGGTGACTGTTCTTTGGGGATTTTAATTGATTCCAGTGGGAGTGTTTTTAATTAAGCAGTTCCCTTTTTTAAATACTGGCCTAAGGGGAAGGAGTAAGGTTGTAGGTTCCAGTTTTTCCTCATCACATCCCAGGCTCATCCCATTTATTTGCATTTTCCCAGAAGAAGAGCTCCACCAGTTCAACTGATCATTGCCAGAAGTGATACTGATAACAGTAGGAGGTCAGGCAACTGGACACAACAAACATGCTCCCTGGAAGATTTCAGAAGTAATAACTTTTCACAAGCATTCTTGTCACAATCTTTCAGGATCCTGAAAATGGCCTTTTCCCCAATCAATCAGTAATGAGTATATTTTTACACTTGAAGAATTTAAAGGGAAGAAAAGCGTGCAGATGTTCCGGCATGGAAACCAGCGGTGGGTTGCTCCCAGTTCAGCCCGGTTCTTAGAACCAGTAGTGGCGGCGGTGGGAGGCTCCGCCCACCCACCCGGGACGCTTCTGCGCATGCACAGAAGCGTCGCGCGTGGCCGAGTGTGCGCATGAACCGGTAGCAACAGTTTTAGAACCCACTACTGATGGAAACCCTTTGTCATACTAAATACTAGAGCAGTGGAATCCAGCTTGTTGCTCAGAGCATTGAGGCAGCTGTATCTCTTGAAGGTCTGCATAGCATCTTGGAGGCCCTTGCCCAACTATCAAAAAATGTGCATAGATGCACTGAAGACTTTTCCACTGGTTCTGCTGTTAAAGATCCTATCCCAGTTACTTACAGAGCCTTGCTAAATGCATTAGTGCAATATCTATTTGGGAGAAATCCTTTTTGTGCCTTGGATTCTTGAAGACTACATGGAGAAGACCTTGCAATTATAGCCACGGTGGCGCAGTGGTTAGAGTGCAGTACTGCAGGCTACTTCTGCTGACTGCCAGCTGCCTGCAATTTGGCAGTTCAAATCTCACCAGGCTCCAGGTTGACTCAGCCTTCCATCCTTCTGAGGTCAGTAAAATGAGGACCCAGATTGTTGGGGGCAATATGCTGACTCTGTAAAACCGCTTAGAGAGGGCTGTAAAGTACTGTAAAGTGGTATATAAGTCTAAGTGCTATTGCTATTGTTATCTTGGCAAGCTTTTCATAAGTGGTATCTCCTTGCCTTCTCCTCTCAGGGAATTGGGAACCTAAGTAAAAGAGTTTGCTGGGGAGCATATATCAGCAGAGTTGCCTCTATGGGGAGGAGACAGTCTTGAGGTGCTTAAGAACCAATTCATATAATGCTTTATAGGTTAAAACTAGCTCTATAAATTGCACCACCTGGAAACCTATTGGCAGTCAATGTAGTAGCTGCAATATAGGGGTTCTACAGTTGTCCTAATCCTCATTTGTCAGCAAGCAGGCTGCTGCATTTTGAATCAACTACAGTTTCCAAGTGGCCCTCAAATGCAATGTTAAGGGCATCGCAGTAATCTCACCTAGTAATGATAAGATCAGGTCGTAAATGAACCTTCAGGAGCTCCTTGGGAATCAGTCAACAAAGGAATTTCTTGGGAACAATCATACCAGATGCACTGGTGGTATGATGACGCAGTGGTTAGAATGCAATATTGCAGGCTGAGTCTGTTCACTGCCAGGAGTTCGATCCTGATCAGCTCAAGGTTGACTCAACCTTCCATCCTTGTGAGGCTGGTAAAATGAGGACCCAGATTGTTGAGGGCAATATGCTGACTCTGTAAAATCTTTAAAGCACTATGGAGTGGTACATAAGTGCTATTGCTATTGCTCTGGTTGCCTCCTGATTTCAAGAGTCCACCAAGTGCTTGTCTATTGTTTGGAAAGTCGCCAAGTGCTCTTTGGAATCCATCTGGATCTCAGTAGCCCCATCAGTCCTACAGAAGCAGCAGACAGTGAGAAATCTAATCTGGACCAGGAAATCATCCAACATGAGAAAGGATTCATTATTACATATACAATCACATAGCGACCACTTGGAGAAAAGAATCTCTATATGAATTGAACTAGCTATTACTTGGGAAAGGCTCATGGTTATCATGGAGGCCACGAATACCCAAAGCTTCCCTGAACCCACCCTCCAGGCATTAAGATTGAAATTGTCCAGCACTAGTAGCAAAAGTAACTGCAAATCAGCTCAGTGACAAGGTCTAGGAGCGCAGGAATTTAATTTAATTTAATTGGCTTAATATGATTGCCTACCCCGGAAGATTCCAGAAGGGATACTGCCAGCAGCATAATTGTTAATGCCTGAGCAAGACCCTCAAACTTAAACCCTGTTGTCTAACTCCACAGTGGCACTTTTGGAGCAGAGCATTATTCACAGGTAAGACAGGTCTCATGATCATTGTTATCTCCTTCCCTGCACAAGAATCTGAGACTTCTAAAGAACCTAAAACTCAGAGGGCACATCTCTGAATGGGAAATGTCAAGGTTTGGTGAGTTCTAAGTGTGGAGATAGCCGGGTGGGAAATGGAGTGTTTTTTTGAAGATAGTAATAAAAGCCTGCTGTAGAAAATTCCTAATTAGCTGCTCTTGTGAGACTTAGCTAGTCTGGATTGCTTGCATATTTTGAAAACAAGAGTTGCTATTTAGCAAAACAAAAAATGAACATGTGGCTAATGGTTCTTCAAGATAACTGACAAACCATCTTGCCCCAAGGGGAGTAGCCCGTCCTACACGTTCCAGCAGAAGAAGCCAGTGCTGATCCCGTCAGCCAAGGAATTTGGCTGGTGGGACCTAGAATAACCTTTTCCACCATGGCCTCTGCCCTTTGGAACATCCTGCCACCAGAGGTGAGGTCCACTCTCACACTTCTGGCCTTCAGAAAGGGCCTTAGGACCTGTCTCTGCTAGTTGGTGAAAGGCCCCAGTTGTGACGTTGCAGTCTGGAAGTGGTTGGACTGTAACAGAAGAAGGCACCACCCTGCTTGGCATGCCTGTAATTCCTGTATTTTTAATTTTAAAAAATATTTCTGTGTTTTATATTCTTATTTTATTGCATTGTAAGATACCCAGAGCTGCTCTCAATAGCAAGATGGGTGGCATATACATTTAACAAGTAATTAAATAATTATAGGTGGTATTCATGAAATATAACACAAACCAGAAGCTCCTATAAAATCAAGATTTCTGTATCTCTTGGAACTGAGAGATAACCAAGAGACTGTATAAGTCTTTAGGAGAGTAGAAGAAAGAACACAGAAGAGGTGATGAAAGGATGAAGGAATGTCTCCCCTTTGGCTCGGTGTGGCAGTCACTGCTGTTGGAAAAAATGTCCATCTGGGTTCAGTTCTAAGTGGGAAGAAAGACACTGGAAACATGGAGGCTGTTTGGAAAGATGGTTTAATGGTGGACAGGACCACGTGGGTTTTTTGTGTCCTGGGCAAAATGAGCACATAGGTGAGAGAGAGAGAGAGAGAGAGAGAGAGAGAGAGAGAGAGAGAGAGAGAAATTTATACCCTCTCTTGGGCCCCGCCTTGGAGCTTTTTTGTGTTGTAGATAAGCTGGCCCAGCCTTTTGTCTTGTAGATAGGATGGCCCAGTCTTTCTGGGGCTATTAACAAAGGTGTGGGCTGCTTTCCAAGAGCATGTATCTCCTTTTCTCATCCAGAGAGGTATAATATTCTGCCTTTTAAATATTTACAAGAATATTTCATTCTACTAGGAGAAGGGTGGGTGCTAACTTTCTACACTGCCATCAGAACTGACATTAAAAGCCCTGGTAGTAGGACTTGAGTCTTTACTGGGCCACTGTTGGGAACTCACTGGGTGGAGGGTGAAAACTGAGGGAGAAAATTCAGACTTTTAGTAAGTGTAATTGGGATTTGCCAGAGTTCACACTGCAATTATTCAATTCTTTCCCTGGATTTCATTTATTTATTTATTTATCTTTTTATTATTTTATTGAACTATAACATTGGTGTGTACGTTTTTTGTGTTTTGCTAGTGATGCTCATCCACCCCTGATTTGAAGCTTGGGGGCAGGGCACAACTAGACTGACAGCTAACCTATCAACTGGTTAATCCACTTCCAGCTTGCACAACCAGAGGAAAGATAGATATAAAATGCTTCACCCTGAGGTCATTTCTGCCTTATATGTTCATTGCTCATTGAGCATCAGATGATATACAATTCAGTCATCACAGATTACTCGCCAAAACCAGATGTTTCAGAATTACTCTTATTGATATCCGCTCACAAGCTTTGTCCCGGTGCTTCGTTAGGTGACAACTTGCAATGTTTGTAATTTTGTACAGCCCTGGATAGAAATGGGCATTTTCATTGGCATCAAAAAGTGGTGTCAGCTGGTTGACTGACATATTTGAACATTGGAATGCGACCGTGGATCGTGATATACCAGAGACATCTTATCTCCATTACCAAAAACAATTATTTTCAGTGAAGGCAATTTGCAAGGGACCAGAAAAAAAGAAATGATGAATGTAAAACTGTGCCTCAGAGATAAACAAACAAACAAACAAACAAACAAACAAACAGGCAATCTGAAAATGTGTATCAATACACACATACAGTACATACATACATACATACATACATACATATACATATACGTGTGTGTGTGTGTGTGTGTCTACGCACACACACATTATGTATGCACGTCTTTTAAAGACATTAGATGTTGTGCTCCAAAATTTTCCCAGGGTGTCTGATGATGGCATCATCTTATATAAAAAGGCAGGACAAGAATATCTGCATGAAGATTATCAGAAAACCAGCTTTTGGACATGCAATTGTGTAACTGTAGCTTGAACATTAACACGCTTTGCCCTGTTCTTAAGCAATGAAGGAAGCCAGAGAGTAAGGAACTGCATTAAAGGATTGTCTAGACTTGTACAAATGATTTGCTTTACTTAACTTCTCCCAGAATTCAAATGAGGCTTGAAAGGAATACTTACCTTCACGGAAATTAAATTGCTTGACTGGTCTATCTGGTCTTCTAGAGATGGAATGCATAGACACTAGTTCTGTATTGGTAAAATTTCAGGCAACTTGCAAGAAAATGGACATTTATTCTGATCATCAGTAAAATGATTCCTGAATTCTAAATCACACTCTTGAGAGGAAGAAAATTTGGGCAACCAGGGATTGTGTGTGTGTGTGTGAACTCTATTCAGGACATAAAAATGCATTCTTGAGCTTCAGAATTTCTTTGAAGGCATGTGCCTTATAGACCAGTTTCCATTAAATCTTGAAGTGTAGTTCAAAAAAGCAGGCCTGAAGTCTTGTCTGTCACTGACTTCAAGTTTCAACAAAAGTATAAGCAAGCTGTACCCTCTACTTTGCATATATTTTGGTTATTTAAGATCAAATCATAATCCATAATTTACACACAAGGGATCTCATAATGAACCGGGGCGTGGACTTCTCTGTCTCTGTGAAGTCAAATGAAAAACTAAGTAGACTCTTTTGGAAGAAGAGTATTAAATGTAATGATATAAGGTATTTTACTGTTGGTATACAGGCAGTCTTCACTTACCAACTACTTTGTCTAATGACCATTTGAAGTTATGCCACTTCTTGCATTTATGACCCTTGCAATGTTTTGCAATCACCATTCATATGTTTCATAACTAGCTGCCCACAAGCAGAATTAATGGATAATGTGGAAGTGAAATAACAAGTCATGATCATGTGACGTTTCTTTTAACTACGGCAGTGATTCACTTAATGATGGGAGCCAAAGTGAGTCATAATTCTGGTGCATTCATATGATGTTTTGCTTAGTGACTGCGGCGCTTAGTGATGGAGTTGTTGCAGGGGTGAAATGCTACCGGTTTGGACCGGTTCTGGCATCCGGGTAGGGAAAATTTTGATTGGTTCAGAGAACCGGTAGGGAAAATTTTGATTGGCCCCACCCACCTGCCCTCCCCCTCCTCTCACATCTCCTATATTCTGTTGTTTATTAGCTCAACTGATTCGCGCGGCAGAGCGGCTGAGCTAAGAAACTAAGAAAAAGGAGCTGAGCTAAGAAACAGCAAATGAGTCTTAGTCCTCAGAAAGAATAATAAACTGACACTTTTTGCCACTTTTTTCCTCCCCCCCCACCAAGCAGGGAAAGGAATACTAGCTTTAATATGTCTGGGCGTTCAGCCAAGAGCAATTATCACCTCGTTAAAATGTTGTAATCTACAAGCTCTTCCTGTGAAGGCTTTTCCAGTTCTTTATTCTGATTTTCTCCTGGAGCAAAAGAAAGCCCTTTCTAGTGAAGTCTTCCCTGTGTGTTTATTCTGATTTTCCTCTGGACTGGAGCAAAATCATCTGGTGGCAGGCCTTAAGTAACATTCCCACACTTATTTTACTCCATGCACGGCCCACCCACTATTTAATTTACCACTTCTGTCTGTGCCTCTTTCCCAAACTGTATACTTGTCCCCCCTCCCTCCCTCTCCCCCCCTCTTTCTCACACACACACACAGAGGTCCATGGTAAAATTGTCTTCCATGAAACCAGTCCCTGGTGCCAGAAAGGTTGGGGACCTCTGAATTAGACCATGCAGGGTCCCTACAGGAGAGCCCTTTTAAGGATTATATATTAATAGAAAAGCAACTAACTTAGCTCTGATCCTAAACTGTTGCACATATCAACTATCACAGCCAAATTTTGGATCTGAGTGGAGGGCCTGGGAAAGATGTCAGAATAACAGAATAACACTTAGAAGGGACTTTGGAGGGGAACCCTAATCCTAACCCTAACCCTAACCCTAACCCTAACCCTAACCCTAACCCTAACCCTAACCCTAACCCTAACCCTAACCCTAACCCTAACCCTAACCCTAACCCTAACCCTGTACTATTTCAGAGAAATGGCTGTCCAGTCTTTTCTTAAAAACCTCTAGTGATCAAGCACCCAGAACTTCTGGAGACAAGCAGTTCCACTGGTTAATTGTTCTCACTGTCAGGAAGTTTCTGCTTAGTTTTAGGTTGCTTGTCTCCATGATTAGTTTCCATCCATTGCTTCTTGTTTTGCCTTCTGCTTCTTTGAAAAATACATTGCCCCCCCCTTCTTTGTGGCAGCCCCTTAAAAGCCTGTTGCCTATCACACTCTTGGGCAAAGCATGTGAGCCATTTCCTCCTTTCAGTGGTCCATGAAAGTACATCTATAGTATGTAGATAATAAAGTCGAAAAAAGGTGAACAACATTTTTACAGAACTATAGATATGTTGAGGCTGGGTGTGACAAGGAATGGCTGGGAGGGGAGGGGCCAGGCGAGGCACCCCTTGACGTGAGTGACATTGAGTTGGCCACGCCCACCTGGTCACATGACCACCAAGCCACGCCCACCAAGCCCGGCTACCAAGCCACGCCCACAAAACCGGTAGGGAAAATTTTTAGATTTCATCACTGAGTTGTTGGTCCCAGATGTAAGCAAGGACTGCCGTATTACCCCTGTATTGATTGCTAAAATGGACAGTTTGTGTTCTAAAAATGGTTGAAAATGCAATGGTTAGATGGGATCATTCTTCTATATTTGGTTGCATTGTTGTAAACCTGAATTTTGGAGAATGATTTATAATAGAATGAAACAAAATTTTAAAAGCTGAATTTCCTTTCCAACCTCCTTACAATCAATTCCTTACAACCAGAACAGAGCTGGAAGGAACCTTGGAGTCTTTCTAGTCCAGCCCCCTGCTCAAGCAGGAGACCCTATACCATTTCAGACAAGTGACTGTCCAGTCTCTTCTCTTCTCCAGTGGTGAAGTACCCACAACTTCTGAAGGCAAGCTTCTTTTCTGAATTTAGAAAAATCCTACATTCCTGCAAAGTGCACTTAGCTCTCTGCATGGTAACTGCTGCAAAAATATTCTATGCTTCTCATTGAAAAGTACAATCAATTTACTTCTGAAGAAGAACGGCTGAATTCCGGGATTACATTTAAAACAACCTTGTATTGAAATGTAAATCTGACATAGAATGTAATTCGACTTGGAAAACATTTTTGACTTATAATGTTATATATACACTTCAACCAAATCTGAAATTTGGGGTTCTGTTAACATCAAGACTTTATTGCTTGGACAGGAAATACTGTCGTTCCTAATCTCACTTTATTATTTATACTGCATTGCGTGTTGCTGCTGATATTCATATATTACTTGGAGTTTAATAGCAATAATTGATAGCTTTTAAAATGATATGATTACTTACACAACAAATTAATGGAATATTGTCTATTTTAAACTAATCCTAAAATGCTTGGTTTTCTACGTGTTTTATTTTTCTTTTCCCTTATTTTGTTCCTCTTTGCTTCTAAGTTTCCCTTTCCCCTTTTTTTCTTTCCCCTTTTCTTAAAAATACAACATCACCATCACCATCATCTTCATAATCATCATCATGTATTGGATCAGCCTTTTGGAGGAGATTATTCCTTATCTGGAACTCTGCAAACTTTCTTGCTCTGACCCAGAATTATTCCTCACTGCTCAGATATTAGAATCTTTCAGAGGCAAAATTAGTTCTACTAGATTAACATTTCTTTTAATATACTTTACTGCAGAGGGCTCACTTTTACTTCTTGGCCCATTTGGATCTGTAGAACCTGTGGGAAGTTATAGAAGTTGAAGTTCAGTATATCTAGAGCAGCCAGCCTGAGGAAAATGGTGTTAATCTTTTTATTTAACAGTCACAGAATGAAGTATAAATAAACACATGTACCTGAGAAACTGGTTCTGGCTAGGATGTTAGGAAAACATGCTAGGCATGTTATAAGGATTAATTCCTCTTTGCATATAGGAACTTGGGGCAGGAATCATTTGATGAACTTATGAGAACCAACATTAGGCAAGGAAGCTATGCACCCCTTCCCTGCTTCCTATTTCCTTTGTGCCCTGAGGGCCCTACCTTTTCATGATCCAAAGAGCTGAGGATGCTAAAAAATTCAAAACTCAGAAAAATTCAAAACTCAGAAAAATTCAAAACTCAGAAGGACACATCTCTGAATGGGAAATGTCAGGTTTTGCTAAGTTTTAAGTATGGAGTGACAGGGTGGGAAATCAAGTTTTTTGAATATTGCAATCAAAGCCTGTTGTAAAACATTCTTGACTAGCTGCTCTTACAAGGTTTAGTCACTTGCATATTTTGGGGGGAAAAGATGCGATTTAACAACAACGACAAATCCCTTCTCCTTATATCTGTGTTCAGGATTACATTCTCAAATGCATTAACATTGTATTTGTTTAGAGCAGGTGTGTCCAACCCATGGCCCATGGGCTGCATGTGGCCCTGGACAATTAGTAATGCGGTCCCATAAGATCATAAAGTTTTAACATTATTAGTGATTTATATACATTAACTATAATATATAATATAGTTAATGTAGATACAGTAAATCACATAATAATGTTAGAACTATTTGTGGCCTAAGATAATTCCTCATCACTCAATGCAATCAGGAAAGCCAAAAGATTGGACACTCATGGTTTAGAGCAGGGGTGTCAAACTCGCGGCCTGCGGGCTGAAGGCATCATGCGCTGGCCATGCCCATGCCCAGATTAGCGAAGGGGAAAAAAGTCCCAATACATCATGTGACAATGCCATGATGACGCAGGTTTGACACCCCTGGTTTAGAGTATGGTTTCATTATTACAGTTTTAAATGTTGAGCCATATGATCTGTGCATGCTCTATCACAGATTGGTTACCATAAAGATAACTTTCAATTTATATATTTATTTATAATTCATCACATAGACTTCTACCATGCTTCCCTGAAAATAAGACTGGGTCTTATATTAATTTTTGCTCCAAAAGAAGCATTAGGTCTTATTTTCCAGTTAGGTCTTATTTTGGGGAAAATATGGTACTAAATGCGTCTGTCTGGCTGACAATCTTAACCGGGGCTTATTTTTTGGGGTAGGGCTTATTACGAGCATCCTGAAAAATCATGCTAGCGCTTATTTTCTGGTTGGGTCTTATTTTCGGAGAAACACGGTAGATTGGTCCAATCCGTCAGATTTGAATGGCGTACAAAATTTCAACCTGATAATTAAGGTTGAAAATATATTATATAACCCCCTTCCCTTAAATTACAATATTCTCAACCACACATTCCCACTAATCCATAAAGTCACTTTGAGAGAATGTAAATTATACATTCCATCTCTCTAAATCATTCTAGAAGGCTACGTCTTCTTGGCCCTCCTAAATACTACTAGGAGAGAGGTGATCCTTCTCTCCAAGGATCAGCTGTTCTGAGAAGATGAACCATCAGCAAGCAGGCTCCTTTCCAGGGGCCCTGTTGTTGATATTCCCTTGTTGTTGTAGGAATCCTCCTTGCTGATGAGCATTTTCAATATGTTCTATTCATTTTCCATTTCTCCTCCACACTCTCCCACACCAACATTTTATTCACTTTTTTCCTAGTCTGTAATCTGCAACCATATCACCAGAAATTCCTGACTCTAATCTCTCCTCTAAACAAAACCTTCTTTCCAAACTAACTTACCTGATTTCTTTACCTAATTTCTATGCAACATCTTTTTAAAAAAGTAAAATGCTTTTTCATTGCGGTTAAGCTAAAAATCATAGTGGCTAATCTTAACATGAGAGAGATATTAAGTTGTTTATATGCACATAAAAAGTAGATCTTTATCACAGGGACATATCTAAAGGAGGTTATATATTCATAGGCAGAGTTTCATTTGAAAATGAAGCTTTTCCTCCTTCAATTATGTTTAAAGATAAAGAATTTTCATTCTTCTGTGTAACTTCACCTATGAATAACAGGCTTCCTGTGGATAAACTTCATAACAAAGATAAGCAACTCTATGATTTTAGAAACTGGACACTACAAGAGATTAATGATTTTAAGTACAAAAAAAAAGTTCAAGCCAACTTTTGGTGCCTGTTTTCTGAGACTTACAAAATGATACAAAATGTCATAAAACTGGAAATATTAAAAGAGATTTTTGAAAGATGGACCTATTAATTACTGATTACAATACCAACTATGTCAGTAATGATGTCTGATTATATGGACAGACAATATCCAAAATATGTCAATGTGGAAATGATAGATGTGGAGAAATATTTTCTTTGACAAAACAGAAAATGCACTGGAAGTGAAATTACAAATGACAGATCAAGAGAAAGATATGGAAAGGGGTGCATTATTGGATCTACAAATGAAACTGGCTAACATTTTAAAAAGTAAAGAGGAAATAGAAATGATGAACTAAGAGAATGACCTAGAAAATCTTTTCTTACTGGATCTACAAAAGAGGCTTGTTAAACCTTTAAAGTAATCTCTAAGATGAGATAAAGAAAAAGAAATCAAATCCAATAACAATATTGGGATGAACTAAAGATTAAGATTGAGGTGTAAGAGGAAGGAATATAAAGTTGTTTTATTTGATTAAGCTTAAAATAAATTGTTTTTTTGCAAAGTTCTCGTAACTCTTTACAGACTTTTTTTTAATATACCAGGATTAAAAAGTTGATGTTTTATGGATTTACTTATAGATAAGTGATGGAATATGGGATGAAGAGATATGTGCTTATAACCTTATAGTGGCTAGAAAGTTACTAAATGTGTTTATGCTCGTTATAATGAAGGTTGGAAATAACTTCTTTATATATTTCTTTTCTTTTTCTTTAGCACATTTTTTCTTACTATTTTTTCTTCCTCTAAGTTTAGTTTGTATTGGTTTTTGCTATTGCAATCAAAATCCTTAATAAACATTATACACAAGAAAAACTGCAGCAGCAGAAGAGAAATTATTTTTTTGGGTGATATAAAGGTAAAAGTCTGGCCAGATACTCAGATTGCTGGCCAGATTTTCTGACACGCTGCTAAACCTCAAAATAGTGAGGACGTAGCTGTTTCCCTGGTAGAGTGGGTCACTCAAGTAGAAAATTGTTTTCTTTTTCAGGCCTTCAGCATGCAGTCCCTTAACCACTTGGAAATGGTGGTAGCTGAAACCTCCTTGACTCTGGAATTGTCCTCTCATGACAGATCCAGATAGAGGTTACCGGTTCACAGCTGATTAACCTAAATAAAAGCAAAGAGCTCACATCTAACTTATGACAGTTCTTTTCCTCCTTGGAAGAATGTATTAAAAAGCATGATAAGCGTTAACTTAATTCAAATGGGGGCTCAGCTTTCTTTCCTTTCTCTTCAAAGGAGCCAAGGTTATCTTGCCAAAGACTGAAGCATGCTCTCCTCCACAGACAGATGCCTCAAGGTGCCAGAACAGGAGTAAAGGAAGTTCAGATGTCCAGTGGCAAAAAAGGGCTCTGCCTTTGTTTTGGTAGTGAGTAAAGGA
Organism: Thermophis baileyi; assembly: GCA_003457575.1. NCBI lineage: Eukaryota > Metazoa > Chordata > Lepidosauria > Squamata > Dipsadidae > Thermophis > Thermophis baileyi. Next base: position 758,783 of record QLTV01001692.1, on the reverse strand, counting down.
AAAATAGAGGGCAATGGCAGCCCTCCAGAGTTAATCGCCTATCCATTCAGACAGTGCAGATAATACCATAGAGGTTTGAACATGTGTTGACGACCTTATTTCTCTTATTGGTTCCTTACTTAGTGGTAGACTATCTTAGTGTGGTGTGTGTGGGTTATAGACAGTGGTGGGATTCAGCTGGTTCACACCGGTTCGCCCAAACCAGTAGCTAACCATGCCCAACCACGCCCTTTGCCCCTCCCAGCCACTCACTTCGGATGAGGTTGATATGTCCGACAATGGCTTTGACTGGGCTCCCGGTGCTGGTTGAGGCCGAGGGGGTGGTGCCCCATTGGCCCCGGATAGCGGGGCTCACTTGGGAATCGGAGGCAGCTGCGGCAGTTTTGGGACTCCCAAGCAGCTCAAGCAGGGCTTCGCATGTTCTCAGGAGCCTTTCCGGCCGCCCAAGACAGCACCTCCAGGCACCAAAACTGCCTCAGGTACTGTGCTCCATCGCTTCATTGCCATCGCCCCCCCCAAACCACTTCGCTCCCAGCATCCTGGCTGGGAGGCCACTTGCCCGCATGGCCAGGAAGCTGCATGGCCACACTGTCCGGGAGGACACTCACCCGCCTGGCCGGGAGGACGCTCGCCCACCTGGCTGAGAAGCCACATGGCCATGCTGGCCGGGAAGATGCTCACCCGCCTGGCCGGGAGGACACTCACCCACCTGGCTGAGAAGCCACATGGCCGCACTGGCTGGGAAGACACTCGCCCACCTGGCTGGGAGGACACTTGCCCTCCTGGCTGAGAAGCCGCATGGCTGCGCTGGCCGGGAGGATGCTCACCTACCTGGCCGAGAAGCTACATGGCTGTGCTGGCTGGGAGGACGCTCACCTGCCTGGCTGGGAGGACGCTCGCCCACCTGGCTGAGAAGCCACATGACCGTACTGGTCTGGAAGATGTTCACCCGCCTGGCCAGGAGGACACTCGCCCACCTGGCTGAAAAGCTGCATGGCTGTGCTGGCCGGGAAGATGCTCACCTGCCTGGCCGGGAGGACACTTGCCCACCTGGCTGAGAAGCCACATGGCCGCACTGGCCAGGAGAGCGCTTGCCCACCTGGCTGAGAAGCCACATGGCCATGCTGGCCGGGAAGATGCTCGCCCGCCTGGCCAGGAGGACGCTTGCCCGCCTGGCCGAGAGGACACTCAGCCTGGCTGAGAAGTCACATGGCCGAGCTGGCCTGGAAGACACTCGCCTGCCTGGCCGGGAAGCTGCATGGCCGCGCTGGCTGGGAGAACGCTCTCCCCCCTGGCTGGGAAGCCGCATGGCTGCGCTAGCTGGGAGAATGTTCTCCCCACAGGCCGGGAGGCTGCATAGCTACGTTAGCCAGGAAGAGACAGAGGATTCCCTGTGGGACAGAAGTTTTGTCTAGAAGGAAAAGCATACAGAAACCAGTTTGATCATAAGGTATCCAAATGTTATGTCCCATATTTCCCATAACTAGAAATTTTTAAATTGCATACTTGTAGCATAAGTACATAAGTAGACTTCTTTTATTATTTAATAGAAACAAATTCTATTAATAATAATATTGGACCCTGTTTCCACACAATTACTTTGTACTGTATTTTCCAATCATTTAAATAAGCCCATGTGATAACTTTTCCTACAAACTGTTCATGTGGATTATTTTGATAGGCTCTCTGAATTTGCAGAAAGGGTCCTCTGAGAAGGGTCGATTTGCAGTATTAAAAAAGAAGACAGAGAATGGTTATTTAATGACTGATCTATATGCTCTACCAATTATCTGAGGCCTGGAGTCCCCATTTGTACCACCCAGAGGGCCAATGCAGTGGTGGATTGCTGCCGGTTCGGACCAGTTCGGCCGTACCGGTGGTGGAAATTTGCACCTGCTCGCCAAACTGGCAGCGATGGCTGGTTGTCCACGCCCCCGGTCGCCGCGGCTGGCAAAAATCCCTCTGCACATGCACAGAGGCTTCTGCGCATGCGAAGAGGGTCATTTCCCCGACGTGACGCTTCGCCTGCATGCGCAAAACGCACACTTCCGTCGCGATGCAAACCGGTAGGGAAGGTAAGTGGAACCCACCCCTGGGCCAATGTATGCCTTTACATAACTCGTTAGTTGCTTGGCAATTTATCTACTCCACCTATATTTATATATTCTTCAAAATATGTTTAAACTTTTTAAAAAATGGGAAGCTGACCTGCCCCAAAGCAAAACACCATCCTCCAGAAAAATCATTTATTTCTTTATTTATATTCCATCATTATTTGTATAAGTAATTCAAAGCAGCAAACATTCCAAATATCCCTCCTCCTCCTATTTTCCCCACCACAGTCCTGTGAGGTAGGCTGGGCTGAGAGAAGGAATGACTGGCCCAAAATCAGCAAGTCAGTTGTTAACTCACTGAGCCGTTTCTGAACTTTCCTGCAATATGAAAAAGAGAGCTATCTGCAGCCAGTGTTTTGTTTAGAAGTGCGTCCACCTGTCTTGAAAAAGCAGAAAAATTATAAGCGTAGGATTGTGCATTGTTATGGTGGACAGGGATGCATTTGTCTGCAATTCTTTAAACAAAATATGGCCTTTTCTGGGGAAGAAAGGCAGCTGCATAATCCCAGAAAGCTGCATAATCCCAGGGGAAAAAATGCAGCTGCCTTAAAGAATTGCAAACAGATGCAGCATTCCTTTCTCTGTGCTCTCCAAAATATATTTTTTTGCATTTGAATACAAAATGCAGTGGTACAGTACAAGGGGGCAAGTAAGAATACACAATTAAGAAATGTTATTTGAAATAGGTGCTTTGTAAACTTATATGTGGCAAGTCTTCCCAGACACTGTTTTGCAAAAGCATTCACAACAATAAATATGCATCAGAATCCAAATATAGGGATGTCAACTTTAGGTGACATTTCTGGCTGCTTATTTTGTTTCTACTACTAGTAAAGAAATGAGAGAGAAATCATCATTTTTATAATTATTCCTGAAGTGGTGTGTGTGTAAAAGGCAGCACTGATCACTGATCATAACAGCACAAGAACAGGCACTAAGCACCAGATCCATAGAAGCAGGGATTTACCACCCTAGATAGAACCCAAGGGGTAGATCAGTGTCTCTCAGCTGAAAGATGTATGGACTTTAACTCCCAGAATTCTCCAGCTAGCCATCAAGGAGTTTCCACAGAAGATTGTGGAGAATAATAGAGCTAAGAATCTGTGGGAATTCCGGATCCAGAAGGACAGGCAGGCATTAGATAATCAACCAGATACTGTACTAGTAGACAAATTAATAGACAAAGACCAGAAGACCTCGGGAGGTCAGGCAAGCGGGGCGAGGCAAGGCGCCCCTCGACGTGAGTGATGTTGAGTTGGCCATGCCCACCCAATCACATGCCCAGCCAGCCACGCCCACCCAGTCACATGACCACCAAGCCATGCCCACCAAGCCACGAACACAGAACCGGTTGTTAAAAAAATTGAATCCCACCACTTGAATATAGACAAGTGTAAAGGTGTATTGTATTTAGTCTCCCATTTACTGAGAGAACAAATAGATGAAAATCAATTTAACCTTTGTTCCTTCTAATTGATATCTGTATCTTGATCTAGTCTACCTTTTAGGGCTGTCAACGCCCAATGCTTCAGTTGCTACATTGGCCACCAATTGGTGACTAGGCTGGTTGTGACTTAAAGGGCTTGGTTCCTATGTACTTATGGGTCTGCATGATTCAGTCCATCCTGCAGAGGGAATGGTGAGAGTCCCCAATCCATGGGAATGAGCCAAGCAGTGGACAGAGGCATCCATTTGGTGAAACAGAGCATCCTCTGAGGTGTGTGGGGCCCTCATCCTTTTATCCTTTTAGAAGGTTCTGAAGACCACTTCAGTGAGCATATTGTAAACAGCTAGGTCACTTTTTGAAAATAGGAATATTGTTGGTCAGATAGATTTATTTTGTTTTAATGCAGATTTTTAAATTATCTACATGGAGATAGCAGTTTTATGCAGTTTTACTAGTATTATAAAGTATCTTTCATCTGGGCAACATGTGGTATATACATGACTATAAAAAACTAAATAAATGCAATAAACCATCTTGCTGTGCTTGCCACAATGAAATATTTTCAACTTGTGTATTGCCCTCGTATTGTTTCTTGAGTCATTTGGGCTCAACTCTTGACCATGGTAGAAGATTGAGGATAGGAAAATAATACATTATGTTCTGACCAGAGGTGGGTTTCAGCAGGTTCTGACCAGTTCTGGAGAACCGGTAGCGGAAATTTTGAATAGTTCGGAGAACCGGTAAATACCACCTCTGACTGGCCCCGCCCCCATCTATTCTCTGCCTCCCGAGTCCCAGCTGATCAGGAGGAAATGGGGATTTTGCAGTAACCTTCCCCTGGAGTGGGGTGGGAATGGAGATTTTACAGTATCCTTCCTCTGCCACGCCCACCAAGCCACGCCACGCCCACCACGCCACGCCCACAGAACCGGTAGTAAAAAAATTTGAAACCCACCACTGGTTCTGACTCACTCTCTGACTGATTCCTCAGAGCAATGTTGCTGGAATTCCTGTGAAATCTCATCAGCATAAATGGATTAGCATAAATATAATGAAAAGGAATATATTGAGATGCATAAAAAATAGAACAACATATTCTCTAAAACATCCAATGCGTGTCAAAGGTTACCAGAACTCCAGCAAAAGCTGAACAAAACTCCTTTTTGTCCTCATGTTCTCCATCTGTCAAAATTTGAATTTTAAATTCAAATACTGTCCGGCTTTTTTAGTATCTCCTCTGGAACAGCTTTTCTCCATGGTGCAGCACTCCCCTAATAAGTGCAGGTTAACAAGCTCCACTCTGTAACCTTAATTAGTTGATTAAAAAACCCCTCCCTTCCTATAGCTTGTGCAGCTGTCTGAATCTGTAATGATATGTGAGAAAGACCTTGAGATACGGAGCAAACAGATGTTGCCTAGGGAACAGTAAGATAACAGAGGACATAATGGGTGGAAAAAGAGGCTCAGAAGGACCCTCCCTCACTTTTCAGGCTGTAAAGGAAACAGTGAGAGATTTGTATTTTCAGATTTGGGCGATTATGTTGATGTGACCTTAAAATAAATTAGAATTAGTTCATCTGATCATGTTTCCTATTTAGTATACGTGGGAAAGCTGACAGCAATCTTTGTACAAATCTCCTTTACAGTCTGAAAAGTTAGGCTGAATGCTTTTACTTCCTGTTTGGCTCTAGCAAATTGATTGAAAAAATTGACTTTTTTGTTGTTGGAAAAAGTAATTTCATATATATGTAGGCCTAAGTCCTTTTTTTGTAGTTTTTCACTGTGATTTTTGTTGCCAGGAAGGTTAAACAGTTACTGTGTCCTCCTTTGCCCCCGTTTGTTGTCCTGTCCAGTTGTCTGTGTCCTCCTTTCCCGTTTCAGATATGTCGTAAACTTAAGTGTGCCAAACTTTCCCCATACAACTTTATATATACTAAAGCAATAGATGGGATGTCTGAATGGAGCACCAATCTATCTACCTAAATTAATATTCCTGTTGTATGAAAGCTTAGCAAGGCAGCCATGGTGTAAAGAAAATGGCCTGGGGTGTTAGTGAAACAATGGGAAGGGAACAGGCTAAGCTGGAAGAGCAAGAAGGACCGGTAGGAAAGTGTTATTTTTCTGCAGTAGCTTGGAAGGAGAAGTTCATAAAGAAGCAGATTGCTGAAATTCGGAGTCCTTGGTTGGAAAGACAAAAAGGACTGGACACTTATTCTGGATTGTTCTGCACTATTATACTATTTCAATTTAGGTTGGTGCAGGGAAATACTTGTAAGAAATTGTGTGCTGGTTAAATGAAATAAAATAGTGTTTTGCGTTTCTCTGTAAAATATAACATACAAAATCACTATTGTTTGTCTCTGGAAAAAACTGAAAATATTAGTTTCTAATTTTAAAAATAAGATAATTTATCTGAAAGCTTAATGTATTCAGAAAGAAAATTACATGCATCAAAATCCCAGGGCTATTCCCATTCAATGCATTTCAAGTAAGAGTATAAGAATTAATCTGATCTTACCACTCCAACCTGTGAGCCAACTCGCTCTTTGTTCTATTTTGCTTATGTCTTTGCAAGTTCTGACTTTGAAGCAGCCAGTGGGACTTCCTTTTGCTACCCATCTACTTTAAATGAGTGTTTATGCAAGTTCTTTTACACAAGTTTTTAAAAATTCCTTTGTAGTCAGCAGTTCCAAGTCAAATTAGTTTGAAAGTCTCGAGAATGATGGAGCTGCTGTTTATGGTAGTCTGCCTTCCACAGTTCAAATATTTATTTTTCACATTTGTGAATCATTTGTATCTAATGGTATTCCTGACCAACCACATTTATTTATTTATTTATTTATTTATTTATTTATTTATTTATTTATTTATTTATTTATTTATTTATTTGTTTGTTTGTTTGTTTATTTATTTATTTATTTATTGTTATGTATTCAGAAAGAAAATTACATGCATCAAAATCCCAGGGCTATTCCCATTCAATGCATTTCAAGTAAGAGTATAAGAATTAATCTGATCTTACCACTCCAACCTGTGAGCCAACTCGCTCTTTGTTCTATTTTGCTTATGTCTTTGCAAGTTCTGACTTTGAAGCAGCCAGTGGGACTTCCTTTTGCTACCCATCTACTTTAAATGAGTGTTTATGCAAGTTCTTTTACACAAGTTTTTAAAAATTCCTTTGTAGTCAGCAGTTCCAAGTCAAATTAGTTTGAAAGTCTCGAGAATGATGGAGCTGCTGTTTATGGTAGTCTGCCTTCCACAGTTCAAATATTTATTTTTCACATTTGTGAATCATTTGTATCTAATGGTATTCCTGACCAACCACATTTATTTATTTATTTATTTATTTATTTATTTATTTATTTATTTATTTTCTGTTTGTTTGATTTTTATCCCAACTTTATTTCTCAGTATCAAAATCCTGACAGCTTATAAAGTATTGCCACTTATGATTACTTCACGATCAATTCTTGCTGCCTTGTTGAAATAAATTAAAAATAAATTCCAAAAAGTGTCCAATAATTCCAAATGTTCTTCCAAGAATTTAGTGTTTATGAGAATCCCTTGCTATGATATGGAGTTGATATAGCAATAGCACTTAGACTTATATACCGCTCCATAGTGCTTTACAGCCCTCTCTAAGCGGTTCACAGAGTCAGCATATTGCCCCCAACAATCTGGGTCCTCATTTTACCCACCTCGGAAGGATGGAAGGCTGAGTCAACCTTGAGCCGGTGAGATTTGAACCGCCGAACTGCAGCTACCAGTCAGCTGAAGTAGCCTGCAGTACTGCACTCTAACCACTGCGCCACCTCGGCTATACACCATTCTTCAAATGTTGATAGAAGTCTTAATTGATGAGACTCAGATATTTTATCAAAGAATTATTGAAACTGACTCATTTTAAAATTTCTGATTGTTCCTTTGGCAAAATGTCCTATTTTTTGATATTTTTTCCAAACTTCCAAAGAAAAAAAATTAAATTCAGTTTTGAAAAACAAGTTTTATTTATTTTAATTATTAAATTTTTATGCAACTCATCTCCTCTACAAAATGACTCTGGTTACTAATTTCTCCTTGTCAGATAAATTATACCACCCAAACCGAAAAAAAAATTCACTGCTAATTCAGTTTGTACCCACTGAACATTGCTTTACATCATATTCATATCATATGCATTTAATTTGATTTAATTAATGTGATTTATTAGATTTGGTGTGGTCACCTACTCCAGAAGATTCGGGACAACTTACAAAATCAAAAAAAATATATGATAAAAACAGTTAAAAATAACATAAACAGAATGTATTGCTTTCAGATGAAAAATATTAAAGTAAAGTTTAAATTTCATCATGTTTTTCTTCCTACTGTATTCTTTGCTTTATCTTGGGTTCACTCAAGGTGACACATTTTTCAAGTTGAGTTCATTCCTAGTTATTTCTTAGATGCATCCACAAATTATTAGGACCAGTATTGGGATACAATACAAGTATAGTAGTTCACACTGAAATAGATAATGTTTGAAAGTAAAAACAGGAGTTTAAAAAAATATTATCATTTAAAGAATAACATTCTATCAAGCAATAATAATGAAATATATTGTCTTGGTTTAAATTCCATGTTTATTTGCTTAAAAGGATGTCATAATTGCTTTTTAAAAATGTATGTCAATCCATGTAATCATTATTTTTACTTCCTTATGCTATCCTTTTCTAGATATACTGAAATAATTACGGTTGATATAATTTTTTTGTTTTTGTTTTCTTTTAAAGATTGAACCCTTGAGATTGACAGATGCTCTCAGAAGTTATGAATTACATTTTATGTGCAGGAAAAAAATTAGAATCTTTTCCCTATTCATAAGAGAAAAGTATGGGGCAGAAATTAATTTGATTTGTGCTGTAATACAAATGTAATTCATAATTTTGGAAACTATCTATAAATCAGATAGCATTTAAGTGACAAAATTCAAAAAGTTCACCATTTTCCTATTTGATTCACAACTTAATAAATAGATCTGTAGTTTGATGGGTTTTGGTGTGCCTCTAGATGAAATGATTGCCCTGAATTTTTTGTCTTCCTGCTTTAATGGGTTAATCCCAGAGGTGGGTTTCAGCAGGTTCTGACCAGTTCTGGAGAACTGGTAGTGGAAATTTTGAGTAGTTCGGAGAACCAGTAGCGGAAATTTTGAGTAGTTCGGAGAACCGGTAAATACGGGGGAGGCGGGGGTAGGGCTGGGGCCACTAAAAGAGGGGAAACGGGGGTGACTGGTGAAGGGAGGGCAGGGGTAGATAGGTGGAAATTCTAAAAATTTTCCTACCTTTTCCTGTGGGCGTGGCTAGGTGGGGGGGTCATGTGACTGAGCGGGCGTGAGTGACGTCAAGTTGGCCCACCCACTCAGTCACATGACCCCCACCTAAGCCACACCCACAGAACCAGTAGTAAAATTTTTTGAAACCCACCACTGGTTAATCCTGGTCCCAGGACCTTTGTCTTTCCTATTCTGGGAGATAGTCCTGTCAGGGGGCAGGAAAAGGGAGTTCTGGTTTTGCCTTGGTGAGTTATTTTTAGCCTGGTCCCCCTTATCTTTATTCCTCTACTTAAGTGTTTCTGTGGTCAGCTTTGTTACTTTTGTAACAGTTGTTAATGGCTTTTGGCTGCTCTGAGTTTTCCTTTCAGCTGGTGCTTTTGCTTTGGGGTTTGAATTTCTTAAAGGGGGAAGGGCTGTTTTAAGACTTTGGGCACTGCTTTAGTGGTTCCTGGCACTGTCCTTTTGGGGTGTACTTTCCACAAGAAAAATTTGAAGAATTGTCCTCTGACTTGTATAAATGTCAGGAAAGGAATTTAGGAAGGGATCAATTAGGTCATCCAGCCAACACATGGAAAGCTGGGGTTTTTTAATTTGCTGTTCCATATTCAGCTTTTCTCCCAAGGGAAATAAAAAATTAGCAAATTAAAGTGAACACAAACACTAATTAATTAATGAAAGACTGACTCATCCAGTGCCTTTGGAATGAATCACTCAGATGTTTCACATACTGTGCTATGCTAAAATGAAACAATGTACATTTTAAGCAAATGTTAGTGGAACTCCTGTCTTGATGAACCAGACTGGAGAATGAAGGGAGGTGACAACATACAAAGGGAGGTTGGAGGCAGGTGAATTTTATAGTACATTTCCTCTCACCAATTTGAATATCCTTATCAGATTTAACTCTGAACATTAACAGAGGTGGGATTCAGCCAGTTCGGACCGGTTTGGGCGAACCAGTAGTTGCGACCTGCGGGTGGGCCCGCCCACATGCCCACCCGCCCGGGCGCAATCCTGTCCTATATCGCTGTGTTTTTTGATGCTGCACGCATGCACGGACGTAGCGCACGAGCAAATTGCCGTGTTTTTTGATGCTGCATTCATGCACGGATGGCGCGCATGAGCGAATTGCCATTTTTTTTAAATGCCGCGTGCATGTGTGCGCGCTCTCTCTCACATTTTTGATTCTGGGCGAACCGGTTGTTAAATTATGTGAAGCCCACCTCTGCTGAACAAGGCTGCTGTAAGATAAGGAGCTGAACTTTCTGAGAACATAAAGAAAGAAAAAAAAAGAATGGGAGAATAGATTGCTGATTTCGATTCTATTCCCCTTTTGGTGAAGGGCCTGAATTGAAGTACTGAATTTTCAATTGCATGTGATTAATTGTTAGGGGGAATCAACAATTTTTGGTCAGATGTTCAATTGTAAATAAAAGCTGGGTTAACACATTTAAAAATATGATTTATTGCTGAAAAAACCACAATAGAGGAAGTAACAATGAAATCATGTTTACAACAGTTTGTTAGCACAGGCTTGGATCATATCAGACTTCAGTTCGTACCAGTCTTAATCTGCAACATAAATGGTACTGTAGCTTCAATTTTGGTCAAATTAAGGTTCAGAGTGTGGTCTTAATTTGGTTTTTTATCATCTTAGTTTCAGCATAGCAACCTTAGATCTGTTGCAATGGTGCAGCAGGTGTGGAGGAAGTAATAGATACAGATAGCAAAATTTTCCACATTATAGGAAATCAAAGCTATTTGTTGTTTGCAAATGCATTAGAAACCCTGATTTGGATAAGCTGGCCAGTCTTAATTCTGGCTTCTCGGAGCAGCAAGCTGAAATAGCCAAGACTCCTCAACTATCATTTTTAAAGTATTCAATTAAGCAAATCACTGCAAACTGAAATGCATTTGATTGCACAGGTTTTCAACAAGTAAGTTTGGGGAAGCAGTGAGAGTCTTTCTTTCCATCCTCAAAAAGTAGACTACCCTAAAAGTCAGAGGGGGGGGGAGAGAGGGAGGGGACCTGCCAACTTTTTTTTTAATTCCCCAAACATAGGAAAGCATTTATTGCAAAACTTGATTGCAAAAAATTCGACTTCAGCAACAGAGTGGTCAATGCCTGGAATACATTACCTGACTCTGTAGTTTCTTCCCCAAACCCCCAAAACTTTAACCTTAGACTGTCTACCGTTGACCTCACCCCATTCCTAAGAGGTCTGTAAGGGGTGTGCATAAGCGCACCAGCGTGCCTACCGTCCCTGTCCTAACGTCCCCATGTATTCGTAAAATATCATGTACTCGTAACCATGCTTGTACTTCTTCTATATTCACAATCATGTTTATACTTTGTCTGTAATCATACACACGCTTGACAAATAAATAAATAAAATAAAATTTATATTGATATAAGGTTTGATATGTTTCCTTCAGGGCAGATTCTGGCACAACATCCCCTAGAAGTACAGTGATTATACATTTTTTATTATAAAGGACAACGTTTTATTTCAGGAAGTTATAGGTACTCCTCAACTTACAACCACAATTGAGCCCAACATTTCCATTGCTAAGCCAGATAGTTGTTAAGTGAGTTTCCCCCCATTTTATGAACTTTTTTTTTGCCACAGTTGTTAAATGAACCACTGCAGTTGTTAAGATAATAATATGGTTGTTAAGTGAATATGGCTTCCTGGTTGACTTAGCTTGTCAGAAGATTGCAAAAGGTGACCACATGACCCTGTGATAAATATGAACCAGTTGCCAAAGGTCCAAATTTTGATCAGGTGACCACGGGGATGTCGCAACAGTTGCAAGTGTGAAAAATAGTCATATCTCACTTTTTTCAGTGCCGTTGTAACTTTGAACGGTCACTAAACCAATAGTTGTAAATCAAAGACTACTTGTATTCTTTAGATTTATCTATGTTTCAAAAATTCACTTTTTATCCTTATTCTGGTCATTGAACTTTTACCATATAAATGGCACGACTTTAATGCATGGTGTTTCACATTCATGTGAAAAGTACAGAAATTGAATTGTCTTTTTAAAATAAATTAAAAGGTAAAGCGAAGATTATTGTTATTATTTGTTAAATTTATTTGCTGCCTATCTCACCTTGGGGCTACTCTAAGCGGCTTACAACAATCAAAGGGAAGAAAAATGAAAAGAATGTAAACAGTACAGAAGAAAAAATAATAGAACAAAAAAAAACCAATTCAAGATATAAACATAAACATTTTTTAAATTCTTACAACCCTCTTTCAGATTTGTTCCTGTTTTCATTTTTGTCCTTTATTTGTTCAAAGAAGATATAGTCCCTGTACCTGTAAGAAACACCTCTGCCTTGCAGATTGGAAACAATAGATAACACTATCTTTGTTTTACATCGGCGTGTCTACTATGGAGATTGCTGCACCCAATACATCATTTTTGTCCTGTTGCATCATCTTGGCAAGTCAGAGCAATTCTGTTTCTCCACTTCTGTCAGAAAAAAATGATTACATGCACTGTTGCAAACATCTTTACAAGAGCAGGTAGAGTAGGGCAGGAGAGAACATCCAGGTCATTTAGAATTATACCGATGCTAAATTTCTGATGAGCTTCAGATATATGGCTTAACATCTTTTCCTCCTCCTCCTCCATTTTACATTGCTACATACTGCAGTAACCCTGAACATTGGAAAAAGGAAGCAGAGCAAAAACATGTCTTCCAACAAAATGGATACCCCCAACGCAACTCTATCAAAAAGTGCCTCACCCACAAAAGGAAGGGTATTAAGAGAGACAAGAAACACTAAAAAACAACTTAGGTAAAAATGGGAGAGGCAATCAAAGTCTTCTCAATAAATATTAACGGTTTAAACATACCAAGAAAAAGAACACAAACATTTGTTAAATTAAGGAAGTTGGAGGCTGATGTGATATGTTTACAGGAAGTTCACATCAAAAAGGATTATAGGAAATTGTTAGAAAATGTAAAATTAAGAACATTATACACTACACTTGCACAAAAAAAGAAATGAGGAATTGCCATATATGTAAAAGAAAGAATAAAATCAAAATTAATATACTCTGACGATGAGGGTAGAATTTTAATGTTGGAATTAGAAGTTGACCAAAAACAAACTGTACTAACGGCAATTTACGCACCTAATCAAAACCAACAAGAATTTTTTTAAAAAGTACATAACAAAATAGCAAACTTGGAATATGAAAATATCTGTCTAATGTTGAAATAAACCAAATTCTACTAATGGTAATTTAATCAAAACCAGCAAGAATTTTTTTAAAAAGTACATAACAAAAGAGCAAACTTGGAATATGAAAATATCTGTCTAATTGGTGATTATAATGCAATAGTTGATGTTAAAAAAGACTATAAAAGTAATAAGAAAAATAAAAAAAGGAAAAATATACTACCAAAATCATTTTTCGATTTGGTAATAGAACACAATTTACAGGACGAATGGAGGGAGACACATAAGATGGATAATCAATATACCTTTTATTCATACCCATATCAATCATGGTCCAGGATTGACATGGCCTGGATGACCGCTGGCTTACAAAACAAGATTGATGAAATAGAAATAGGAATTAACGATTGGGCAGATCATAATCCAATAATAATAAAATGGAAAGGGCATAAAAAGAAAAAGAGATGATTAATGAAAAAAAATCTATGTAAAGAAAAAGAATATAAACAGATGTTAGAAAAAGAGCTGAAGTTATTTTTTGAAGTAAATAAAAAGGAAGATACCTCCACATAAAATTTATGGGACACTGTAAAAGCATATATTTGAGGTTTAACCATAGCATATTCAATCAGGAAAAACAAATTAAAGAAATTAAAAAAAAGAGAGATTACGAGAAGAGCTTAGAAAAATAGAATACGAATTACAGAAAGAACCTCAAAATAATAAGATAAAAGAAAAATGGAATATCATAAAGCATAAGATTAATTTGATAACACAAAAAGAATTAGCACAGAAAATCAAAATGGTGAAAAAACTATTTTGAGAATGCGAATAAAATGGGCCGATGGTTAGCGTACAAACTAAAAAAAGCAAAAGCAAAAAGAATAATACATCAATTACAAGATGAGCATGGTATATTGCAATATAGAAGAGAAGAAAAAAAGAGAATAATACAAGAATTTTTTTCAAAGCTATACCGGCAAGAGGATATAGATGAAGGGAAAATTAAACAACTTATAGAAACAATGAATTTGAGTAAAATTACGGAGGACCAAAGGGAAATGCTAAACAGACCAATAACGACAATGGAATTCGAATTTGCATTGAAAAAACAAAAAAACAACAAAACACCAGGACCAGATGGTCTTCCTGTTGAGTTATATAAGATTACACAAAACGCATTAGGATGGATAATGCTGGAGGTATACAATGAGGCTCTGGAACAAGTGAAGATACCCACAACTTGGCTAGAAGCAATAATTACTCTCATTCCCAAAGAGGACATGAACCATCAAAAAATTCAAAATTATAGACCAATATCATTATTAAATACAGATTACAAGATATTCGCATCGATATTAGCAGAAAGAATCAAAAAAATCTTGGACAATTATATCCATATAGATTAAAATGGATTCCTCACAGGACGACAAATAAAAAATAACATAAGGATTATAATGAACACCTTGGAATTTTATGAGGTGCATCCTGAAAGACAGGTTTCACTGGTTTTCCTTGATGCCCAAAAGGCATTTGACAATTTGAATTGGAAATTTATTATAACACAATTAAAAAATATGGAATTTGGAACAAAATTTGAAAGAGCGATTGAGCAAATTTACACCAAACAAACAGCTAGGGTAATCATGAATGATGACATCACAGAAAAATTCGACATAACTAAAGGAGTACGACAAGGATGCCCACTTTCTCCTCTTCTATTTATTCTCTCACTAGAAATATTGTTGATAAAAATTAGGGAAGATCAAGAAATAAAAGGTTTAAAAATCAGAAAGGAAGAATATAAGGTCCAAGCTTTTGCTGACGACCTGGTATTCATAATAGAAGATCCATTAGAAATCGGGCTGAAATTGATACAAAAAGTAGAGGAATTTGGTGAAGTAGCGGGACTTAAGATAAATAGAAATAAATCTAAATTAATAACCAAAAATCTTATAAAGAGACAAGAAATGGAATTGGAAGAGAAAATAAAAATACAACTAACCAAGAAAATAAAATATTTAGGGATTTGGCTTACAGCGAAATGTTCTACAATTAAGGAGGATAATTATGACAAATTATTACAACAAATAAAAAAAGATTTAGAAACATGGAAAAATTTACAAATTTCATTGTTAGGAAGGATCGCTACGATCAAAATGAACATACTCCCGAAAATATTATTCTTGTTTCAAGTTATCCCAATCAAATTAGGGAATTTTTTTTGCGAAAATTTAAATAAGTTAGTCACCAAACTCATATGGCAAGGGAAAAAACCCAGGATTAAATTAAAGCTCTTGTAGGACACTAAAGATAAAGGAGGATTGGCACTACCGGGGTGGGAAATATACTACAACGCAGCCACTTTAATTTTGGTTAAAAGATTGGATCAAACTAAGAAATACAAGAATTTTAGTCATAGAGGGTCATGATCTGAAAACGGGATGGCATGCATTTCTATGGGATGAAAAATATAAAACACATAGATACTTTCAAAGACACATAATAAGAAATGCGCTTTTACAGACCTGGGAAAAAATTAAAAAGAAACACTATATAAAAATCCCAATGTGGATATCACCAATAGAAGCAGTGACCCGTCCAAATTTAATTGCTATTGACAAAATATTTAGGTATAAGGAGCTGCTAAATGAACAGCTAAATTTGAAAACTAAACAAGAGTTGGAACACGATATAGGTAGAGGGGTAGATTGGTGGACATATACCCAAATTCAGTCTAAATGTAAAGAGGACAAAAGATTATACGAAATCTAGAAGGATCAGCAAGAATTGGACAAAATTATACAAGGAACTGAGGAAAAATTAATTAGTAAAATATACAAATTTCTACTGAGATACAAAATGGAAGAGGAGATTGTTAAGGAAACAATGATCAAATGGGCAAAAAACTTTAGATATAATATAGAATTGGAGAAATGGGAAACAATGTGGGAAACAAATATAAAATTGACTATGTCGGCGCCATTCAAGGAAAATCAGTTGAAGATGTTTTATAGATGGCACCTCCCCCCTGCAAGATTGGCAAAGATGTACCCGAATACCTCACCAATATGTTGGAAGTGCAAAAAAGCACATGGAATGTACTACCATTTATGGTGGACATGTCCTGAGGCTAAAAAATTTTGGATTAAAATCAGAAAGTGGCTGGAAGAGATAATGGAACAAGCCATAGATCTGAGACCGGAGATATTTTTATCAGGAATATTAAACAGAAAATATACCAAGGAAATACAATACCTACTCCTACACATAATTATGGTTGCAAGAATAGTATATGCCCAGAAATGGAAAATGATAAAACACCATCTGAGGAAGAATTGATAGGAAAAATTCTTGATTGTGCTGAGATGGATAAACTAACAAAGAAGATAAAAGAAAAGGAAGAGATAGAGTATTACATGGTTTGGGATAAATTCTATAACTGGCTGGAGATTAGAAATAGAGAATAGGGTACAATGACGAAATGAGAGATAAGAAGTATTGTATGTAAAATAGCACCGTATTACAAGTAATCCATGTGGAAACACAAAGATAGAAATGTGAAAATAGGTCACTAAATGTAAACATAATTAGAGAAGTTTAAAAAGGGGGAAATGTAAATAATAGTATATTACTGTGATGAAACTGCTGTAAAAAGTGAATATATGTTGATGTGTTGATGTGTGTTGATGTATGTATTGTTTTGTGGTTTTAAAAATTATCTATATCTATATCTATATCTATATCTATATCTATATCTATATCTATATCTATATCTATATCTATATCTATATCTATATCTATATCTATATCTATATCTATATCTATATCTATATCTATATCTATATCTATATCTATATCTATATATCTATATCTATATCTATCTATCTATCTATCTATCTATCTATCTATCTATCTATCTATCTATCTATCTATCTA
>QLTV01001692.1:718389-734605 GCA_003457575.1 Thermophis baileyi | reverse complement strand
CTCTCCCTCTCCCTCTCCCTCTCCCTCTCCCTTGCAATGGATTAAATACGTGTCCAATTGTTGAAAGTGCAATCCAACAATCCACTACCTACTTCTCTATCCTTAATCAGGGGGGGAGTGTCCCTTCTTGGGGGAAGGAGAAAATTTGGAAGGTTTAAACATTGCAGCGGGAATGAATGGCTTGGGAAGGTCGTATTCAAGTTTGCATGACTGAGCATCTGCATATTATTTTGTGAGCTAAGAGCCTAAGTAATGTTCAAATTAAAGCAAGAGAAAAATTGTGTCCAGCTGATCCAGTGTTGAGTTTGACCCCTCTTTTCTTACAAAGACGTCGTGATTAGTACAGTTAATGAATGCCACAAAATGCTTGCATTATTAGAGTTGACACTATTCAAAGTGATATTCCTATGGGAAATAGGGTAATTGGTTTCAACTTGATGGAAAAAGGCAATAATGTTTTTTAAACATACTTTCATATGTTTATTAAAGAAATACAGTATAACAGTAAAAGAGGACAAATCCATATCCCAAGTTACCTCTTGTATTCTGCTATAATTCTTCAAAATGAGCCTCTTCTTTTTTGAAATTTCCTCAAACTTTCTTTTCTTCTAGACCACTGATTTGAAAGTGGGGTCAAAGAGGCCATCTATATTAAAACTGAACAGCTCTCTCTCAACAGAGGAGGAGGGATACAACACCACCTATCTTCTGTTTACAACACAGTCCTTTCAGCTGCCCTAAGAAGGTTGCACTCTGATTCATATGACCCGAGGGTACAGATAACCCCCCCCCCCACAAAGTTGCCTCAACAATTCTCAAAGAGCCAAAGATGGATCTTTAGAGTGCTAACTATCAGATGACTGCTAAGGAATATAAATCCTTCCATTCCCCATCATTCAACCAGAACTGAAGAAGCTTCTTGGATGAGAAATGAAATGTTTTCAAGGAAAAAATCAAGAAAGTCCAGTTGCTTTTTGAAAAGCACGTTTGAGACAACCATGACCTGGATGATTGAGAATCTCCATAGACATTCCTTTTCTCTATTTGCCCAAAGGAGGATTTGTGTCTACACCCCAATAGCAAGCGAGCATGCACCAGCTTCAGCTGTGTGCTCTTTAGCTTCAACTGTGTACTAGCCTCGCACAACTTGAATGTTGGCTTGCACTAATCACAACCTGATGTTAATTTATAAATCACACTAAAATGAATTTTGAACTATTTCAAATTGCACTAATTACAATCTACCTGTATTCCAATTCTTGTGATCTCTCTGTACTTGTATGGATGGACCACTCCCTGTAAAAATGTTTTCTTTGCTGAACTATTATATTGATTATTAGTAGCAACTCTTTACTGAAGATTCAGCTGGCAGGAGATTAAAATAAATTGCACAGGGCAACAGAGCAACACCCAAAGCAGAATTTGACACATCAGTTTGCACAAAAAGGGGCATCTGGGAGCCAGATAATGCCACAGAGACTGGGAGAAAAAAAAGCCAGTTTCAAGTCCTGAAAGATTGTTTGTTCTTGAGTAGGCCAGTTAAGTTGGCATTACGTTTTCAGGAGCTGAGTTAGCCAATCTGCGCACTTGACAAACTGAACCATGAATCATGTGTAAAAGTTGGCAAAACCCCTGAAAGTTGGATATTTTTAACCTTTCTGGATGTAGTCCCTTTCTGAGTAGTCCCTATGCACTTAGCACGATGCCTGACATATAAGAATGGATTGTACCTTTGCAGGATCCATCTGCACCACTTCTCTAGAAAGCTGACAATAGAAATGCTCCTAGGCAGCAAGATCAAATGCCCACTTTTCCAAAAAAGATGACTGAGAACCTCTGTAGAGGTTCTCAGTCATCCAGGTCATGGTTGTCCCAAAGGTGCTTTTTCAAGAGGCAACTGGACTTTCTTGTTTTTTCTTTTGAAGACATTTCACTTCTCATCCAAGAAGCTTCTTCAGCTCTGACAGGATAGTGGGGAATGGAAGGATTTATATCCCTTGCAGATAGCTGGTAATCTTTTAGAGGGTCATTGAAGCACTTGGTGGTTTATCTG
Organism: Thermophis baileyi; assembly: GCA_003457575.1. NCBI lineage: Eukaryota > Metazoa > Chordata > Lepidosauria > Squamata > Dipsadidae > Thermophis > Thermophis baileyi. Next base: position 732,552 of record QLTV01001692.1, on the reverse strand, counting down.
TGTCCTCAGGGTCACCTAAGTAGTGCTCAGTCAGGTCATGGTTGTCCCAAATTGTATATTAAAAGTCTGTAGAATCTCTACAGACGTTTAGCTTTACAATTTGGGATGAACACCCTTTGAATGGTGTGGGAGTAGGAATGGATTTCCAGAGAAAAAATTGCAGACTACAGGAACCAGGAGCACTACTCAGGTGACACAGTACTTCAATGACCCTCTAAAAGGATGCAGATTATCACTATCCTGTCAGAGCTGAAGAAGCTTCTTGAATGAGAAGTCAAACGTCTTCAAAAGAAAAAACAAGAAAGTCCAGTTGCTTCCTGAAAAAGCACCTTTGGGAGGCCCACTTTTCCAATGTATCATAAAGCTTCTCTTTGCGTAGGCACTTTAATACATGAGTAGAATGCAGAAAAGGATGTTTTGAAATAATGAAGATGTCAGTCAGGTAAACTACTACACGTTTGTCCACAGAATATCTCATTCATGAATCTGGAAAAGACATTTGGAGACTTAACTAGATCAAAAGGCATTACCATTTATTCTAATATGCCATAATGAATATCAAAGACTGTTAAGTATTAATGCCTCTCCGAACTGTATGCTCCTCTCAATCCAATTGAATGAAGATGCTTGCCTTCTGAAAGCAATCCAGAAGACCTGAAATAAGAGCAATGGGCAGTGGCCTCTAATAATTATCAAATTGAGAAGTTGATGGTCATGAAGTTGTGTTGAAGAATTTCCTTTCTTTTTTATTTTTTTAAAAAACGGCACAGATGTAAGAGATAAAAAATAGTGAATACATTCTTTCTTCAGATTCTAACCTGGAAATTCCTTTAAAGCAGCTAATACTGGAATAGCCATGGGCTGTTGTTATTTAACTGGGATTGGGCCTTGATGTAACAAGTTGATAGTACAGTCGAATGCCTGGCTGAGGCAGCTTCCTGTTCTTAAAAACATCAGGAAAATTTGCATGCTTTTCTGGCAAGAAATGAGGTTTGGGCAACAGTTCAAAGGGGAGAGAAAGAAAAGAATCTAATGCCTGCAAGTGATATTGTTGTTGATATGATTGAGAAAGAAAATACTCCCTTGCTTCCAGCAAATATCAGCATTATGTTTTTGCAGCCAGTTTATTGCCAAGACAAAAGGAAGGTGCAAGGAAACAAACAAATGCAGCTCCAAGAATTGTCTGTGGCAATTTCTCCTCAACCACAGAGGAGATGGACTTCGCATCTATGGGGTTTGCCATTGCTTAATTCTGTTTCCCTAGGTTTTTCCAGTGATTGTGTGAGCAACTCAAATGGTCAGTCAGTAGCCTCATTGATACAATTAGCAATTAACCCAGAGTTCAAGGGGGCTGAGAACTGGATCTCTAAGCCCTGTGACAATGCAAAGACTAAAACACAATTGCATTGTGTAAAATATTACAGTTCTCTTGAATAGTCTGAGCCCCCACCCCAAATCAACTTCTTGAAGTCAAGGCTTTAAAAATAGTGAGAGCCAGTTTGATTTATTGGTTAAGGCACCAGGCTAGAAAGTAGGAGACCGTGAGTTCAAGTCCTGCCTTAACCATGAAAGTCGGCTTGGGTGACATTGGACTAGTCACTCTCTCAACCAATCCACCTCACCCGGTTATTATTGTGGGGAAAATATGTTTGCCGCCTTGAGTTATTTATAAAAATAACAAAAGCAGGATACAAATAAATAAATAAAAAGGAAAAAAAATGAGGTTATTCAAATTGTTACGCTTGAGATTTTTCAGCTGATTCAGAGTAAAGAAGCTTAGTGGGGCAAACCATGTGCAGTGTAGTAAAAACACAACCCAACATTTCATCTTTGTTTTTTGCTGCAGAAAGCATCCCCTCGTGGCCCATATCTGCATGGGCTCCATGCTGTTGATGTCTGAGGAGGCAGCACAATTTTGAAATAACTTCTTCCAAGATCTCTGGTGTGCCCTGTCGCACTAATTTCATATGTATAAACCAGGGGTCCCCAAACTTGGCAACTTTAAGACTTGTGGACTTCAACTCCCAGAATTCTCCAGCCAGCATAGCTGGCTGGAGAATTCTGGGAGTTGAAGTCCACAAGTCTTAAAGTTGCCAAGTTTGAAGACCTCTGGTATAAACACTCTTATCTTCAGTTTGTCTTGATGTCATTAAAATTCTCACTTATGAGAAGTATCATTTTGACAGTTAGTTTCACATCTGTCCAGGTAGACCTCGAGTTATGACTGCAATGAAGCCTGCCTATTACCATTGCAAGTAGTGATGGCCATTAAGCGAGATGGCCTTGCTTAATGACCCTCAGCCTCTGCTCTCCCTGATGTGGCCGTTAAATTAATGCATGAGTCACCAAGCACAGCATGGGGGTGGAGGAAGCACTGGGAGGCCTAGTGCAGGCCCAGGCCGGGGCCCTATTTTTAAGGAAGCCCCATAAACTCCATAAACAAATGGAGTCTCATTAAGAAATGGAGCTTGTGAGAATAGCACCTGCTTGCAGAATATGATGAAGTTGTCATGAGGCAGTCTCTGTAGGAAAGCTGAGTCTCGCATTGTATCGGTAGGAAGCCTCTTCAAAAATCAGAAAGGTAAATTGGGTGCTCTGGGCCCCGGAGCTGGCTGAGAAGCAGGCCAAGTCCTGCCAGTTCCCTAGATGGCTGGATGGGAAGTAAGTCTACAGGCTGTAACAACCAGGGGTGGCTTCCGGATTTTCTTACTGCTGGTTCGCTCAGGGACGTGCCGCGCGGGTATGTGCGCATTGCATGCCGCGCGTGTGCTGCGCGCTGCGTGTGCATTGCGTACCGTGCATGTGGGTCACGGGTGCACACACATGCACTTCGCACATGCACCTGCGCAATACAAAAAAAGGGATGGTGGTGCCTACGGTGCCACCGAGAGAAGCAGCTCGGGGGCGTGGCAGGCCTGGGTCGCTACTGGTTCCAGCGACCCAGGCTGCCACATTACTAACAGTTCTATAGAACCAGTCCGAACCGGTAGGAACCCACCTCTGGTAAGAACCCCTGGGTGTTGGTAGTGTAGGAAGCCCCCCCTCCCCAGATTAAAATATTCTTTATTTTTAATATTAAAAGAGTCTGACCGCTTCTGAACTTTGTGCTTGAAGTGGAAAAGAATGAAACTTTGATTTTGGGTTTTACTGAGTAGACTGAGAGGTCTTTATAGAAATAGCTTGTTCATATTATTATGAAAAAACAGAAAGTTGTGATTTGATGTCAATGCCTTATTTTACTGCAAGAGAGAGAGTCGGAAGTCAATGCTTCTTTTTCTTTTATTTTCTTATCCTTCCTCACTTCTCTTCCCCCCCTTCATCCCCATCGTTTTCCTATTTACTTTTGTATTTTGTATCTTATTTTATCTTAACATAAAAATGTTAAACACACTATTAAAAGAGTCAGAATAGAATATTTCCCCAAAGGAGAAATAGAAATAGAGAAACATGCTCTTAAAGGCAGAAAGCAGCTCCAATCTTCCTGCTATAGGAAACAGCCTCCAGCAGATGCCTGAAGTCTTTAGCGATGGATATTTTGTGCCCATTAAGAAATCCAGGTCAGCCTATTCGTTAAAAAACAAACAAACAAACAAAAAAAACCCCCGCCTTCAGCCCAGCTCCCCTAGAAGGGATTAAAAGTAGAAAAACAAAGACTCTTAAAATCTACATTCCCCCACTCAAATTCTAAGGACAGGACATGACCTTTAGCACATAATAGGATTAACCCACCACCATTAGAATAGCAAAAGGCACAACACTCACTACATTGCACAACCCCCTGGAGCATCTCAATCAAAACCCTATAAAGATCCATCCACTCACTCAGTCATTTGGTCAGTCACCCCAGAAACATAGCTGCTGTCACTGAAGTTTCTGGAAACCAAATAAACCTTTCCTTGCAGTCAGCCTCCATTTTATTTCCAGCGCCTTTCTCCCGGCTTGGAACTGGACCAGATTTTTCTTCCTACCGTAGCTTCTGCTGCCCAGCTTTAGGCTCCCTTGGGTAACTGAGTGGCTAGGTGGGAAGGAGGCCAGTGGGGACCCAGCAGGATGGGTGGATGGGATTGGTGGTGGTGGTGGGGGGGGGCGCTCCAGTGCTCTTGCAGTCCATTGTAAGGGTGAATAACTGTGGGGGCATTGTAGTGGTTGTAATTTTGAAACTGGGTTGTAAGTATCTTCTGGGGGGGATTCTCTCATAACTTTGAACAGTCTCTAAGCAACTGGTCATAAGTTGAGGACAATCTGTAAATGTCAAGAAACACTTGAAGCTGGATTTCAGTTCCTAATTTATTCCTCGAGCCAGAATGTGAGTCAGCAACAAACAACTGGCATGGTTGGACAGCTACACAGGAAGGTGTGAAAAACAGCAGAGAGTGCAGGAATCATGGGTGGACTGTCCTCACATTAATGTGTTTTGTTAGTGTGTTAGTTATATGGTGTGCGGAATGTTAGAGAAATATTTGGGTTAACACTTAAGTGGATTGAAGCTGGACTTGGTCTTGGACCTAAATTTGGTCTTGTTTGGGTTGTTCAGGCTCCATTCCTGGAAGAGCAGGCTGAAGGACAGGCCATGCTTGCTGCACTGACCATATCTGTGGCTCCGGCGGCGGTTGTGAAGACAGCCTCTGTATGTAGTGTGTGCTTTTCATTGTTGACATCTCTCCCACTGCTGAGGCCATTTTGCTTTCCCTTCTGCTAGTCCTAGAGAGGAAAAAGACAATGTGATGATTATTGATCATTTCAGTATGGATTCCGTCTACTAGCTAGATCCGTGATGGCGAACCTATGGTACGCGTGCCAGAGGTGGCACGGAGCGCCCTCTCTGTGGGCACGTGAGCTGTCACCCCAGTTCAGCTCCGCTGAGCATGCGCGCGCTCCTCCCGCCGGCCAGCTGGTCTTCGGGTCTCTGCCACGCATGCGTGGGGTGCAGGGTGCATGCATGCATGCGTGGGGGGTGCATGCAGGGGGACTGCGCACATGCACGGGGTGGAGTGCGGGGCACGGGGTACGTGCGGGGGTGCACACGCATGCATGGGGGCAGGGCGCATGCACGGGGGCTGCACACATATTGCATTTTGGGAGTTTGGGTGCATGCACGCGCATTCATGCGTGCGCACAAGCGCTTTGGGCACTCGGTCCGGAAAAGGTTAGCCATCACTGAGCTAGATTGTTATGTTTTATGGCATAAATAAGAAAAACTTTTATGGAAACCATGGGTTTGTTGCTCAGATTAAGTTGTTATGTCAGAGGAATTGCATCATCACACGGTAAACACCTTAGGAAAGCTCTTTCATATGCTGCTCTGTTTCACTGATTCCTATTCCATATTTCTTCTGGTGTGGTGGAATGATTGGCTAGAGTAGATGGGGGAATAAAGGAGGGTCTAGCTTGGAGTCACTTCGTGGGAAGAAGTGGTATAGATCAGACTATTGATGCCTTTATCTGCCTTTTCCCCAGGGAATGCGGTCAGTCTGGAGAGATTCCTGTAAATAGGTGATCAACAGTAAAGAAACTACTTTGGCCAACTTATGGCGTTATTTTGGTTCCTTGTGCCTAACATCTGATGGAAGTATTCAAGTACAAGGTTAGACTAGGTTAGACTAATCAGACTAGGTGGGTTGAAGAAAGCAACCCATTTGAATTTTTTTAATACAAATTGCTTCCCTTAGCCACCCAAGCAATTTTAAAATACCTTTCCCATTTCAAAAAACTGAGTAAACATCTCAGATAGATCCCTCCCTAATTCGCACAAAGATAAGGTAAGGGAGAGGGAAGCACATTTAGACTTGCAAAATTCTGTTACTAGAGCTGATGGCTTCTTAGTCAGGTTTGCCTTAAGGGGCTAACATCATTTGAGAATGCTTAGCAGGCCAAACCTCTTTGTAACCCCCATTTAGGAAAGAGTGGAACCACCACAAAACAGTGCCTCTACTCTTAAACCAGTGTCAATGGTACTGGATGCTGTTGAGAGATCAGTAGGACAAGGAAGAATGCAAACTCTTTTTTTCAGATCCTGCTTGGTAATCTAACCAGAATGACCAATGGAATTTCTATCATATGCCAGAATTGTGTTCGCACAACATTGGAAGGGTGAGGAGATCCCCACAGAAGAAAAGATAATAACAAACATTTTAGAATGTGCAGAAATGAATAAACTAACATTTGAAATTAAAGAAAAGGAAGACACTGAATATTTTGAGGTATGGGATCTGTTCTATCGATGGTTAAATAAGAGAAACAGGAGCTAGAATCTCGAAGATTGCAAGAGAAAGATTAATCTCACTACTAGGGTTGTTTACTGTAACTTATTAATTTTGATTAATTTTGATTAGTATTAATTAATATATATTAATGTTATGAGAGAAAAGCACTGTTATTATGAAACTACCATTAGAGGATACTATTATTATGACTATGACGGATATTACTCCAAAGAACTGTAACCAGGCAACACACTGTATATATGGATTTTGAACATGTTGCTCTTTTTTATCTATATTATTGAAAACACAATTTTTTAAAAAGGAATTTCTATCATATGCCCAAGCTTGAACCCTGACGGAATAGGGTCTAGACAATTTTCTTCCTCTAGAGCAGGGGTGTCAAACTGGATTTCTTCGAGGCCCAGATCAGCATTGTAGTTATCCTCTGCGGGCTGGCCGGGGAGTGGGGGGAGATGGGACGAACACCTCCTGCAGCACCCTGCTGGCCAAAATGGAGCACGGGGGGGTGGCGTGTGGCCCACCCGCACCCTGTTTTCAGCCTGGACAGCCTCCTGCAGCATTTTGCCGGCCAAAACGGGGCATGAGGAGGTCAGAAAATAACCTATCCATTTCACCCAAGTCCATAACTAAAAACAAATCCTAGCCCAAAGTATAAGATGTTACTTCAGCCATTGCATCAGACCCACTCATGAAAAATCAGCACCGGCAATTTGAGCAACTATTAGCAAAATGTGCAAAATTAACATGGCAGTATGGCTGTAGATCTTGGGTGGAGTTAGGTAAACAGTGCCTTTGGGTGATCAATTGCTGAAGCAAGAAGCATGGCTAAATACTGAAGTTTCTTTGTTCTTACTGCCAAAGTGTAGGCTTCAACATGAGCTCATACAAAGTTCCTTATTGGAACTTTAGACCTCACTTCAAGTAACCATCGTGGGAAGAGAGAGCAGAAAGAGGCCACTCAAGGGCATTCACATCAAGCATCTCCCAATTCCAATTCTCAACCAGAGACTCAACTGAACTGCCTGCTAAGAGTTAGGGAAAAGTTGCAAGTATCTCTGAATCTGTTAGGGCCCTCTTAATTGTCCAGCTATCCATGGAGGTTCTGGGTAGTGTAAAATGTAACCTGGACAAGAAAGTGATCGAAACATGGCAAAGAACTTAGAGTATTTTCCATTGCAGATCACACATAAACTTATTTGAGACAAAAATGAGCTCAAGTACATACAGTATATTCAGCTATATGCATTAGGCAGAGGTGATTTGGGATAAGCACATGGCTGTTCTGGAGATCATGAGCTACTGAGCTTTCCCAGATCTCTCATAAGGCATTGATATCAGTAGAGGTAGGGATCAGTCCAAAACTGAGGTTGAGGAGCTCAGGAGAGATCCTGCAGAAGGGTGACCAATACATTACATGTCCAGAATCCTCAGTTTGACCCTAAGCTCAGTTTTACACACAATTATATGCCATCACCCCAAGAGCAGGCCTTGTGTTCATAGCTAAGCAATCTCTCAAGTATATTGCCACCCTTAATCCTTTTGCTGTGACATCACAGCTGCTGTAGGACCTAAAATTCAGAATGGTAAGGTATATATGTCCACCCTTACCCAACCTCTTTTTATTATTTACTTATTTATATTTCATATTTCTTAACTGCCCATCTCTCTCAGAGTTTTTGGATCTATTTTCCCAGTGATAAGACATTACTTAGATCTTTCTTGAGAGTGCATCTACACTTTTGCATGGAAACTAAGTCTTTCTGATTTCTGTCTAGGAAGGTCCGTGAGAATTTTTCTTTGATCTTATTTGAGATTATGATAAAATTCTGATTTATAGCTAAGATTGTGACTTAATACATACTTGACTTCAAGTAACATATACACGCATAAACTAGACTTTAATTAGCTAGTAAATTTCCACATTATGTAGAGAAATGTTAAAAGTTCTGTTCTTTGATTTCACTACTTTATTTATGCCTAAAGTGGGGACACTGATTCATGTGAGTTACTCTGATTGTAGGTTAATGAAAAAAAAAATATTACTGGCATCACATCTCAATCCATGTTCAGAGATGGTACCTCTGTATTTAAATTTTGTACATTTGGGAATTAGCTCTAAATAGTTCGATATTGCAGCCTTGTTTAGTTTGGGAAGTTTATTTCTACTCTGCTCTAATTTATAGAGAACTGAAGGAAAGCTAGTATATTCTTTTGTTGCAGTTCTTCATATTTTGTGCAGAATCAATTTTCCTGTTTATGGGAACTCTTGCTGCACCCTACCACCCAGTCTCTGGGCTCAAACGATCTTTCATTGCACTCTTTCCTTCACCTTCCCTGGCTAAAATTAGGCGCCTTGTTTTGAGAGTCTTTTTCATTCAATAAATATATTTATAACTTTTCTTTTCCTTCCCTAATATAGCTACTGGAGCAAATGTAACCATAATCAATAGCTGATTGCAAAATTCCCAGAATCATTTCACCTTTGCAAGTCCGAGAAGCATTTTCGACTCAGAGGGAGTTGGCAGTGAGGCGGCTAGAAACATCTGAAGGATTTCAAAGTTTTTGTTTACTTTTTTCTCCCCCCCGCCGAACTGTGGAAGTCTTTGAAAAGGATGCCATGATTTGAAGAAGATCTGAGTGAAGCTGGTTCACAAAGCACCATGCCCCTTGCTTCTAGGAAGAAAGCAGTGGTGAAATCCAATTTTTTTTACTACCGGTTCTGTGGGCATGGCTTGGTGGGCGTGGCATGGGAAGGATACTGCAAAATCTCCATTCCCACGCCACTCCAGGGGAAGGATAATGGCAGGGGAAGGATATTGCAAAATCTCCATTCCCACCCCACTCTGGGGCCAGTCAGAGGTGGTATTTGCCGGTTCTCCGAACTACTCAAAATTCCCACTACCGGTTCTCCAGAACCTGTCAGAACCTGCTGGATTTCACCCCTGGAAGAAAGTAAAGTTACCGTATTATTTCATTTTGCTGTTTCATGGCTGTTGTTCAGCACAACACTAGACAAAAGCCTCCTCTGCTGGAGAGGTTTGAAGCTATGCTGTCTTCTCAAATTTCTCCAGTAGTGCTTGCTGAATTTGAAGGTATCACTTAAGACAAGTTGCTTTACTTCTTTGTTTTGATAAAAAAAGCAGCATTGAGTCAAAACTCCCCAAGAAAATCTAAGGCACCAAGCCCAGACTTCGTTGCAACGACCCGACCCTTCTTTTCCTAGCTTCCCCTTATGGCAAAATTTTTGATTTTTTTCGCAAGGTAGAGCATAGTCAATATTTATTAATTATTGTGTACCATTCTCCTGGGTGTATCCAAAGTTTTTTGATACCCATGGGTGGATCTAATATATTTGCAACATACCCTGCAAATTTGTTGTGAAACTGATCAGCTGTTGCTGAAGGAAATCTCATTCATTTTTATTACTCAACCCCAGGCATATATAAGCAAAGCTATTATGACAAATTCCCCTTAAACCTTATCATCTGAAACAATGGCAAAATTATGCAGGGAACGATATAAGAGATAAGAGAAAACAATGTGGACAAAAACTACTACAAAAGGCAATTTATTTTGAATACCACACTCAACTGTAGTTCTCAATGGAACTGCATCTACATGGAGGGATGTAGGCAGTGGGGTACCCCAGGGCTCTGTTTTAGGTCCAGTACTCTTCAACATCTTCATCAATGACTTGGATGAGGGGATAGATGGGGAACTCATCAAATTTTCAGAGGACACCAGCTGGCAGGAATAGCCCACACTCTAGAAGGCTTAAGATATGGAAGGATCTTGACAGGCTTGAACACTGAGTGCTATCTAACAAAATAAAACATACAGATAACAGTTGTAGGAATTGGGTATGTCTAGTTTAATAAAAATAAGGATTAGGGGTAATATGATAGCAGTGTTTCAATATCTAAAGGGCTGCTACAAAGAAGAGGGGCTCAACCTTTTCTCTGAAGGCAGGACAAGAAGCAATGAATGGAAAGTAATCAAGGACAGAATCAACCTATAACTAAGAAGAAATTTCCTAACAGTTAGAACAATTAATCAGTGGAAGGACTTGCCTCCAGAAGTTGTAAATTCTCCAACACTGGAGGTTTTCAAGAGATTAGGCAACCATTTGTCTGAATGGTGTAGGGTTAGTTCCCAAAGGTCCCTTCCAACTTTGTTATTCTGTTTCTGTTATCTCCTACAGGCAACCTTCAAGCCAACTAGTAACTGGCTGGTTTTTGTAGGACCATCATAGATGAGTCATTCTTATTGGCTAATGCAAGGGTGTGCTGATTTAGTATCTCATTTAAAAAACTGAGGGCACCACACCTGCCCCACATTTCTGAAGAATTTATGCAACTGGACAAACATATAATTTGCCAGTTGATAAGATGATGGCCTTTACAACTCAGATCAGAAATTATATGGGAGTGTTAAAAAAATAAACATTTGAAATTTGCATATATATAATCACTGCACCCGATTACATCTTTATTAGGTAACTTTTTTGATGTTACCTTTGGAGTGTGTGCTAGGATAATACATTCCTGTAATATTTTCCCAAAAGAGTATTTGTTGTTGGGCCAAGATATAGCCTGGGAAAGTGTTAAGAATCTCACATTTCTTCTGCTCTTCTTTTTAGAGGTGTCAGCTCATTGATAGGCAAATTTCACAATTACAGTTTTGGGGAGACTATAATAAAATTACATTACCTCAGTCACTCCCAATTATCAGATTACAATGATTTCTGACCATGGGTACAATTGTGTAGTCAGTGCAATGGCCAGATCCTGTATGAGGATATCAAAAACTGTACAAAAATTTGCTTGAGATTGCTGAGATCTTACAGATTTGGCCAATTTGATTTATGAAATTATTGATTTTTTAAAGATTTATTTTCCTTGACTAGGTGCTAGCATCTTTGAAACTCTTTGGTTGGCACGCATATGTGCTTCATGTTTAAATTGTGCTCTAAGGCAGGTGTGTCCAATCCAAGGATGCGGCCTGCGGGGTGTTTAGATCTGGCCCGCAGGGCCACCCTGGAAACAGCAAAGGACTGGCCCATGGTGCCTCTGCCAGGGAAAACGGAGCTCGAGAGGGCTGTGTGCGGCCCTCCCGAGCTCCGTTTTCATTGGCAGAGGGTTGTAGGAGGCCGTCACAGGCGAAAACAGAGCTTGGGAGCCAATGTTCCCTCTAAACTGCGCGGCTGCGCACGTGACAGGGAATTGCCGCACGGCAGTTTATAACTGCCGCGCAGCGATTTCCAATGTCAGAGGGAAATTGCTGCGTGGCCGCACACCTGACAGGAAATCGCCACGTGGCAGTTTCTAACTGCCGCACAGCGATTTCCAATGTTAGAGGGAACATTGTTGGGAGCCCATTTTCACTGGCAGAGCACTCGGGCCACCACAGGCGCCCCTGACACGAGTGACGTCGAGCTGGCCATACCAGCCTTGGCCACGCCTACCCCAGCCCCCCCAAGGTGAAACACAACCCTGGTATGGCCCTCAATGAAATCGAGTTTGACACCCCTGCTCTAAGGCAAATGATCTTCTTTATGGCTTGAAAATGAGAGTGCGTAACATCTCATTTTAGAAAAAGTTCAAACATAAACTTGTTCCCATTGCATGGAATCATGCAAGTAAAATGCCTCTGAAGCTTTACTGCTGCCATAAGGTGGTTAGAACAGTTTTTCCTTGCTACTTTCCAGAATGACCAGCATAGTTGGAATAGGAAATGATTAAAAAAAGAGCTTGAAAATATTTTAGCTGCTGTATATCCTCCCCCTGTAAATACAGGTAGTCCTCAACTTACAACAGTTCATTTAGCGACCTTTCAAACTTACAACATCCCTGCAAAAGGTGACTTATGACCGTTTTTCACACTTACAACTGTTGCAGCATCCCTATGATTAAAATTTGGCAACTGGTTCATATTTATGACAATTGCAATGTCCTGGGATGATGTGGTCACCTTTTGCGACCCTCTGACAAACAAGTCAATGGGGAAGCCAGATTCACTTAACAACTGTGTTACTAACTTAACATCTGTAGTGATTCACTTAACAACTGTGTCAAGAAAGGTCATAAAATAAGGCAAAGCTCACTTAACAACCGTCTCACTTAGCAACATAAATTTTGGGCTCAATTGTGGTAAGTCACCAACTACCTGTAACATGATGCAGTTTCAAGTCTTTTCCACCATTACAGCCCAGATGCCAGCAAAATTTTTCTGTTCTTGCATTCAAGGTGAAGTTAGGAGGTTTGTGTGAATCATCCAGGATTTTAGGATTAGGAATATACTGAAGGATTGAGTGATGAAACATTAATCAAATCAAAAAGTGATTACTGAACCTCAGCAATAAAGACTAGTGATTAATCTTTATTGCATTATTATAATGATTATTTGCTGCATTTCAGAATAACACTTTTAATAGGACCTTAATAGTATTATCAATATATAATATGATTTCTAGCACATAAAGGTATGTAAGGGTGGTGTTATCAAACCTCATTCAGGATGCAGGAAATATCATTGTATTTCCTGCATCCTGGATGAGGTTTTTCCCTATAATGATATTTCCTGCATCCTGGATGTGGTTTGATAATACTACCATTTAAATACCTTTAGGTGCTTATCTTAATAATACTATTATTGTCAATATTATTATTATTATCTCTTTTATTCATTAAACATTATTATCAGTCAACTTAACATTTAAAAGTGTCACAATTAAAGCAAAACTAGCACCATTCAGATGCTCATTCACTTGATTCTTTTGGTATTGCAGCTCCTTGGTTTATGCTATGAAATGACTCCTGTGGCTTTCATGTGGAAAATGAGAATGTTCTTTAACAGCTGATGTGGGAATAAAGAAGTAAATACAAGGGAAAGTCTTACAAGTTTTTTACATTACTGGTTCTAAGTAAATGTAACTTAGCAATAAGTTATTAAATTATTAGGATTTGACCCAAAGCATTTTTTATTATTATTATTATTATTATTATTCACCATGGACTTTGAAAGTTCTTAGTTGAATTATCAATTTTCTTATTTACATACCGGACTCTAACAAGCAATAGAATCGATTATTGCAACATCTGGAAACACATGCTACAATTTCAAAATGATGTGATGCTGTAACACACATTGAATTACTTTATTTATTTATTTATTTTATTTTATTTATTTGCATTTCTATGTCGCCCAACTCCCAAAGGACTCTGGGCGGCTTACAGCAAATATAAAAAACATAATAAAATATAGAAAGCTTACATAATAAAAAACATTTAAAAACAATTAAAAACCCATACACACCTTTTCCTGGCTGGATCTTGCCAAATTGCAAAAGCGAGATCAACGGCCCCAAGCCTGCTGGAACAGCCAGGTCTTCACCACTTTCCGGAAGGCCAACAGTGTGGGGGTAGTCCGGATCTCAGGAGGTAACTGGTTCCAGAGGGCCGGGGCAGCCACAGAGAAGGCCCTCCCCCGCGGGCCCGCCAGCTGGCACTGTTTAGCTGACGGGACGTGGAGGAGCCCAACCCTGTGGGATCTTACCGGTCGCTGGGAACTATGAGGTAGAAGGCGGTCTCGAAGATAACCTGGCCCTGAGCCATATAGGGCTTTAAACTGGTATTTAAGGTATTAAAATCAGTGATGAGATAAGGTAACTGGTTCCAGAGGGCCGGGGCAGCCACAGAGAAGGCCCTCCCCCGCGGGCCCGCCAGCCAGCACTGTTTAGCTGACGGGACCCGGAGGAGCCCAACCCTGTGGGATTTTACCGGTCGCTGGGAGCTATGTGGTAGAAGGCGGTCTCGAAGATAGCCTGGTCCTGAGCCATATAGGGCTTTAAAGGTAATAACCAACACCTTGGAGAGTGCCCGGAGACCAATAGGAAGCCAGTGCAGCTCGCGGAGTATAGGTGTAATATGGGTGTACCTAG
>QLTV01001692.1:692577-707837 GCA_003457575.1 Thermophis baileyi | reverse complement strand
TGAATTTTAACAGCATATGAACAAATATAGTCTGAAATGTAACAGTGTTCTGTTTTAGTATTAAGAGAAGGCAGCTGAGTTAAACCCTGACTTAGTCATGTTTGGAGTAGATCTATTTAAATAATTGGGAGGAGTTAGTGTGACTACATTTAAGAAAACTTTCTGGCATTAATATACTGCCATAATGTACATTTCTCCAGTTCTTTGCTATTTCTATGGGTCAGGCACACATGCACAGAAATACACAGCAAACAGTGTATATCATCTGTACTGTTTGCTGTTTGCTGGGAGGCAAATTGCTGGGAGGCAGATTTTTTTTTCTTGTTTTCCTCCCCAAAAGCTAAGTGCGTCTTATACTTCAGAGCGTCTTATACTCCGAAAAATACGGTAAATAAATAGCAAAGGTAATATTTATTTCTGTCAGGTCATTCAGCAGTGTCTGTAAATAAATACAAGTATTTTTAGCATCTTAACTTACTAGCTTTTACCAGGACATATCACCTTCTTGTAGTCCATACATTCTTTTGATTATGGCTACTTCCACTTATTAATATCGGTCCTTCTGGGATGATGCAGAATATTGCTTAATTATGTTTAGTATATTAAATTGAAATTTAGTTGCTTACTAGGATTCAATAAACTCATGAGACACAGGAATTGACAACTTTGTTCCATCCTGTCACCTAGCGTTTGTGCAACTATGGCATGTGCTAGAATTCAAATGCACATAGCCAGAGGGACTGTGTTTATAACTCTAGTAAGTAAAAGCACTTGTCCGTGTCCAAGAAAAAAACTTCAATAAAGCAAAGACATGTAAATACTTAACATAAACATCAGCATTTCAAATTATTATGGGCATTACAATATATTTTGAAATGACTTCTAGAGTTTTAATCCAGGCTGTCTGTGTATAGAATAGATAATCTTAAATGAAAGATATGCACTGGGACCATGTCTTTACACACATGCATACACCCAACATGGCATGCCCGTAAATAATATTTAGGTCTGTGCAAAGCATTTGTAAGAGAGCTTTGTGAAATGAAGTAAAGCAGCTGTGCATGTGGAGATGCCCAAAGAAACAGCCTTAAAACAGCCACAATAAGCCTTCTGTGGGGAGCAGGGACAGGGACAAGTGGTTTGCACAGCTCTTCTTACAGTTCTGCTGAAATATAAGTATATGTGCAGAATTATACCGGAAGGCAGTGGTGGGTTGCTGTCGGTTCGGACCGGTTAATTAGAACCGGTAGCGGAAATTTACCGCCGCTTGCAGAACTGGCAGCGATGATCAGTGGTCCACACTCCCGAACCGGTCCTCCGGTTGCCACGGCTTGCAAAAAAACCTTCTGCGCATGTGCAAAGGCTTCTGCACATGCGCAGAGGGTCATTTCCAGGTCTTTTGCGTGACGTGATGGGGGCGCGCACCCGAGCGATGCGAACTGGTAGGGAAGGTAAGTGGAACCCACCCCTGCCGGAAGAATGTTATTGATGTCCTTAAGTATTTTGTCTCATTTTTGTTTTGTTTTGTTGCAGATGTTTCATTACCCTAATTAGGTAACATCATCAGTGCTAGTAGACTAGCACTGATGATGTTACCTAATTAGGGTAATGAAACGTCAGCAAGAAAACAAGCAAGCTCAGAAAGCACCAAGGACCAGAGGTGGGTTCCTACCGGTTCTAACCGGTTCTTTAGTAATTTGGCGATGATGTCATGGAGCCGGTTCCGTCGGTGTCTCCGTGGGCGCCGCCATCTTGGATTTTGCTTCTGCGCATGCGCAGAAGCTAATTTTTGCTTCTGCGCATGTGCAGAAGCTATTTTTTGATTGCTGTGCATGCGCGCGCACGGCACAACCCTGAGCAAACCGGCAGCAAAAGGATCCAGAACCCACCCCTGCCAAGGACCCCTCATTTCAACCCTGAGCTACACGTATTCTCCTTTATTGGTATTTTGTCTCACTTAGTAGCAGGGTCTGCTTGTTGTTATACTGTACTTCCTTGTTCTCGAAGCAAAGCTATCAATGCATGATGAGACAAGGGTTGTTGTTTTTTTATTAGCCACAAAACACAAAGTCACTCAGCCACCTTCCATACCTAAGGCAGGACTACAACCTTGATCCCTCCCTTCCTAATCCAACACCTTAACTACTATACTATGCTGCTCTTTATATAGGAAGAATACTGGAGTAATTGTTTAAAGGTGGGGAGAGCAATACCAAACTCCAAGCACACTTCTATCTTCTGGGCCAGGGGTCGGCAACCCGCGGCTCTGGAGCCACATGTGGCTCTTTCATCCCTCTGCTGAGGCTCCCTGTTGCCGGTCAGCTCCACAATTGATAGGCTTTCGGTTAGGACAGGTAGAGGAAAAAGGACGCCACGCTAGGAGGAGACTCTATGGTGGGGGAACCAGACTTCCGGTTGGCAGAGGAAAAAGGACGCCGTGCTAGGAGGAGACTCTATGGTGGGGGAACCGGACTTCCGGTCGGCTCCAGAATTGAACGGGGGGTTTCCGGTTAGGACCTTTGTGGCTCTTTGAGTGTTTAAGGTTGCCGACCCCTGGTCTTGGCTATCATTTTGCAGCCACAGAGCTCTCAGTTCATGATTGCTGGCAAATAACTGCATAGTTTCTGACATTTTGAGATGAAATGAACATTTTGGTGTGCGCTCCAAATAGCATATTGCAGTTAAAAGATCAAAGAAAACTTCCAACCATTTTGTGGCTTGTCTTCCCAAATCATGGATTGCCTAACATTTTTTTCAACAAGTTTTCACATAGGCCAAGCAGGGCTTTTATGATTCCACATTCTAAGTAAGAGAAACCCTCAATAATGTTCAAAAATTTTAATGAAAATTTTGAATTAAGTGCTTTGCCTTATATTGCAATTAAACAAACTATTTTGTTTCAGCCCATTTAATTGCCTATCTACTAGAAATATTCTTTGTTTTTCTTCTGTGTAACCACAACTACTAATTCTGGTTTGCCATGAGATTCTACCATGCTGGGTAGAGTTAGGAATCTCAGCTGTAATAAAACTTTCAACACAGCCATTTGAATTTTATATGTCTAAATTTGTGTGGCAGTGGAAAAAAATGAGTTAAATATTGCATATAAGGGGTTACAAGTGCAAAAGAAAAAGGAGGGCTGAGTTTACCTGACTTAAAATTGTATTTTGCCGCTTGCTGTTTTGTTTGGATGGAAGAGTGGATGTTTTGAATTTAGAAGGACATGACATGAGATTTGGTTAGCATGCACATTTGTGGTACAATAAAGTCAAGGTTAATGTGGATTTTAAAAATCATTACATTAGACCTGCCATACTGAGAATATGGAATAGATACAGACCCAGAATGTGCCCGAAAACACCTTTGTGGCTCTCAGTATGAGAAGCATTTTATAGATGAGAAATAATAGACAAATACCAATGGCTAACTTATTGTGAGAAGGTAGAATTTTATCAAGGGGAATGTAAAATAAAATCAAAAGAGGAACTGGTGTCAG
Organism: Thermophis baileyi; assembly: GCA_003457575.1. Taxonomy (NCBI): domain Eukaryota; kingdom Metazoa; phylum Chordata; class Lepidosauria; order Squamata; family Dipsadidae; genus Thermophis; species Thermophis baileyi. Next base: position 704,341 of record QLTV01001692.1, on the reverse strand, counting down.
AGTTACAGTATATAGTTGTCAATGTTGTCTTATTTGCAGTTATTAGAAAATTTTAAAGTAGAGAAAATAATTTATTATTTTGAACAATGTAAGACTGAATTTGAAATATAATACACATTTGTACGTATAATGCATGTACAAATGATAAACATATAGTTGCCAAAATGTGTAAACTTTTACTGAAATTTGAAACAGAAGAACAAATGAAATAAAGTAGGCTAAATTTTTTGGTTATAATATAGAGATGGAACAATGGGAAAATATGTGGCTTAAAGGATTGAAATTCACATTGTGTTATAATTTTAAAGGGAAGTCTTTTAAAAATATGTGCCATTTGTATATGTCAACAGAGAAATTGTTTAGAATGTATAAAGGAACTTCAAATTTCTGTTAGAAATGTGAATAACAAGAAGGGACATTTTATCATGTTTAGTGGATGAGTAAAAAAGCTAGAAATTCTGGATTCAAATATACTCATTCAGAAGATTTTAAAAATTAATATAGGTAGTCCTTGACTTATGACCACAATTGAGCCCAAAATTTTTGTTGCTAAGTGACACATTTGTTAAGTAAATTTTGTCCATTTTACAACCTTTCTTGCCATAGTTGTTAAGTGAATCACTGCAGTTGTTAAATTAGTAACACAGTTGTTAAGTGAATCTGGCTTTCCCATTGATTTGGCTTGTCAGAAGGTTGCAAAAGGTGATCACATGATCCCAGGGCACTGCAAGGGTCATAAATATGAGTCAGTTGCCAAGTGTCTGAAATTAGATCATGTAACCATGAGGATGCTGCAACAGTCGTCAGTGTGAAAAACGGTCATAGGTCACTTTTTTCAGTGCTGTTGTAACTTAAAACTGTCACTAAATGAATTGTTGTAAGTCCAGGACTACCTGTATACGATTGAAAGCAGAGATTTTCTTTTGAGAGTGATGGACAAAGAGTTGGGAAAACGTCATGGAATCTTGTTTTTGTACATGATAAAATGAGAGAGATGCAGTGACATTACGGTACCATCAGAGGTGGGTTCCTCCCGGTTCAGACCGGTTCGCCCGAACCGGTAGCAATCCGCTGGTGACATCATGGAGCCGGTTCGGTCGGTGCTGATCCATGGACACCGCCATCTTTTTTTGGGGGATTTTTTTTTGAAAAAAAATTTTTTTTTGGAATTTTAAATTTTTTTCCCCTTCTCCGCATGCACAGAAGCCGAGTTTCTGGCACTGCGCATGCATCACCATCTTGTTTTTGGCTTTTTAAAAAAATTTTCGGCACTATGCATGCGCGCGTGCCCAAAGCGCGCACACAGCCACGCAGCACGGCCATGCAGCATGGCCATGCGGTATGGCCACGTGGCGCGGGAGGAAGCGAACCAGCAGCGAGGTAAGTTAGAACCCACCCCTGGGTACCGTATGTACAAAGATGGAAAGATTCAGTACTACCACAATGGAGAAATGGTTGTTGAAGATGATGGAACTTGCTGAGTTGGTGAAATTGATTTTTTTGATCAGAGAAAAGACAATATCTATGTTTATTGCTGAATGGAAACACTTATAAACTTTTTTTGCATAAAACAGAAAAAAATAACATATGATTAATAGTTTTGATGATTAGAAAGGATATAGAAAGAAGATTGTTATGATGTAACCACAGAGTAAAAGGTAAATTTATAATTATGCATAAAGCAGATCAAAAGCTTATATCTTTTTTCTTTCTTTTCTTTTTTCCTCCTTTTTTCACTTTTAGCTTTCTCTAAGATTTCTCCTTTTCTTTTTCTTACTTTATATTAGATTGTTGTGTTAGTTTCTCTTCTTTTTTAAAAAAATTAATAAAATTATTCTCATGCAAAAAACGAAACATCATCAATTTGTAACTTTTTAATTGACTGTGAAGGCAGGAAACTTGGTCAATTAGTGTAAATGTGTACAAATGGATTTGTTGAGCACGAATTTCTTAACTCATATTTTATAAAGGCTACTATGGTCCTTACATGTAACAACCATTGCATACAGTATTTGTGTTGCTTTCTTACATGGTGGCTGTTAGCAAGTATGTGGGAAAAAACAAATTGATTTTTTCCCTATCTGACATAAGGCCTGCATGAAAAATGCATGAGAGTTTAAACTAGCAAAGAAAACAAATCTCACCTCAAACCTTTGCCTCCAATTTTTCAAGGAGCTGTGTTTTCAATGAGCCGAGGTGGCGCAGTGGTTAGAGTGCAGCACTGCAGGCTACTTCAGCTGACTGCTAGCTGCAGTTCGGCGGTTCAAATCTCACCGGCTCAAGGTTGACTCAGCCTTCCATCCTTCCGAGGTGGGTAAAATGAGGACCCAGATTGTTGGGGGCAATATGCTGACTCTGTGAACCGCTTAGAGAGGGCTGTAAAGCACTATGAAGCGGTATATAAGTCTAAGTGCTATTGCTATTGCTATTACTAAGGGGAAAAAAATCATTCTAGCAATTTAATAATATATAGTTACTGAGCTGTAATTAGTTTACCTTTTAGTAAAAATAAATAAAGAAGAAATATTAGCTAAAAACCAAATGACCATAAATATACTTATTTTAGCTGGTGACATTACAGACATAATACGTGCAGATACACCAAGGTTAAGTATAGTATATACTCTCAACTCCATTAATGTGAAGTCAGGTTTTGTTGTTTGTAAACATGATGTATTTTGGTGTATGATTTCTGTCATGTTATATTGTGTTACAGTGAAGCTTTAACCTCCCCCCCCCCAAACGCCATCAATATAGTCACTTGTCCCACATAAATCATGAATTATCGCTTCCAACCAAATTGCAATGTATCAAAACTGATTCGGACAATCCTGTGCATGCCCAACATATATCACCTAACTATTTAGATGGGAATGTTGTTGATCTGTCAAAAGTGAAAGATTGAAAGATCTTCAGGACACAACTTGTGCATGTCTGTGCTGCATTTTCCTCCCCAGCTATTGGCAAAGAGAATGTGAAACGGTAAGGTGGTCGCAGGTTGAGAATTAATAATAATAAAAAAGCTGTAGAAAAAGGAGCAAGTAGACAGGATATTATAGGTACTTTAGGAGATTACTTGACTATGTTCCCTCAAATCTGTTCTCAAAAGTTGTGGACAAATGATGGGAGCCTAGAAATACAGAGGCTCCAGTATTGAACAATCACAACATAGGGGTAGGTCATGTGGTATCTGTGGATATTTCTCTAAGTGTCCATCCAGCTTAATTTTTCGTTAAAAAGAGCTTATCAATGTAAACAAGTTACAAAATGGGAATCTGGCATGTTTTAAATCAAATGTATAAAGTAGGTAGCTAGGAAACTATCATCTGTGGCATTGCTTCCCATATTGTTAAATAACACCACAAATAGGGGGCTGTCATCCAGTGCTTGTTTTTAAAAAGTGCCCACCTACCCAGAAAAGACACCATGGTAAACTGCATTGAAAGGGAATAACCTGATAGGGTAGAGCTGGTGCCAGGGTCAAGGTTGGCCACCAAGCTGTTTTGTTCAACAGGAAAACCTTTCCATGAGATACATTTATGAAGAGTTATCTATAAGATGTCCTTTGAAGATCTCTATTGGCCCCAAATGGTCATTTGGTCCTCATTTATTGATATTTAATAGAACTGAATTTCCGTGAGAAAGAAAGTAATAAGATCAAATCAACAAATGCAAATGTTGTCTTTTTAGGCAAATTCAAGGATGCATTCACGAGTAAATGGTCAATGGATGGCTTTCTAGCTGTTGTACATCAATACTGGTAGTCTTTGACTCATGATCCATAGTAGAACCTGTCCACCACTACAGTTGTAGGTTGTAGTAGTAAAGCAGGGGTGTCAAACTCAAGGCCCGCGGGCCGAATCCGGCCTGTGGGGCCGGCCTGGAAATAGCAAAGGATTGGCCCGTGGTGCCTCTGCTAGCAAAAACGGGCCACGGGGGGACCACGTGCCGTGTTTTGGCCAGCAGAGTGCTGCAGGAGGCCGTCCAGGCCGAAAATGGAGCGTGGGGGGGCTGCGTGCAGTCACCCCATGGCCCGTTTTGGCCGGCAGGGTGCTGCAGGAGGTGGCCATCCCATCTCCATTGCCCCCGGCTGGCCCGCAGAGGACAACTACTATGCTGATCCGGCCCTCGAAGAAATCCAGTTTGACACCCCTGTCATAAAGCGAACAACACAGTTGTAAAGCAAACCCATTGTTCACTATGTGTTGGCTTTGCCAAAAACCAGAAGTTAATGCCGTAAATGCAGGCTAGTTGTGGAGTGGCCAATATGCAGTCATATGTGATCATGGGTATGTGTGGCTGTCAATAAGTATCTTTTGGGAAGGGTTCTATTGTAACTTTGAATGGTTGCTAAGCAATATGTCATAAGTTGAGGACTACCTCATGGGCAATATATAAATTATGTACACATGTACAAAAATGCAAAAAAATAATAATGAAAATGGAATAATCCTAAATCTTAGCCACTGGAGAATAGTGTTTCACAAACTCAAGCATGACAAGAAAGAACTTACTGCAGGTGTAATTCATCAACATGGGCCTTATGTACAAGAACTAAATGATCCAGAATTTCAGTAGCAAAACTCAATTAGAATTACAGCTCAGAGTTGTACTCTCATGAATATGAATCTAGAATACATATAATACATGGAGATTTAGATATGTAACAAATTATGTCATGAAATCTGGCTGAAAATATGTAGCAAGACTTACTATAATCATGCTTAACTATACTTTTGAATACTCTGCCATTGGATAAAAATAATTATTCAATCTGAATTACGACAGAACACTACACCACATCATAATGGAATTATAATATACTAAAAGGACAGAATACATCTAAACCAATTTTACTTTATTTCCTGATACCTAAGTCTCTCTAGCTAAAATTATGCACACAGACGTCCTACTGATTTCAGTGGAAGAACTAAGGAACTTTAGTGAAGGAACTAAAGAACCAAGAAAAAACTGTAATGCCCCCTCACTGAAATTAACAAAAATTCAAGTTATTAGTATGTGTACCACATCAGTTCAGATCATAGAAGTAAAATTGAATTTATACAGACTTATTGCAGAGTATGTGTGAGAGAACTGAAGCTCATCAGTATTTTATTGCTAAGTTGGATTACTATGGATACAAGGTTAATCTAAAGGTTACTACCTTCAAATCCAAGCTATTTACCTAAACATTTAAATTATCTTTAAATTTGAAAATTTTCAAGTCAGAGACATTATGAATATCAAGAAATGTGATTTTGTTTTCCTGTTGTTTATTGTACACAATACAAGACAGGTAAATAAAACAATATTCTGTGAGCTTCTATCTCAACTAAATAACTTTATTTCCATGATATAAAATATGCTGCTAGAAAGAACTGTTCCTGAAAAATACATGAGAATTGGCTCAGAGGTGAGCTTTACATACTGTAACAACCGGTTCGCCCAGCACCGGAAATGTGAGCGCACGCACCATCCGCGCATACGTGCGGCATCATCACAAAATACGGAAATTCGCTCGCGCTCATCGTCCGTGCATGCGTGCGATGTCAAATAACACGGCAATTCGCTCACATGCATGCGGTGTCAAAACCACAGCGATATAGGACGGGATTGCGCCCGGTCACTACTACCGGTTTGCCCGAACCGGTCCTAACCGGCTGAATCCCACCTCTGGATTGGCTCTTGTATTTAGAACGGAGAAATCTAAAGACCTTCTGGGTGATGCAGCTCTCCCTCAAAGTCACTCCAAGCTGGAGCAAATCATGACTTCTCTCCAAATTGCCCTGGCTGTGCAAATGAAGAGTCATTGTTGTACTTTCTTCATTGTAGTGCAATATAATGTATGCAGTTCATAGTAGAGAAGAGCTTGAGGTACTCTCTCAAACTTTAGAGAGAAGCCACAATGGTGCAGCAGAAGGAATGAGAAGAGCATCCATGGAAATAAGACTTAGAGAAGCTGATATGGAAAGAATAGAATCTTACCAAACCGTTATTGTTCTTGCAGGGGTGCGGTTGCAAGAACCATCATTACATGCACAGAGACTGTTTTAAACACATGAGTCTGGAGGTTTTACAGTACCAAAGAGCAAGATTTTTGTGTGAATAAACAGTTCATAACAATATAGGTACAGTGCATCTGGTCATGGCATTGAAGTACTTGCTGCCACAATTAAATTCTAGTAAACTGTGGATTTCAAGCCTTCAAATGCAAAGTTCTTTATAATTATGAATCTCTCTCCTCTTTATATTGAATTTGTCCCATGCTTAATAAGTAGGCCATTAGCAAAGTAAAAATTGAATTCTATTCTTGATCCACCCACTATGTACATCTGACCATTGAAAAAGCATCAACACCATGCATTTCGTGCAATTGGATACAAGAATCGTTAAAGATGTTCAAATGTGGTTTTATGCTTGTTAATAAGAAAACACATTTTGTTAACGGGAGACACATGTTTTTTCTAAATAATATATTACGGGCTCCTTATTTCAGAAATGAATATTTAATAGTAGTTGTTATTTTTTTTACCAAATAAAGAGGTAGGTGTATTTTCACACAATGAACAACAATGTAACAGACATAAGGGGGAAATTAGAACAACCTAATACAGCAATACTGTATAATTTAGATGAAGAAACTACAAATTATTAAAAAAGAGAGCAAACTTCCCTCTCCATATTTTCATTGAGGGCTTTTTTCTTTTGCTTAAAACATTGATTAGAAATGGTAGAATTTGTAAGCTCTCTTTTTCAAAAAGATGTCTGTTTCAATAAATCAATTGTATTCATGGTTAATTGAAAATTTAACCACTGGATTGACAGTAAAGAATATTTCAGCAATTCTTTCTTACATTACCAACACCCGCAGTCTAAAAGTTTACATAAAGTTAACGAATCTCAATAATTACATAATTACAATAGGATTTTTGTTGTTAAAACAATCTTCATAAATAATGTTTTCTATCTCTTCAACAACCTAAAGGTCAATTGGTAAAGACAGGACAGTATTTCTTTTTCTTTTATTATCAGATTGAAGAATCCTCACTGCTCGCAATGTTTAAGGCTTGAATCAAGTTACTCTCCTTTGGTTTTCTTCTGCACTTTTCCATTTTCCATAATTGCACCGTTTTCTGGTTTGCTTGTACCATTTGCTATTACGCCGTTGGTGATCTTGCCATTCTTTTCTTTTTGCTTGAGCGCCTTGGGCTGCTTGGGCATCTTGTATGTCCGATAGTAGAAGTTACCAAACAGAACAATAAAAGTGCTGGCATAGAAAATGACACCCCAGTGCATCCATTTAGGAAAGGGGCAATCAATATAAATAGACATGGCGGTGTGGCCAATAGTCACGTGGAACTGAAGCTGAAAGGTAGAATAACAGAAGGTCCATTAATCCTGATTATTAAATTTCTGTTAGAGTTTATGTGAGTTCCCCCCCCCCCCCGAAAATGTGTCTGAATACCATTCATACATTTCTTTATTTACTTAAAACCATGATGGGCTCTCTAATTATCTGTGAACTAAGGGAAGGAGGATCATTTTACATTATGTTGCTGAGAATGCAACGAAGGAAGATGCTGTTGAGACAGGGAAATGATTGCCACCATTGCTTCGAAGGGTATGAGCATGTGATTCCTGCCTTCCTCTTGAAGTTCCCCAGGAGAAGGAAGCATCTGCAAGGTCTCCTCTATCTACAGAGGCTCTCCATCAGAGTAACTCTGAAAAAACAGACTGATAGAGGTCACCACTGTAGATAGAGCAGGTCTTCATTGCAGACATGAATCCCCTGAATATGAATTAGAAATGAGAGGAGGAAGAGGCTAGCAAGCTGACTGAACATGACTTGGAACCCTAAGCTTGATTATTGTTGCCAGGGGTGTGGAGTGGGCTATTGTTTTTTTTAATTATTGTTTTTGTATTGGACTTTTATCCTTGTAAGCTGCCCAGAGTCACTGAGAGCAAGCTGGGCGGTCATATAAATTTTCTTAAGTAAATAAATAAATAATTCCTTTTCAAGGTCTTGCCCGCTTTTAGGGTGCTGTCCGGGGCACACACACACACACACACACGCACGCACATGCATTCATATTTATTGGAGAAAAAGATCACTAGCATTATTTTTTACTGAGAATTGAGAGCGTACCAGAGTTGTGTGTGTTATACGAACTGTACTTATGTTTAGCAGATTTAAATAATTATTATATATAAGCTTTGTCCCATTATTCTTATTCTGTATACAGCCACTCCTTGTTTAGTGACTATCTTGGTTAGCTATCATTCACCAATACAATGGCAAGAAAACGATTTTTCTAACCAATGTGCACATTTATGACAACAAAAGCCTTTGGTGTGAAACTGATTAAGGTCTGATCAGTTTCAGGCAGTAGCACAGTTGGCTGGAGGGTTCTACACAACTAATTAAGGTCACAGACCTGAGCTTGTTAACTTGTGATTAGCATTTTTTTAGGGAGGTTCTGCCCTGTGGAGAAAAGCAGCTCAGGAAGAGATAGCTTGTTTAAGCAATATCACCCCCCTGAAAGGTGGGGAAACAATGGGTCAGTCACAGGACTTGTAAGGCAGAATTTTATTTGAATGAAACAGCATCAACTAGTGATCTTCGCAACATCTTTTTCTATCAATACATGCTCATGTAGTGACCATTTTGCTTAATGACATGATCGCTGGAATGGAGTGCAGTCACTAAATGAGGAGTGATTGTATGGGAAAAGGGAGAACAGCTATAAGAGTTCTATCTTGTTGCCATTCTTGTAGTTCTCTATGTGCTGATGGCAATAGCATAGTTTCTTCCTTTATCTATGTGAGATTCCTCATGTTGGAAAAGTCTCTCTCTAAAGGTGGTGTGTATGTGCATATTACTTTCAAAGTTCTCACACTGAAAAGGCCAAATTTAAAAAACAACTGATAGATTTTTTTTAAAAACCAAATATTACTTACTAATTGCATTATGGTCAAGTATCGTTTCCACCAAAGGTATTTTTGGAACTTTGGGCCACAGGCAGCTAGTCCATAGTACATGTACATGACAACATGAATGAAAGCATTGATATGAGCTCCAAAAAATGCTGTTGGGTAGAAGAAACAAAAGAAACACATTACCGAAATCATTAAGGTAATCATATTCAATGATATTTAATTTTTCTCACCAAGGAGAAGAAAGCACAATGTCTCAATATCAGTTTCCTTCATCATTTCTTCTTATAATTTTGAAAAGTTGTAATATCTCAGGAGTAGATCAGAGGACAAGAAGAAAAAAAAGCAAGAGATTCCTCTGTTACTCATGTAAAAGCCCACCTATGGGACTCTATAGGTAGGCACTCTATAGGTTGAATGCATTGGTACAATTTCATTGCAACCATAAATTGCTACAAATATCGGAGAATGGAATCATATTCCTACATCACTTGTTCTACGTGATATGTGTGCCTGAAAAACTTGTTTTGTAATTTTACTACACAACAGCACAACTAAGAGTAGAAATGTTTGGTGATTACATGTCCATTTTCAATCCTATAGATAAGCAATCAATAACTCTTCCATACTCCTAGTTGTACAGATAGACCTTGACTTATGACCAAAATTGAGCCCAAAATTTATGTTGCTAAGCAAAACATTTGTTAAGTGAGTTTTGCCACAAGTGAATCCCTGCAATTGTTAAATTTGTAACACAGTTGTTAAGTGAACCTGGCTTCCCCATTTACTTTGCATCAGGGGTGGGTTGCTGCCGGTTCGGACCGGTTCTCCCATACCGGTGGCAGAAATTTGCACCCGCTCGCCGAACCGGCAGTGATGGCCAGCTGTCCACGCCACCGAACTGGTTCTCTGGTTGCCGCGGCTGGCCAAAAAAAACCTCTGCGCATGCGCAGAGGCTTCTGTGCATGCGCAGATGGTCATTTCCCCGATGTGACCAGTTGCCAAGCATCCAAATTTGAATCATGTAACTGTGGGGTTGCTGCAACAGTCATAAGTGTGAAAAACAGTCATAAGTCATTTTTTTCAGTGCTGTTGTAATTTTGAAGGGTCACTAAATGAATGGTTGTAAGTTGAGAACTAACTGTACTGATGACTTAGCAAAGAGATAGTCTCCACAGTTTTCTTGTGCTGGACTGAACACGCAAATGTAAAACTTGATCAGGTCAGAAAACTGATATTTGTGATGGCTCATTTTTCTAGACTTGTACTGGAAGGATTGTTGATTTTGGGTAAATGTGCATCCTTTCAAACTGTTATAGTTTACAACTATAAAGTATATAGGGACTGCAGAATCATATGAACGGTTATACTATATAATAGAAATTACAAATTTATTATTTAATAAGAGCATAAAATATCTAATTTATAGGGCAATCTATGGAAATGTATACACAGGGAAACATGCATAATTAAAGACAGAAAATGCAAACTAAGGCCAAGATTCTGATTTAAAGAAAGAGAGTTGTATGACTTAAGAAACCATAAAGAAAAAATGAAAAGAAAGTGTGATAAGTATTACAGCCTGATATAATCTTTATGTACAATTTTTATCCACAGAGTAAAATGAAGCAGTTAAAACTAGTTTTCACAGCACACAAAAATAAAATAAATACAGGTGTTCTAAGCATAAATGGAAGTCTTATTGAATTTATTATGACTTAATTGACTAGATTCTTTCATCACCATGCTAAATTAAGCAGAGCACAATCAAAAAATTTATCTGCCTGTGGTTGCAGAATTTTAGTTAGGCAAGTTAGATCTATCTGTTGCTTCATGCAGTTCATAGACTTAAACACAAGGGGAAGAATATGGATTTAAAATCTGAATCATGCACTTATGCCAGTGTGAAAAGCGTTTCACAAGACTATAGTAATATATTTTTCCTCCCCCTCATTTCCCAGACAAGGAAGAATATACCTTTAAACTGCATCACAGAATTAAGACATACTCATTTTTATAACTGTAGTATAGAAAATATTTACATGCTAATACTCTATATGAATATTCATTTTCTTTTCAATATTCACTTTCCACTTAGTAGACAAGTTTACTCACCTTGTCCTCCTGCAACCCATTTGATGCCAACCCACCATAAAGTAAACATAGTGAAATGGTGATAGACATGAAGAAAACTGATTTGATTAAATTTCTTTCTTAGGATGAAGAATATTGTGTCCAGATACTCAATCCCTTTTGATATGTAGTACCACCATAAAGCTCCTGCTATCTGTGAAATGAAGGAAGAATATAAAGACAAGATCAGACCAATGCAGCACATAGCATAGGATGTGCATCACTACAGAAGCTTTAATTACTCAATTTCTTCTTCTGGGTTAAGAAGTTCCTGCACAATTTACACAGTATTTATCCAGTATTTACACAGTATTCTCCTTGACTGTTTGTCTCAGTAAGTAAGTATTTAAATGAAGAGTTAAACATTATTTTGTCATGTTAAGTCAAGAGATGTGAAACCATTTTGTACTTTATTCTCCCAAAAAAGTCTTTTTTAAAAAAATCTCCCACATTCTCCTGATTTTAGCCATTTGAAGTCTTATTATGGAACAAGCAGCTTTCGTGACTTGGAAATTAAGATAAAATCAGATATGCACACAACTTCATCAGACCTAGCCATCTTATACTACAAGTGCAGAAATATGATTAATATTCTTATTTTCATTTACACATTCACAAATATTCTCTCACTCTTTCAAAAGATAATCCTGTGTGTGTGTGTGTGTGTGTGAGAGAGAGAGAGAGAGAGAGAGAGGGG
>QLTV01001692.1:680639-692427 GCA_003457575.1 Thermophis baileyi | reverse complement strand
ATGTGTGTATATAATTTGTTTTTATATTGCTATTTTTATTATTTGTAAGTCACCTAGCATCACTCTGGACAACAAGTTTGGCAGCATATAAATTACATAGTAAATAGATAAAAATAAATAAATAATGTTATCGAAAGTTTCAAAAACAAGAGAAAAATACAAACCAAAAAAGAGTAAAAACGAAAAAGGAAGAAATAACAGAGCCAAAGTTCAAAAAACAAAAAAAAGGTAGAAGAAAAAAGATATAAAGAAGTGGTTTCTGATCTTCTTTATAGCAGTTATAAGTATAATTGCAGATTTATCTCTTTCTCTAAAGTTACACTATGAATCTGAGGGACCGTCTCTTGCCGGTCACATCTACCCGACCCATCAGAGCAGGGAGGCAGGGAATGCTGCGGGTCCCATCCCCAAGAGAGATACACCTGGTGGGACCCAGAAGAAGGGCCTTCTCCGTGGTGGCTCCCTCTCTCTGGAATATCATTCCCCCAGAGATTAGAATGGCCCCCACTCTAATATTCTTTCAGAAGGCGCTGAAGACCTGGTTCTGCCAGCGGGCCTGGGGAACCCAGAGCAGGATGGAGCCCATTAAATGGCTCGTGTGATCTGCTGTCGCCGGGGTGGGGGGTGGGAGGTGTGGGGGGGTGATTTTGTTATATTGTACTGTATTAATTTATTTGATTCTTTTTGTTAGTTTTTATTGTTTTAAATGTGGTTTTATATTCTGTAAGCCGCCTTGAGTCGCCATGGGCGAATATGTGGCAATATAAATTCAATAAATAATAAATAAATAAATAAAATAAATAAATCTATTCTTTCTATAGTCTGTCCTATTTAAACATTAAAACCATACATTTTTACATACATACATACAAGGTTACAGGCAGCAGTAAACAGATACTGTCTTTTCTCTAATGAAATTAAAGATACCTCAGTGTTCTAATCATTGTGGTTATAACTTCTTAACTGTTATGAACCAAGATTAACCACTTAAACATTTACTACTTTTCAGTTTCTGCTCAGAGTATAATAAGTCAGTGCTCTCAATTTATAAATAAAGTGAGTAGGAGTGATGTTTATATGTAACACGGTATCACTATGTGAAACAATTAAAAAAAAAGAATTCTAACACACTATGCACGTTTAAAACTTTCAGGATCTATAAATATTTCTGAAAAATATAGAGTAAGAGTAGAGAATATAAGGTGTTATTTAAGCAGTATCTCTAAAATGTGAGTCTTTCCACAGTGGACAACTGATGGCTCTCTTTTTCTTAAAAACATAAAAGTTACAGTTCACATCGTTAAGGTGTTGTTCCACATCGTCCCTATGGAACAACACCTTAACTGGTCTAGAGCACTTGATGGTGTCCTTTCAACTCAAGTCATTTGCAACACATGACTAGAAGAAACAACCAGGCTTGGGAACCTGCAAGGGACACAAAAGGGACGAAATAGCAAAATGTGTGCGATAGCATCATTCAAATGACAGAACTTGTACACTTGCATCAGATGTTGGCATGCAAGTAAGTAATGGCAAAAATCTGTACAATGCTACTGCACCCATGTTGTCATTTTGCTATCATCAAGATTTACTATGGACACTGTTGCAATTACTCTCCCACCTCAGGTTGTGTCTGTAATACTATTCAAATATCATTTAATAGCACAATGAAGACACAGTTAATCCTAATCATGGGATTATGAAAAGAATACCGATAAATGGATGAATCTTTCCTAAATATACCATGTCTCAGAAGACAATTCTATTTAATTCTGATTATTTTATTTCAGGAAAACGTTATAAACAATTGGTTTCTGCTGCTCCCCGCTCCTTAGAAGCACACTGCATAATTTTGCCTTCAGTCAGTCATGAATTAATACCTTGCCTAGTCATAATACCCTATTATGGTTGAGCTGCTTTGAAAGGCAATTCATGACTTTACACAAATGGCTTCTTGGACACTTGTCAGGAGTACAGGTTTATGACCACAATTAGGACTGAAACTTCCATTGTTCAGTGAGATGATCATTAAGTCAGTCATGATGATTTGATCACATGACCGTAGAGGTGCTGGATGGTCATAAGGATAAAGACTGGTTGCAAGTCACCTTTTTCAGCACCACTATATTTTTGAACAGCCGGTAAACAAATGGTCATAAGCCAAGGACTACCTACATGCATTTAGAACAGGTTGTGTTGTACTAGTATAATATTCAGAATAACATATTGTGTTATTTTGTATTAATTGCAGTAGGATTAATGCATTTCTGGCATAATCTAAAGCAGATCTGGGCATTCTACGGCCCCTGGGACATATCTGCCCTTTGACTATCCCCGTCTGGCTCACATGACGTCAATTGGAAATCAGAAATCAAATGTAAATAAGTGTACCGCAGGGGGCAGGAAAAGCATCTGAGTCAGGCCGTACTCTGCGCAATCGCTGTGCACCCCTTCAATCGGCTGGTGGCCACGGGAGGGGGAGGAGCACTTTTCTGGCCTTACGCAGAGCTCACCCCTCACCTAGAGCAGCCTGAGGAGTTGAGGTGACAGAGTTTGAGGACATCAAATCAGGGTGTACATTGGTTCGGCCCTCCACATCAGTCCCAGTTTCTCATGTGGCCCCTTGGGAAAATAAATTGCCCAGCCCTGATCTAAAGGATTACTACATTTGTATAAACATTTTTTAAAAATTAAGATTGGTATCAGAGACCCTATTTGTTGCTTTGCCTGTCATTCACATGTCTTATAATTCCTTTAAAGACTTTAACATTTTTCAGTTTTAAGTACTGTAGTTTTTAATTGAGATGATACTGTTCAACCTACTGCAGAGCTTAAAACTAACCATCTACATAATAATAATTTTACCATTCTCAACTTTTGAATGAATGATTCTAAAATAGTGAGCATTGGTTTCAAGTTGATTTTTTAAAAAAATACTAAATTTGTTTTATTGTTGTACTATTGAGATGTTCACATATCCTTGTTCTAGGTCAGTTTTATTATTGAACTGCAATAATACTTTTATATGTCTGCAAACTGGCTTGAAGTAGGTAGCCTGGAAAGACAGCATGAAAAGCATGTGAATAAAACAAATAACATTTTCCAGTTATTACAACTAGAAAGTTGATGTTCTGCTACTATTTGAAAAAGCAGAAGTAATCTCTCCCTGCCTTCTAAAACAGTATTTCATAGCTAACAATTTTAATACACGAATGAAGGCAAATATATGTGTCCCCGGATAATGTTGCAGGATCCAATCTGGGATGGTCACCGGGACCAGTTTTCCAAGCTTTCAGACTCATGCTGGAGCCCGTCTTCAGGGAACTTCTTTCTAACAGAGTGTATACTTTGGGCTGTTCTGTGTGTGGTATTTATATGGCGCCTGTTGTTATATGGCTTTTTAGATGTTGATTGGGGTGTTGATGGCTGGCTATGATTGACCACCAGCTAAGGAGGTGAGGGCTTGGCAGCACAAGCAAACAACAGCCAATGACTTAATAGCCAGCCATCAACACCCCAATCAACATCTAAAAAGCCACATGCAACAGACAAAACTTCTGGTCCGATGGAGATTGGATCCTGCAATATTAATACATCCCATTTTTTTTTCAAATGTAAAGAGAGCCATCATTAAATGTTACTGTAAAACATGCTTGTTGGTTTAGATCAAAATCTTCCAGTTCAGCACTCTGTTCCCACAATTGCCAATTCAATGCCTAAGGGAAACAGCCAAGCACAACAGCAGAACCGACTCTTCCCATTTGTATTTTTTTCATCAACTGGTATTAAAGGGCAGAGTGAATCTGAGACTGGAGGCAAGATACAGCCCACACAAAAAATAGGTATTTTAGGTGCATTTGCTCACTGCAATGAATTATGTGGTTGACTGGCTTGTTGTTTTTTTGTTAGAAGGGCATGATTTCCATCGTTGGTTTGTCATTAAGAATACATCAGCAAACCACGGAACAGTATTTTTGAAACTGTATATTAGCTCACTGCAAATCCCTTTGAGTTTTATACTGACAACTTGTTTGTTGGGATCAGGGAGAGAAGGCTGGCTTACAGTCCCATCCCCAAAGGAGTTCCGTCTGCAGGTATCTGCAATTACCCCCTCACACTATACAACAACCCCTGATGAATGTTTTAGCAGGGTAGTTTGATGGAACATTTGGGGGACATTAACTTTAGGCCTGTTAAAACAATCACAAAATACAAGGTGACAATAGTGGTACTTGCAGATGAGAAGTATGACTATAGTCCCATTGTGGTTTGTTGTTTTAAAGTTCCTGTTCCTGTTTCTATGCTATGCAGAATTGGTAGGCATGGTATGGCTTGGTGGGAGGGAGGGAGGGAGGGAGGGGGGGGGAGTGGGGGAGGGTGGGAGAGAGTGAGAGTGGGAGTGAGGGAGAGGGAGAGGAATGGAATGGAATGGAATGGAATGAGGAAGGAAGGAAGGAAGGAAGGAAGGAAGGAAGGAAGGAAGGAAGGAAGGAAGGAAGGAAGGAGCCATTTACCTTCCCCAGATAAATACATCAGGGAAATTTTTCTCTTTCTCTGTCTCTGCAGATTGTAGTTTGATCAGCCTCTCTTTCAAACATGACTATTAGTTTGCTAACCTTTTTCCCCATATCAAATTGGGCCCTGTATTGTTCTGTTTTTTCAAAGTTTATATTTATACTTCGGATAGTTCCTGATATCGCTGTAAGGAATGCAACTCTGCAATAATTGCGTGAAAAACAGTTTTTGATTATTATTCTTTCCAACCCAAAAAAGTTGGAAATAAATTATATAAGGAAGTTCAGGACTTTATCTGTACATCTGTTCATCAGCAAGGTAACTCTCCAAGAAACACAACGAACTATGGTTTGGAGAGAGAAGTACGATAAACATTGAGTTAAACAACAACAAATCCAAGAAATTCATTGTGGAGAAAACCACAATTGCTCCCTTCTAAGCCCCTCCCTCCTGGTCATGTGACCCAAAGCAAAGCATGCACAGTCTATTTATGCTGTCTGAGGCACATATATCCACAAAACACAAAGATACAACATGAAGGAAAAGCAGAAAAACACAGGTTACGTCATTATAGTGTAGAAAAGCCAAGTACTTCCTATGACCTTAGCTGTCCTGCATGGATTCCCTAATTTATTTTAAATCAGATACTAAATGGTTGCCACTTGTCTTAAATGTCTGTGATACTGATTTTCAAAACTATTGTTAATGCTATATTTGTTCACATTATTCACTATTAGAGAATTCTCCGTATAAGGAGAATTGCTCCCTTCTATATAGATAGTTATGCTAGGGCTAGGGGAACCTAAGTTTAGATCCCACTTAGTTATACTGGTCACTCATTATCTTTGGTCCAGCCACCTCTTCCTTCAATTTAACCTCCTCATACATTACTATAAGAATAAGAGGATTGTGAGAAACCATGTGTGAACATTCAGGAATATTGGATGATTTGAAAAGTGTTTTTCAACCTCAGTAATTTTAAGATGTGTTTCCCATGCTGGCCAGGAAATTCTGGAAGTTGAAGTCCATATACCTTAAAGTTGCTCAGATTGAAAAACACTGACATAGAGGCTGTCAAATGCCTTCAGACTCATCTGAAACTTACCTGATTTAATTTAAAAAATATTTGAGTCCTCATATATATACAAGATATCTTATATTTTAAATAATTATACTACACATTTTTTTTAAAAAAACATAATAAAAAGGCAAAATAAAAAATATTAATAAATCTAAAATACAATAAAATACAATAAAAAATACAATAAATCTAAAACTGAATAAAGACAACAAAATAAAACATCAACAAATTTAAAAAACAATGCCTCTACTGATCATAAAGAGAGACCCAATTTAATCTTTATGGAGGAGGGAACCTGGAAACTCTCAACTGAGAAATATACTTTATGTGCATCGACTAGCCACACCACTAAAGGGAATAGAATACAGAGCATGAATTTATATTCAATTCAACTGTTGCGTAACCTCCACTCTCAGTATGGAATATATTTTTAATTTTCAATATGGAGTATATTCAGTATTCATATATTCAATGAGAGCCGTGGTGGCGCAGTGGTTAGAATGCAGTACTGCAGGCTAACTCTGCCCACTGCCAGGAGTTCGATCCTGACTGGCTCAAGGTTGACTCAGCCTTCCATCCAACTGAGGTTGGTAAAATGAGGATCCACATTGTTGGGGACAATATGCTGACTCTGTAAACTGTTTAGAGAGTGCTGTAAAGCACTATGAAGCGGTATATAAATCTAAGTGCTATTGCTATTCAATATGGAATATATTTTTAGATTGGTGCCTTCATTTTGAAGCTATGAAAAGTATGCTGTTGAAAATAAATTCGGCAACCCACAAATGTAAAAATAAAATTTACATTATTATCAACCAATTTATTGTGGAAAGTACTAGCATCTTCTAAAAAACATAATCTGTGTCAAGTAAGACATACAAACAGCCAGGTAAATCTTTGACATAAAGAATTGGCATAGATGATAAAACTCATCAGATGGGTTAATATCAGACAACATTGCATACAACTGTTCCCTGCACCTCCCCATATCTCTGTCCATATACAGGATAAAAGCTGCAACAATGTGAGATTTTGCAAAGGCACAAAGTTCAAAGTATCATCGCACACCATTTGAATCGCTTCTCTAAGATGGTAATTGATACCAAATTCTTTGAAAAATCTCTATGAATCAAAGGAAATATGGCGATCTGAAGACAGTTCTGTGAAAGCAATGTTAACAACCACGGTAAAGACCCAAAAATTAGTGAGTAGAGAAAGTTCTTGAAAGTTCTCCAGATAAAGAGAGGACAGGAGATCATCCATAGGTATTCAGGATGGCTGCTCCACATGAGGAGACTGTAGGACAGCAGCTTTCTGTGAGTTTGAGTGCAGGAAGATGATGGAACTAGCCATCTTGTTGCAACCATGGTAGAGACTTTTAAAGGACACTAAGCTCACAAACCTCACTTTCCAATCACTTCCAGAAATTGTTCATTAACTATTGCTAAGCTGTTTTAAAGTCCTTCAGAAAGACAAATTTGAAAACACTGGGTGAGGCTGCCTTTAATCCTGAGCAAAATAAAATTTTTAATCATAAGCATAGGAATTTAAAGAATCTGAAATAAACAGCAAAAAGCTAAATAAGATTTTGATCCTAGAAAGTTATAAATGGACTAAGGGTTCAGATAAAATTGGAAACTTTTACAATAAATTTTGGAATTAATTATCAAATGCAAACAGCATCTCATGGGAATATAAAATATCAGAGTTGGAGGGGACCTTGGAGGTCTTCTAGTCCAACCTCTCCTCAAGCAGAAGACTCTATACCATTCCAGACAAATGGCTATCCAATCTCTTAAAAACATCAAGTGATGGAGCACCCATAACTTCTGGAGGCAAGCTGTTCCACTAATTAATTGTTTTAACTGTCAGGAAATTTCTCCTTAATTCTAGCTTGATTCCATTTGTTAATTCTTGTCCTCCCTTCAAGTGCTTTAGAAAATAGGTCAATCCCCTCTTGTCTGTGACTGCCCCTCAACTATTGGAAGACTGCTATCATGTCGTCCCTAGTCCTTCTCTTTGTTAAGACTAGACATACCCTGTCCCTGCAATTGTTCATCATATGCTTTAGTCTCCAGTCCCATAATTATCTTTGTTGCTCTTCTTTGCACTCTTTCTAGAATCTCAACATCTTTTTTGTATTGTGGTGACCAAAATGGATTCAGTATTCCAGGTGTGGTTTTACCAATGCAGTATTAAGCAGTACCAGCACTTCACGTGATCTTGATAATATCTCTCTGTTGATGCAGCCTAAACCTGCCTGGCTTTTTTGGCAGCTGCAGCACACTGCGGGCTCATACTTAAGTGGTGGTCCACTAGAACTCCTAAATCCCCTTCACACGTACTGTGGTAGAGCCAGATAGGTTGAGCCTATTCTATACCTGTGCATTTGGTTTTTCCTGAATAAGTGTAAAACCTTGCTTTTCTCACCGCTGAATTGCATTTTGTTGGATAGAGCCCAGTCTGTCAAGATTTTGCTGGATCTTGAGAATGTCTTCTAAAGTGTTGGCTATTCCAGCTTGGTGTCATCTCCAAATTTGATGAGTTCCCCTTCTATCTCCTCATCTAAATTGTTTATGAAGATGTTGAAGAGTACTGGGCCTAAGACAGAACCTTGGGGTACTCCACTGCATGCTTCCCTCCATGTCGATGTAGTTCCATTGAGAACTACAGTTGAGCGCAGTTGGTCAGCTAGTTACAAATCCATCTGGTGGTGATGCTGTCTATCCCACAGTATCTTGCTAAGAAGTAGGCTGTACTCTACTTTGTCAAATGCCTTGCCAAAGTCCAAGTATACTAGTGTACTATGTCCAAAGCATTTTGCTGATCCAATAATTTAGGCACTTTGTCAAAGAATGCAATAAGGTTTATCTAGCATGATTTGTTTTTGACAAACCCACGTTGGCTTCTACTAATAGCTTAGTTTGTTTCATTCATTCATTCATTCATTCATTCATTCATTCATTCATTCATTCATTCATTCATTCATTCCATTTCATTTCATTTCATTTCATTTCATTTCATTCTGAGCCTTAGCTTTCCTGACTTCATCTTTGGGCTATATGCTGCTTTAGTTATGTGTCCTCTTTCCAGTTTCTATACTGTTCTTTTTGTTTTTCAGTTTATCAGAGAGTTCTTTATGCAACCATACTGGTTTTGTCTGGGTTCTCTTATTTTTCTCTTTTTCAGAGGTATTGTGTTAGGCTGGGTTTTTATAATCTCAAGTTTCCCAAGCTTCTTGAATTGTTTTCTCCTTTAAGATTTCCATCCAGTTATCCTTCCCAAGCTCTCTCTAAGCTTGTTGAAATCAGCTGTCTTAAAGTATAAAACATTAGTTTGACTTTGTTTTAGTATGTATGCCTGCATTATGTTGAATTCCAATATGATATCATCACTCTCTCCCAAAGTACCCACAACTTCAACCCCTCTATTATTTCATCTTTGTTAGTAATGATTAAGTCCAGTACAGTTGACCCTCTAGTTCCCTCCTCCATCTTTTGGGTGACAAAGTTGTCTGCTAGCTTTGTCGGAAACTTGTTTGATCTCCCAATTGATGTCAGGGTACCCCATTTCTATTGTAGTGTGTTTCCTGCATACCCTAGCTAACTAATTAGCAAAAAATTCATCTATTTCATCTGTTTGGTTGGGTGGTCTGTAGTATACACCTTTGGCAATATCATTTCTTTTTTCTTTTATATTAACTCAAATAAGTTCAAGAAAGTTTTCATTCTGTTTTGCATTTCTATAGAGATGTAGTTATTTCTTATCTATAATGGAACTCCACATCCTCTTTATAGATCCTGTTTTGTTTTTTACAAGACATAAGACAGATTTTAAAAAATTCATGATTTCAAAAAGTGGACACTAGAGGGTACTAAAGATTTTAGGTACAGGAATCCTATAAAGGTCTGCAAGATTTGTTTATAGATAAGACATAGCATAGGGTATGAAGAAAGAAATGTTTGTAAACTTAGAGAGGGTGAAGAATTACTACATTTGTTTATAATTGTGATGAAAATTGGAAGTCACTACTTTCTATATTTATTTTTTATTTTTCCATTACACTATTTTCTTACTTTTCATTCTCTTCTCTTTTTTCCTTGTACTTTTTACCCCTTTCTATTCTGTTTTCTTTCTTTTAGTTTGCATTAGATTTACACACACACACACACACACACACACACACACACAAGTGTCATATAAATTCTTCATCTAGGAAATGAGTAAATATCAAAGGATATCGGGTTATTACAAATATATTAAAAGAAATAAAGCTGTGACTCATACAAACAATGATTACATATAAAAAACTGAAACGTGTAAAATGTGTTGTTTTCTTCACATGTGAAACAGGAAGACCCTGGGTAGTCAGAAAGAATGAAGCTAATATCTTACGTATTAATTAAGAACAAGTTCTGAAAAGTCTTTTAAAAATCATTAAAATGACTGCATTGACTTTGATGTTACCTGCACTGCTAACATATTATTAGATGTAAAATGACATTATCTTAACATCTTTCTGCCTAAGAACATTAAAAATATGCAAAGCCTTTAGTGCTCAATTACATATATTTTGTTTTTAACTACTAGTTGTTTAAAAAATGTCAGTTTTAAAGAGAAATGCAAACAATTCAATTAGCAATATTATAGGTAGAAGCTATAAACAACTGTTTATTATCCTACTTTTCATCTGAGAAGAAAATAAATAAAACAATAAATCTCAAAGCACTTCTTAAGCAGTTGCTCAAAGCTAGAAAAATAATCAGTGTCACTGATGGGAACAAAGCAATTTACATTTGCCAGGTGTGAATAGAGAGTTTGCAATCTCCAGTGGACTCCCTGGGGAAAGTTCACTACACTGAATACAAGTGGCATGTGGGGAACACAGCAGCCAAATGACTCAAAGAGTATAAAGAGATTGGTTAAAGAGGTGGCAGGGAGGAAACCACCATTCCTGGCAACCAATTAACCCCTATATGGGCAAGGACACTGGTGAGCAGATGGAGATTCTATCTACTATGGTGTGCTCCTAGTTCTGTTATGTGGAGTCTCCAAGCAGGCCTGCTTGGTTCAATGGCACATTTATTCTCCCTTTGTTTGTTGTTAAATGCATGAATAACTGGTTTTGTTTTCTTTCATTTCTTCAGTTTGAAGTAAGGGGGGGGAACACACTTGTTTAATGTAGTACCGTATATACTGTATGTAGGGGAAGGAATGGCAGAACCTAGGGATGCCTGAGTGAATAGTGGGAATCAGCCTAGAATTGATAGGTAGCCACAAGTGTGCTGTTGGCCCTTATCTAACTCTAGATGTTGATTGTTAGTTGATTGTTAGTTATTTACTGCTAAAGCCTATGTGCAGTTTAATTGAACCTTCACATGTGGACCTAGTCTTTCATGCCTGACATTACAGTAAATATACTCTGGAATACACAATTTCTGACTGGAATAAATCCATGATTGAGGAACCAGACATTATACAACCAGTAACGCAGGATATCAATTTTCTCATAATGGACCCAAGAGATACAACCTCAGGTCTTTCTCCTAATTTAGGCCTACTAATTGTCCTATCTTGCACCAATTCATTGTAACTGTAATGAGTAAATTCGTGGCCTCCTCAGACCACAGATTATTGAATAAACATCCACACTAGAAAAAAACTGAAAGTGCTTATTATATTCTGTTGTTGTCTTCAATTACATATTGTATAAACTACTCGCAAAGACTGTAAGCATGTCAACATTCTATACACATAAAACATTCTAAATAACCTAACCAGATAAGAGCAGAAATATGAGACTATTGTCAACAAACATATATGTAAGACCCCCAAATGATATAAAAATATTTTGTTTACTATGATTAAGAGGCCTATAACCTCTATACCCATGATGGCGAACCTATGGCACGCATGCCACAGGTGGCACGCAGAGACATATCTGAGGGCACGCGAGGCGTTGCCCTATGTCAGTTCCAGTGCGCATGTGCGCACTGGCCAGCTGATTTTCGGCCTTGGGGAAGGCCGTTTTCGCCCTCCCCAGGCTTCAGGAGGCTTCCTGAAAAACGGCCCAATGGGCCTACTGGAAGTTCGGAAACAGACTTCCGGTTTGCCCGTACGCTTCAGGAAAGCCTCCGGAACCTGTGGATGGCGAAACACAGGCCCAATGGGCCCCCCAGAAGTTCCGCCTGT
>QLTV01001692.1:642625-680430 GCA_003457575.1 Thermophis baileyi | reverse complement strand
TGAGGAAGGCCATTTTCCAAACTTCCGATTTGCCCTTTGGGCCATTTTTCGCATTCCGGAGGCTTCAGGGAAGCCTCCTGAAGCCTCCGGAGGGTGAAAAACGGCCCAACGGGGGGGTGCATGCACGGGGATGCGTGCATGCACAGTGCGGCACGCGTGGGGGGGGGTTGTGTGCTGGCACGCGCGCACTCCCATTTTTGGCATGCAAGAAGAAAAAGGTTTGCCATCACTGCTCTATACTATGCCTGCTAAGGATTTTTTTTTTACATTTATTTTAACTAATTAGCTCTTTTCGTCTTTTGGTACTCTTATTTTATTCTCTTTATGCTAAAAATAAAAAGTTTATTTTGTTTCTGTGTTTATTACTTCTATAGCGGAATTAGTTGCTTAGTGGCTCATGCTCAGAAGTATGTGTATGTGTATGTATAAAATGCATATGCATATGTATATATATATATAGGTGTGATCAAACTTGTGTTTCTCTCTCTGTCTCTCTCTCTCTGTCTCTCTCTCTCCACATATAGATACATGCATATAACACACACACACACACACACAGAGTAAAAAATAACTGTTACTACTGCACTTTTTCTAAAGATTTTTAGACCCAGTTCTATTTTAAATGTTGCAAGGCATAGTTTATTTATTTATTTAGCATATGGCATATTAGACATGGACTAGCAATATATATTAACATTTCCTCTAGATTAATAAAACACAATAAAATATAAATGTTGAAAAGGTCTACATTCAAATGCCAATGTCTAGGCTATCTAACTACTGAATCGCAGCATCCGGATTGTCCATTGCTGACATGGTAGTTCAAAGTCTGGCATCTTGTCGGTCTTATATATACATGTTTATGTATGTACAGCATGCACACAAACATACACAGAGAGAGACAGAGAGATTGCATTATTAGTGTGGGGTATTTTTTAACTGAGATATTTTTAAAGGCTTTTTGAAAGCCTACCTTGTTTGCACCAGCAATTTTTAGTGTTGTTAAGCTACTGCAGAAGTGATACAATGTCACAATGGTGGTTGGATGATGTTATACATCCCTAATGTGTCTGCTATTACTGCTATTACTGTAGCTGATTTAAGTAAAGGCTAGAATGATGCTGAAATTTGCAGATTTTTTTAAAAACTATTTTTTGTAGAATTTTGCTTCACATATCCCTTTACCTAGTTTCTGAAAAGACAGATGGATATAAAAACACAACATTTAAAAATGACACTGAGGAGAGAGGATTCTTGATCATGGAATATTTCTTATCATCAAGCTTTAGTATTATCTGCCTCAAAAATATTTAAGAAATCGGATAAAAACAAATGCCACCAAATTAATAGTCTCACATTTATATGTTCTCTCCTGAAGGCCTTTCCTGAAGGCCTCTGTAGCCGATAACAGAGCTCCGGATCGATCTGGAGCTCTGTTATCAGCTATAGAGGCCTTCAGGAAAGCCTTGCTGGCTGCAGAAGAAATGGGCTGAGGTGTGCCAGGCCTGGCTGCAACTATCTGAAGCTGAAGAAGTTCCTTGCACTCAGGTCCGCAGTCAACAGGGGGCGCACGCTGTCTCCTGATTGGCTGCCTGTTTGACAGCTCACTATATAAGGAGCGGTCAAACAGGTTTCGGGTGTTGCCAACAGCTGAGCGAGCGCGCGTGTTAGCAGCCGCGTTCTGGCAACCTGTTAGCTGTCACTTCAATAAAGAGCTGTTAGTTCTAAATAAGCCGGGCTTGCCTCAGTCATTCACCCGCCGTTCCAAGTACGGAGCATTCCTGAAGGCCTCTGACAGTGAAAAGGAGGCCGGGGGCAATGTGCGCAAGTGAGGTGAGTCAGTGGACAACATCCCCCCCCCCAAAAATAAGACCTGGTACCTTTTTTGGTGGCAAAAAAATAAGACTGGGTCTTATTTTCGGGGAAACACGGTATTATATTATCAATTGGTAAAGAAGTGATAATAGTTGTGATTGTCATTAATTTCTAGAAGGAAATTATTTTTTAAAAAATCCTTTAAAGAAGGCAATATTGAAATATTTTAGCCAAATAAACTTTTAGGATTCTTACAACTTCGTTGCTCACATAATAAGCTGGAAGCAGTCATTTTTCATGCATCCAGTAAAAGTGCATTCTCTTCCTTTGAAAATATAAGGTTGCCTGCTGTTGATATCCATTGCTCTGATTATTTTGTAAAAGTCAGTGCTTAGAAGGCCTGATTCACACTGGCAGCCTGTAGCTTAGCATGTTAACTAAACTTGGTTCCTGCATGGTTCAGCACAGTTTCATCATAAGCCTAAAGAGAAATTGCAACAGTATCATGAAAACTGGCTGAAGCTATCAGTATCTTCCTGTAAGATGTGAAACGTGATTAGCATTTAAATCTGAATCTGAATCTGCATCTTTGGGATAGCTCTCTGAGTTGTCTCTTATTGCTCTCAGAATAATCTCAGATGCCTTCAGATCAGAGACAGCCCATGAAATTCTAAAAAAATCAGTGTGAATTATTGTGTGTCTCCATTAATTGGAACAAAGCGCTTTGGAAAGCTGTAAGAATACAGTATAGATAGTTCTTGATTTTCAGCCAGAATTTCCATTGCTAAGCAAGGCAGCCATTAAGTGAGTCGGGGTTCAATACAGGTAAGTCCTCGACTTACAACAGTTCATTCAATGACTGTTTAAAGTTACAACAGCACTGAAAAAAGTGACATGACCATTTTTCACACTTACAACTGTTGCAGCATCCCCATGGTCATGTGATCAAAATGCAGATGCTTGGCAACTGGTTGATATTTATGATGGTTGCTGTGTCCCAGGGTCATGTGATCATCTTTTGGGAACTTCTGACAAGCAAGTCAGTGGGGAAGCCAGGTTCACTTAACCACCAGGTTACTAACTTATCAACCACAGTGATTCAGTGAACAGCTGTGGCAGGAAAGTCGTAAAATGGGGCAAAACTCACTTAACAAATGTCTGACTTAGCCACATAAATTTTGGGCTCAGGACTACCTGCATTGTGATCTTTTTTTTGCCATAACTGTTAAGCCAATCCCTGCAGTTGTTAAACAAATAACACGATCGTTAAGCTAATCTGGCTTCCCCCCATTGACTTCGTTTGTTGAAAACCAGCTGGCACAAATGGTGATTACATCACTCTGGAACACTACAACTATTGTAAATACATGCTGGTTGTCAAGTGCCCAAATTTTGATCACGTGACCATGGGGATGCTGCAACAGTCGTAAATGTGAGGACTAGTTGTAAATCATTTTTTTAAGTGCCATTGTGATTTTGAATGGTTGCTAAATTAATAACTTAAATTAATGTAAGTTAAGGACAACCTGAATTGGCTAAGGCAAATTGCCTTCAATAATAAGAAAATGTGACTTAGTTGCAAAATAAATTATATTAATTATAATTAATTTATAAATTAATTATAAATTATATTAGAGACATTTCCCATTTTCATCCCAGTTAGATGATACAACGTTTAAACTACACACATTAACTTGCAGTTCTTAAATATAGGGGATATTATAGTATTTGTTCCTAAGCAATAAAAACACATACGGTACTTCCAGAAGCAGGACATTTTACCTGTTTCATGGTATTTCTCATATAGTATTTAAACCAATTTGAAGTATATAGAAAAAGTTAGCGAGTATAATTTTAAATTTTAAATTGTGGGGGAGGGGAGAGATGGGAGGAGATATGGCTGGAAACAAGGGAAGAATCCCAATTCTTATAAGGTCCTGCATATTTCTTTAAAATAAAGTGATCAGTTTAAACACACTTTTAAAAACTTCTTGAAAGTAACATGTAGCGTAGCTCTTACAAGAGCTCTTACATTATCTGTGTGCTGAAATAGTTTTTCACTAGAGGACAGGAAGAGACATAGTTTATAATATAATATTAACCTATAAAAATAATTTAAGTGATATAGGAATAATTGTTATTGCTACTCACCCTAACTTCATATTCATTATCTGAGTAATCCACAGACTGGCAGATATAGCTGTATCCTCGAGCTCTTGATGACAAAAACAGCTGAAAGTAGGAATTCAACAAATTAATATTGCAAAAATTTGTCACTTAAAAACAACCTTTCTAAACTAACTAGCATCCTTTAATAAAGCTTCAGTTTCAATTTCTGCTCTCCTTTTCCTCTCAAAGGGTCAATGTGCCCTGTAAGTCCTAGGCTGCCTCCTTTGATCTGGGGTACCAAATCCCTATGGAGGTACCATCACCAAAGCTTTTGGTGTGAGAGAGCATGAAACTTATGTTATTTATTCATTTAACTTAGTTCTTGTTTTTTTCCCCTATTCTACTGAAGACTTCAGGCATCTCACAACTATTACCACAAAAGAAAACAAGAACATCTCAAATACAAGCCTGCAAATACCATAAGTGGAAGCATTCAAAGGATTGGGGGGAAAGGGTTCTTGGTGCTCTCTGAGCTTAGTTGTTTTCTTGCAGATGTTTCATTACCCAAACTAGGTAACCAGGTAGCGTTGACAGCACTGATGATGTTACCTAGTTTGGGTAATGAAACGTCTGCAAGAAAACAAGCAAGCTCAGAGAGCACCAAGAGAGGCCCCTCATTTCAACCTTGAGCTACAAATATTCTCTTTTATTGGATTGGAAAAAGACAGCTATCAGAAGCAAAAGAGACTACTGGCCAAATGCAATCCTTACTCTGTTGCAGTTCAGTTTCTAAGCCATTTAAGACTTTCAACACTAACACTTTAACACTAACACTTGTTATTATGCCTTAACCCAACAATCGTATTATTTGAATTTATATATATGAAATTAGATCTGTCTGTCTGTCTATATTCAAACCAAATCAAACTTAAGTTTTTGTCCTAAGCATATTCCTTCTCCTGGTCCTTCACAATTTTTGGAAGTGGCTTTCAGCATACCATTAAAAAACCAAGCATGTCCTTTAGCCTGAAAAATACTGCTAATCCCTGTCTTAACTTCTAGGAAGTTCCTGAATGCTGCTAGAAGGCACCAGGTTGGGAAAGGGTGCTTCAAGCAACTTGTTCCTTTGGCAAAGCCCTTCCCCTCATGTCCAGATTACTCAGCAGAAAGAGGATTACTGCTGTAACAGGATCTGAGCAAAAGCAAGCTTCTTAATGCTCTGTGATGAAGTGCAGCCTCGCCTTCACATCAATAATTTAGAAGGAGTGTAGTAATTACTGCAATAAAACTGGACATTGAATGTATTAGTGAGGGACCATACCTGTCTCATTATACAGGCACAATACCAGACTGTTGCCTTTATGTATGGGTGGGTTCATGCTAAGTTTGGTATAAACCATCAGTGATACAGCTGCCTGGATATCTTACCAAATGACATTATAGACCATGAACAGCTACACTTTGATAGCCATTACTCCTCGTATTGGTATTCCAGCCATCTTTGTGATAGCTACTTAGTGCACTATGTTCGTTTGTTTTTGTTGTCTTTGGATTAAACAACATGATATGATAATGACAGCATAACTAGGATATGAGACATTGTGCGCAATGTTACAGAATACTAAGGCTCTTCCTACTGCCTACGCAGTAATTGGCTCTATACATTGCTATGGCTGAAACCTCTGTCCCTAAAGCAACCAAATCACTTTGAACTGATTAAGCAGGGATCAGTACAGTGTACACCCAGCTCCCAGCAAAGCAGAACCACAGTTTATATATCTCTGGCCTACTGCATTTCAAAGACAAGACAAAGGCAAGCACAGTGTAAATAACAGCATGGCAGTGGAATGTTTTTGATAAACCCATCTGAGTGACCTTCTCATTATTTACCCCTTCCTACTAGGTTAGTGTGTTAGATATAGCACCTCTGAAATATGGTCAGAGAATAGAAATGATTTAGTTTACTGAACTACAGGTTTGTGACTGATTCTTCTCCCTGTTGCTACTCAGGGTCAATTCAGCATGATGTAAATGTTGTCATAAGGGCTCTTTAAGCAATTCACATGTCTGGGGGGGTGGGGGGAGAGCATCTCATGGGTTTGGTCCTAAATGCAACTCATACCGTCCCTTTTATCACTACCACATAAAATGTTTAGAACAAATAAAAACATACCAGGAATCTTTGTTGGGGGGGGGGGGAAGAGAAGACAAAAAAACTTCACCAAAAATTGATGCTAACATTCCAAAACGATTGTTTATCATATCATTTAAAAAAAAACACCAAGATAAATATCAAATTATCTAAACATTTAATTATCTAATGTTTCTTTCAAGAGTCAGGCAAGATTTTTTTTTAATGCTGCAGACTAAGAGCAGCCCTAGATTTGCCTGCTCAGCTAGTAGAAGATGGAGTGCTGAGACAGCCATAGCCACTTGCTCTTCTGGTAGATGGCTCAGGATGTCTGGTTCCTAGTGAAGGCAAATTTGTTACGCTTTTGCATACTCTGCAAGATGCAATTGCAAGCACTGTCTGCTTATACTGTGCTTTGCTATAAGAATGTACCAAATAAAAATACTGCTGGAATATTGTTGCAGACCTGATACTACCCTCTATATTTGTGTTACCTTCAACCAGGGTTTGTTGAAATTAACCTTAGGAAATGAATTCTCACATAATTCTAAACCTTAAACCATGGTTTACATAGATTTCATGTAACTATGCTAAGCTAAAACCAAACAAATCATGTCATGACTTAACATAATTGGTGGTGCTAAGTAATTCATGCATGTTCCTGAGTTTCGAATGGGCATTATTGAAGGGAATTAATATTGTTTCTTGTCCTTTGCAGTAAGAAGCCAGTTCACAAACTTCAAGTCTGCACACTCCTGCATTCCACTCAACAATTTCAATGAAATCGATAACTGAATGCAGAAACATCCACCTTTTAAATGCAAATCAGGCTGGCCAAATATTTGTATTTTCACCTGAAATAATGAGTCACAAGAACAGGTTGTCCTCGAGTTATGACTGCCCAGCGCAACCATAATTCATGACAGGTTGTAAAGTGGGTCAGTCATGTGACTGATGTGATTTTATTATCTTTTTTGCAGCAATCATTAAGTGAGAACCAAAGGTTTGCTATGGGCATGGTTTTGCCAAAAATGGAAGTAAATACTGGTTTTCAGCAAAAATTGTAATATGCAGTCATGTGACTAAGGGATGCTGTAAGTGACTGTAAATGCGGCTTAGTAGCCAATTGCCTGAAGTGAGGTAACATGATCGTGTGGGGTGGGGACATCGGAACTTGAAATCCACTTAAGTATCCCCTAGGTATGTCCACTGGAAGTTTGAATGATGACTAAGCAACAGGTCATAGGTCGAGGACTACCTATAGCAACTCTGGCTACAGTCCTAAATAGAACTCCCTTGCAATTAGACATATTGTACTCAGTGGGATTGACTTCTGAGAAGACAAGTATAAGACTGGATATATATGTAGCTATCTTTATATATCTGTCTGTGCATTACAGGCCTATCTAATATGTGTCTTTATCCATGTACGTCATGAAAGCAGAAATACCTCTTTGAAAATATAGAAGTTAAGTAGGACCATTCCAAAGTTGTAAAAAATCAACAAAAAGCGAAACTGGAAAGGCTCCCTTGTCTTCATCCATTTAGGCCCAAGCCAAACAGCGAGGAGGTAAAGTGTGCTTATTATCAAGGTTGGAAAAGGAGTTTGCATCATAGGCCAGTTGTCAACACGTTTATCTGGAAGGAAAACAGAAAGAATATGTCTGAGAAAAGGCTTTTGCATCCTGTTTTAAAACAAATTCACATACATGAGGAGCTTGGAGTGTAATCGTTTTAGCCAATCAGTAGCATTTTCCCTCTTTCCCCTAGTTTTCGGTTTCTTCCCCTTTTTTTGATGGGACAATAATTCTGTAGGCTATGTGTCGATTTTTGCTTCCTCCCTGAGGATTTATTTTTTCCAAAGATGTTTGATACTCCTGCAAATTCAGGCTGCCTCTCTATGGGTTTTTGTTTTAGCAACAAAACAATGTTGCTTTGGAAAACTGATATTGCCGTTCCATGCTAAGACATATGGACAAAATTGCAAACTAAGAATTTTATGCTTTGGATTACATTATAAATGTTATGTAAATTTACAAATCAGTACCACAAATATTTAAGTGGCTTTATGACTTGTATTGGCAGTCCTTTTTTAAAACGTTTGAACAAAGGCTTGGTGCATAACATTTAATCCAAGGACCAATCATGTGAGCTGGGCTTATACGCATTAATATTTATACATACAGATCATTTTAGAGTATTAACTCTGCTTTTGACATTAGAACTGTCATATTCTGTTGAACTGATGTGAGAGGAAAGAACTTTTCTTTTTCTATCGCATATATAGACCACATTAAGAATACGTATCATTTGAGCTAAACTACATTTTTTTCTTCCAACTATGTGAAACCAAGTGACATGGTATTTGTAGCCTGAACATGCATTACCATCAGTAAATTATTTGACAAGCCAACTGTCTTTTTAAAAGTCCCACTGGTCAGTACAGAGCACAAGAAGTTCAAAGGACAGAGATCAGTTCATAAAACGTACATGCACATAATACCGAAGAATTTTATCTGAGGATTACTACATGCTGATTGGCGGAGCCCCATCAAAGCTGACACTAGCCTGAGCATAAAACAACTAAGAGAAGTAGTGCAAGATCAAAAGATGTAGAGAGACCTGGCCCACAGAATCGTCAAGAGTCAGACATGAATGAATGGATAACTTCATCATCATCAATTGGCGGAGGGGGAAAATCCTTGGAAGAATAGTCATTCTTCGACATTCCATTGGATTTGCTTAAAGAGGACTTCCTTTGACACATGTTTGAAACTAACTGTGGCAGGAGGGGATGTAAATTATGGGAGTATCCAGGAAGAAAAAGTTAAGGCATTAATATATATATAATCCTACCGTAATAGAAAGGGATAGCACACAATCAATAGCACACCATTAACTTAAACAGTGAAGAAAAGAGAGATTGGGACTCAATAATGCTATACCTGGGTGCCTGTAGTAGTAGGGTTACCTTGCTAATAATCTTCACATGCTTTGATTATGCTATGTGAGTTCTGGAGGAGGGTGGAGATTTGATAAGACTGATAACAGTTCACACAATCTAATTGGGATACGAGAAATCAAAATTACTATATTTGAGAAAGAAAGGATAGATTTCGCTCAACAAATATTGCTGGAAGAAAATGCTGTAGTCACCTCTCAAACAGAAATTGCTGTCAAATTCCATGCAGCTGGGCAAGATCAAGGAACCATGAAAACAATTGTTAATCTGGAGTCAATGTATAATCCCGGAAACTGTAATAGCAATTCCCAGCCTAATTCATAATGAATTAATTAAGGTGGAGTCTCTTTGAATTCTTTGAAACATTTCTTCCCTTGGGCTAAATTGTAATTCGGTAAATAGTGCCTGCTCTGTTTTATGATATTATTTCTGTCTCTTCTCTTCTTTTCCCACTCTCAATTTCTCACATTATGTCACCCATTGATAGATTAAAAAGGAATGGGAGAAAGTTGCAACCTTCTTTGATTCCCCTATGCAGCTGGGACTTTTTTTTAGATAAGCCTTTTAGCAGAAAAAACTCGTTACTTGAATATTGACTTTTCAAGTGAAATTTACAAAACAATTCAGGATTATGCATATTAAGTTTGACAAAGTATTTCTATAAACTGAGCTGAAGTCTGCATACAAATGTACAACTGTTACATACAGTTTTGATTGACTCTTTGGAAAATGTAAGTTGTATCCTTTCTTTCAGCTGCAAAAGGGACCTTTTTAAAGCTAATTTTGTTCAGCTGACTACATATCTATCCTGATACACCTGATGATATCTAAAAGGAGCTGCTGAGGAAGAGGTATGTAAATATACATGAAGGAATATAAATATGTATGAATGAAACACACAAAAATTTTTTATGATTGACATACACATTCAATGGGACAGATTCACAGGGAAAATTGCTGGGGGAGGCCAATCTGTGGTCCCTTTAAGTTTACACCAAGGCTAATTTGATGTGATGTACTCAGTTCCAGAATTAGCTGAAGTCTGGAGGCTTTTTTGTTACAGCAACAGTTGTCTCTGCCATAACTATTCCCAGGCTCCAAAGATAATAAGGAGAAATTAGGCATGTTGAAAAAATGTCAGCTCTACATTTGGTAGTATACAGTAAATTTTTGACCAATTAGAATGGGTCCCATTAGAATTGTTTCCCATTAGAATGGGAAACAAAGACAGTAGTAACAACAACAACTGGCACTGAAACATAAAAAGAAGAATTATTTGCCTCCTTTGATTTCATCTGAAATAAGTCTGGCAGTTTTCTCATCACAAATTTCTCCCCCATCTGATCTCCATAGGATCGATCTGTCTAAATATAAGCTTGTCACTTGATATTTTCAGAAACCACAGAAGAAACTGCTTGCTTCCTTTCTTCCCTAACACAATATTAAATATTCCTTCCTTTGGGGAGGCAGCAGAGGTGAAAAAAATGACAGCTTGGATGAAGTAAAAAGGGAAATTGATGGACATAATTTTCACAGGCTGTTTTTCTTCCCTTGAACAGAAGAGCTCAAGTCCAAGGAATTATGTTAAGCAATTATCAACTGCTGAAGGCCCAGCATTACATAAGGAAGGAATATCCTGTCCACAGGGATCTGACAGATTTTGAGCACCTAAAAGCTACACAGATCCATCCAAAGCTATATAAGGTGGGGACACAATATGCTAAGGGCAAAATGGGAACATGATTTAACTTATCTATGTCTCAACTACAAAGGGAAAGAAAATGTACATTGTAATTTATTATTCTGTGTCCCACAGCAGTTGATTAAAAAAAATCAGGTTTTGGTATTTAATCGCATTCATTTTGTGACTTCCTTTGCTGTCACAGATGATGATAAATGCTTCTGATCATCACTCAGATGTAGTCAAAACATGATTTTGATCTAGAGAACTCTTATAATGCGGGGGATATATTTGCACTCTACTTTTCTGTTGGGCAAACAAAACAGCTTGTAAAGTTGAATTGAACTTGTTAGAGAAAAAAATGAGAGTTCAGATATCCTATTCGTTTTGGAACATAAAGCTTAATTACTGTATATAAATATTTACTAAGGAATAAATGCCAAGCTCAGTACTTATTCCAAGTACATGAATATAGGAATAAAGTCACATTTTGTGAGATGGGTGGTTATATAAATATGATAAATGAATGAATAATGAGCCTTATTTGCTGGAAGTAAATAACTCCTTTAAGTACATTGATTTATCTTAGTTTTTCCAAGCAGGTCTCCTCTTCATTGTTGAACTGCAATAGTCATTACAATTTCTAGGGATTATTTCTGGGACTGCTAAATCAATGAAGAGTTTTCTTCAGCATTAGCTGACAGACATAGAGTTACTCAATCCAACATGTCAACACTGCATTTGTCTGTGCTTGCTGTTATTTCTTTCAAATAATAGATTTCAACGGTTTCAAAGAAGCAGCTACATTACTGTCTATTTTAGTATCTTTATCACTTAGTTTCAAGGAATTTTTTCTTATATTTAGCATACTCATTTTAATATAACATAGCAGAGTTGCTCTGTTCATAATTTTTTTTTAAAAAATCTATAAATCTTAACTATAAATACTTTTATAGAGATATTTAATAAGAGATATTAAAATAGAATTAGCACGGACTCTTTTGTTACATCTTCTTGCTCAAAATCTGATAGAACTTTTCCCCAGGTATGTATCAAACTTTTGTCATTGTTCTGGTTTCCTACAGTTATATTTTTTCCATAATATTCCTTACTATATTCCTGTGCTAAATTTTTATATTTTTAGGGACAAAAATCAGAAGGATATTACATATCCTGTCACACATGTAGTCCTTGACGTATGACTGTAATAGAGCCTGACCATTACTGTCTCATATGTCATTATGGTTATAAAATGGATTGGTCATGTGACTGACCTGATTTTGCGTCTTTTGTAAACATTGTCAAGCAAATGCAGTGGTTATTAAGGAAACCAATGGAAGTGCCAGTTTTTGGCAAAATTACCATAACACACAATCACATGACACTGCAACTGTCCATAAGTCAAGGACTACCTGTGCAACTCAGGATGAATTAGTATCTTGAATCCCTTCAATGCAATAGGTAAATAGGCCTATAAGATATAAATGTAACAAAGCAAGAATACAGGAAGGAATCTCAATCCATTTGGTTTTACTTTGAGGGGTAAAACTGACATAGCTGATAACAGTTTGCACTATTTTTCAACAGATGGAAAATAGATGGCATCTACTTTTTATAATTCAAATGAATGTATAGATTTCTATTCTATGTTGCCATCAGAGTTTGGCTTCCTGTAGAAACCAGTGCACATGCAGGCACAAGTCCAGTAGCTTCTGCAGTCACACAGAACATGGGGATGCTTGTTTCTTAATTGATGTATCAGCATAATATGTAAAGGAAAGACGCCTCTCACTCCTGCTTGCATGATGAGTTATGAATTATGTCCAAAGAGTGTTTCTATTGTAACTCATGTGAGTGAGTGTCAAATAGTTGCAGCTGGGATGGAAAGCCATTTTTTCAAAAGTATTTTCTCTTTTGATATGATGTATCAAAACTGTGAAAAGACTACCTTCTTTTAAAAGATGTGATACTGCCAAGAAATATTTTGTTTGATTTGCCTGAGGAGGAGAAAGCATCAATCAACAAATGTTATGCTTAAAACATTTGTGAAATATTATGTTGGAAATAAAAATTTAAATATTAATATTTTAAAATGTCTTTAAACTGGATTTTTTTAAACCTAGCATGCTTAATTTTATATGCTAAAATTATTTTAACACTAAATAATAACACTAAATACAATAAATAAAATATTGATAAAATATATAACTAAAACTGATTTTGTGGGCATATATAACCATGAGAAAATGAGGATCATTAGGTTTACTTGCCCAATAAATTTCTGAATATAAAACATGTTTACAAAAACTTACAGAAGAACAGAAGCAAAGAGAGCCATGGACTCCTATGGAAACTTCTCTCTTTATAAACCAAGCAGAATCTCAAACAATTCAAAATAATATTGGGAAAAGATAAGTAGAAAATAATTTTGTCTCCACAAAAATGGTATCATCGCCATGAATGGGGAAATGCTATTTCAAGTCAGCAAGTAGCATTTCTGAAAGATTGGTCTTACTCCCTGTGCTTCAAAGGATGATCTCTGCTCTCATTGGAAAGGTGCTTGACTCAGTTTCTCTCCTGGCATCCCATCATAACAATAGGTGCCATATTTGGGGAAAAGAACCAAAATGCAGAGTTACTGGAAGGTCACCATTAGGAATTTTGAAGACAACAGAGATCATAGGGAGCACAGGGAAAACCATTGGAAAAGGCTAACCATTTATTTGCTATAGGGGTCCACTAGGATTGAAGTGGTAGATGAAAGATCTTTTTGTTTATCTCATGTATTTTATTGTTTGTATATGTTTTTAGCCCCAAGGGTTATTGAGCAGAATATAATATGATCACCCACATGAGTTTTTTCCTAATAAATAAAGAAAAATTTACAAAACCAAACAAATATGAAGACAGGGAAGGGATGAGTGTTTAAGCATTAACACATCATTAACTCAGAAGGTGAGTTAATGATTGACAAGCAAACTCCATCAGACTGTGCCTGCTCAACTCTTGGCTAGAATTGGTTGGTGTTTCTGGCAAATTGTATAAATTTACAAATTATAAACACACCTTTTGTTGTAGCACTCCTCAGTTTGAGTAGATAAAACTGCTTGGGATCTTTTAAATTGGATTTGGAAGACTATGGGATGGAAAGACTGGCTTTCCCGAAATGCATGTTGACTATGCCTCACTTCTAACATGGTGGTGGTGAAGTTTAAAAGGCTTCATCATATTCAGTCTCTGTACCACAGCTTCCACATGCTAGCCAAATCCTAATCACTTCCAAACTTTTACCTGGCCTGATTGTAATTCAAATATCTAAGTAGGGCCGGAGGTTTGGACATGAATCATGTAACATTCTTTATCTGATTTATCTTAATTCACTTCCCAATGATTTACCACAACTATTTCTCAACACTAAATTCCAGGTGAAGCGCGCGCATGCGCAGTAACAAAAAATCCGAAAAAATTAATTTTTAAAAAAGCCAAAAAAAGATGGCGACCACATGCACAGTGCTTCTGCGCATGCTCAGAAGGAAATAAAAAATTCAAAAAAATTCAAAAAAAAAAAAAGATGGTGGCCCCCATGGACCGGCACCAACCGATCCGGTTCGGTGATGTCATCATGACATCACCAGCGGGCTGCTACCGGTTCAGGAGAACCGGTCCGAACCAGGAGGAACCCACCCCTGGAGGAGATGGGTGACAAACAGGTGAGATTAAATACGGTCCGATGGAAAACTCCTATTCAGTATGACAGCCAGCAGATTTCACTCTTTCCTAAGCAACTTCAACCTATTACATTGGGCAGAACAGTTTTTTGTATTTACAGTATATAACATCAGAAATATGAGTGCCCCCTAAACCAATATGATTGTATATTGTAGTAATAATAAATTTAGTTGCCTTTAACATTCAATCTATATTTTGTTATTCAGTCTTTGTTTATAATCAATTTGTTAAGGAATTCCAAAATCCAGCTGACCTCTTTGAGATAAATGAAAAAATAAAACTGATAAAACTGATGGAGTCTTCTCAGTTGTAATCCTCCTGTATTTTTCCACCCTTTTCCCTTTCATCCATTTAAAAAAAGGGCAGAATAGTTAAACCATTTGGTTTGGCTGGTGGTGTTACCAGTTGTTTGGAAGCAGTATAATGAGCCAAACAAAAGAAATAAAAACCTTAAGCTGAGCATTTAAATTTTTATTAGTTTGGGGAAATTTAAGCATGGATATAGTTTTCCTTACCAAAACCTGAGAATTATTTTAACGATTGAGATAGTGTATAAGTTAAATAAATAAGTTAATAAAATACATGCTGAATTCAAATGTTGTCTGTATTAGAGCTGGAAATTGCACCAGGCATATTTTTTTTAAAAAAACTCTTACTTCCATATCACTCAAAAGTGAATATTTTTAAAAATGCATTTGGCAAATGTTAAATCAGTGTTTGTTGGTTCAATTTTAATTGAAGTAAATACATTCCTAACCATAAACTTCTACTTGCTAATTCACATGTGGAGCTTTACCAAGTATTAATAGCTATGGCTGCTATTTTTAGCACAAAGGCATTTACAGGGCCAATCTAGCACACGTTTTTATTCAATCAGGATGACCTCTTCTAATGTCTGCAGTTGAATAACTAAGAGGGAAACATTTACTGTAAATAAATCTCTACAGGTAGAGTTTGCTTTTCTCAGGAAAAATTGTTGAGTTCCTCCCAGCAGATATTACAGGTCAATGCAGAAGTTCCAATGGGATGGAATACCTTAAAACATTTTATAACGCTACTATACAAATTCTGCTTAGATATTTTGCAATTCTTTCCATTAATTTTGTAATTCTACTGGAAATTTGTAATAAAAAGATTATATCCAGATGATTCATGATAATATTGTATTCATTTCACAGGCAGAAATGAATATTTACTGTTAACTTTAACACAAAGTTTTACAAGTTTCAACTAGCACTCCCTAAATAATTTTACATGTATTTATAAGAACATATTTTCTTACACTTCTGAACAATTGGGCCTAATATGCAGTAGCAGTAATAAATCTTCACAATAAATTCTACATGATTAATATAACCTAAATAGCTCATTGGAGAAAAAATATATCTCTTAATGATAAACATTTTTGTGGTTGCCCTTCCATTTTGTTTCTAAAGGAACCAGTAAACTTAGCACTCATGCCAATAAATACCTGTGATGTAATTTTATCTTGACACAGCTGTTCTCTGATCAATATTTTATTACTTATTTTATTATTTTATTTTATTTTGTAAATGACTACTGCAGAGAAGGTCTGCTACTGTGTTTACACTCTATGTTACCTCAGAAAATAGAAGCTACGATGTCTATACTCTATGTATCTCAGAAAATAGGAGCTCCCTCAGCAGGTTATACTAATGATACTGAAGCAGATTCTTTATGGCAAGATATTGCACAATTAATCTGATATTGCACTGTTTGTGGCATTAAGATGAATAACTAGTATTTTTAATTAGACCTGGAATTCTACCAGTACCCCAGGCAATTATTTTAAAACAGGATTTCTGCAGTTCTGGTGGGACTGACCAGGTAGTCTTCTAGCCTTAAATAGGAAACCCAAGCTATGACCAGGGGGACCTTTGCCCAACTTTGATTGTTGTTCCCTTTAAGATCCTACTTGGATTAGAATGTTCCAGAGACAATGTCTCATACCATACTTACTATTTCAGCAAATATGCATAGGAACAGATACGCACCTACAAGAGAAAGTTCATATTTTCTATATTGATCCAGAGTAACTAGTGTTGTTAGGGTAACCAGAGTTGTTAGAGTGCCACATTATTTATTGATGAACAGTAGGTTCCTCTATTGTTCTGTTGTTCATCTGTTGATGGACAGCCAGTTCATCATTGAAAGAGTTAATCTAAGCTGTTTTGCTATATCCAGTTCCTCACAGCTTCCAGGAACTGGTTCAGGACTTCCCTAGCATTTCTTGCTCAGCCCAGAGGGAAATCTACTGGTGGATGTCATTAGTATATTGATGACACTTTACCCTGACAGATCACCTCCTCTATTGGTTTCATGTAGATGTTAAATGGCATATAAGACAGCTCTGAGTAACAAAGGACATGAGCACTTCTCCCAGCACCACAGGCCAGAATTGCCTGCTCATATACCGGTAGCAGTGGGATCACTTTACTGTGAGACTTGTCTACTTACCTGTCTCTGGGACATTCTAATTCAAGTACGACTATACCTGGAGCAGCAGTCAAAGTTGGGCAAAGATCCCTCCTGGCCATGGCTTGGGCTTCCTATTTAAATAGCAAGTGAAAGCAAATGTCCCTCTCCCAATCTTTGAAAGAGGCCAGAGGATTCCATGGTTGATGGTATCAAACACCATGAAGAGGTCTAAAAGAATCAAAAGGGACCCACCTAGGTCCTGATGTTAATGGTATCTACCTAACTGATCAGTACTGTTTCTTCCTCCATTACTTGCTTGGAATTCTGAGTGAAGTCCAGATAGGTTGTTTTATGTAGAACCCTCTATAGATGTATCCCAGTTTTACTGCTGAGAAATTCCAGCATCAAACATGCCAAACCATGAAAATAAGCATGTATAGCTTTCTATGGGAAATACAAACTTCCTGTTGTAGGTATTCATATATGTTCCAATGCATATTTGCTGAAAATAAATTCTGAATTATTAATAATAATTATTTAATAATTATTAATTATTAATACATTTTATTGGATGAATACAGAATTATCCTGAGTGAGTATGCCTATACATATTCTCCCCAGAGCAGTTTAGTTTACATAACATGCTTAACCAAAAGTAAAAAGGTAGTGAGCGTGTGAACTCAACCTTCTTGCTAGAAATTTCATTCCAATGTAACACAAGACAATGGTGAATAAATCTAGCCCCATGTGTATATGAACACATCCTTAGTCCCAACTTGGCCTCAAAGAAAAACTCGGAAGCTTTGGTTCCATTTTTTGATAACCCACACTTTGTGAATTATCTCAGTGCAAAACCGTGGTGACCACTCAATATGGTAATAATAGTAAAAATATACCAATTGTTACGATGAAATTAGCTTGCTTCTAGTCTCATCAAACACAAATAAAAATATTCACATTCTTTTTTGTGGATGTGCTAGATAATGAAGTATGTTCAGGAGCCTGAGGTTTGCTGCAGCTTGTTCTTAAACATTTAATGTTTAAATCATACCCATCACCCACAAATATACATGGTATAGTGAGGAAAAACCTATGCATAGCAAGCTTCCATGCCAGAAGAGTCTGGTTTAAAAAAGAAATTCTACAAAAAATTGGATCAGCTTTAATAAATAAACTTTTAGATGAATAAATTCAAGAGGTGTGGTTTGCTTCTAATTAACATATTTTGCTATAACTTAATATTTCTTAGCAAACCACAACAAAGACCCATGTCTATGACTGATTTTAATAATAGTTGTAAGATACCTCAGGAACCTTATACTATAATTAAAGTGTACCACATACAGGTATTATATATTGCTTAGTCAGTATAAATGAGTCATTCATATATCAATCATTTCCTTTATCTAGTCCAGCAGTTAGTTTCATACTGCTGAATAAAGATGTTATCTTCATCAAAAGGATGAGTTAGGTGTGATTTGTTCATTTATCAGATGGTATTCCACATTATCTCTCTAATAAATTGAAAGTTAGAAGCTAAGTTGTTGGAGGAGCAAGAAAACTAATACTAATTTTTACCTCACCATCTTGTCCCAAGCTTCTTCATTAATATTAAATCAATTCTGGCTTTATGTTTTATGCATGTATGTCACAAGCTAATTATAATAAAATAGCAGAGGGAATATGGAGACTTTAGGATGTACCTCTGCATCCATAATTTTTAAATGGGTGGGCAACCCACAGTCATGGACCACATGAAACTTTTCAACATTCTGAGATGAGGATTGGATTCTGCAAGAGCCCTGGTGGTGCGGTGGTTAGAATGCAGAATTACAGGCTAACTCTGCCCACAGCATGGAGTTCGATCCTGACTGACTCAAGCCTTCCAGCCTTCCAAGCAGTGGTGAAATCCAATTTTTTTTAGTACCGGTTCTGTGGGCGTGGCTTGGTGGCGTGGTGTGGCTTGGTGGGTGTGGCTTGGTGGGTGTGGCAGGGAAAGGATACTGCAAAATCTCCATTCCCACCCCACTCCAGGGGAAGGATACTGCAAAATCCCCATTCCCTCCCCACTCCTGGGGGAAGGATATTGCAAAATCTCCATTCCCACCCCACTCTGGGTCTAGCCAGAGGTGGTATTTGCCGGTTCTCCGAACTACTCAAAATTTCCGCTACCGGTTCTCCGAACTACTCAAATTTTCCACTACCTGTTCTCCAGAACCTGTCAGAACCTGCTGGATTTCACCCCTGCTTCCAAGGTTGATAAAATGAGGATCCAGGTATTGTTGGGGGCAATATGCTGACATTGTAAATTGCTCAGCAAGTGCTATAAAGCACTATGGAGGGGTATATAAGTCTAAGTGCTATTGTTATTGCTACTGGATTCTGTTATGTCTGCAGAGGTCTTGCACGACCAAACCAGCTCATTGGGTTAAAATAAAGCTGATGTTATATGAATAATATGAACACAACAACGCAAGCTTTATTTATCTTTTACTATTTATGTATTTAGATAATACATAAATTAGCTTTATTTTCGAATCTTTTTTTATTTTCCATCTTTGGCCTTTGCTTAGGAATTTGAAAATGGTTTGACTTTGTAAAGCCTTGAACTTACTCTTCTCCTTTCCAACTTTTTAAGAACACTCTTGTTATCATAGGAATCAAGCAATATTTTAAAACCATAACATTTCATTTGAATTTTCTGTGGCATTCTCTATACTTCAACAGGCTAATGTGGTACACTAATAAAAAGACATCTGGAGAAACTGAAAAACATTTGAGTACCTAGATAACAATTAGCAAATTATGTTCCACATTAGTTCAGAAGAAGGCCCAGTAAATATAATGGGAACTACTCCTGAGAAAACATGCATAGGACCATTTGATAGCAGGGATGTAAAAGTTGCCTACCAAGGTGTGCATCGGCCTTCACAGAGCCCTTTCAGGGTTCACTGTTGAAAAGTAATTTTTACTGGGACAAAGCAAAAATAATTAAATACTGTGGGCCAATTATATTAACTGCATTTATTAATTGCAATTCAATTCAATTCAATTATATCCAATTAATTGCATGCCAATAAAATTAAGTTTAGTATTTGCACTAGCCCCACTTAGTGCAATTTTTAGCATATTCACAAAAGCTAAGAAATCAGCTGTGTACCATTTTTCTAAGAAATAATTCATGGTGGCATGATACTAACCCTTGGTTTCCCAAGCCATGCATTTTGTTCAATATTTATAATAGTGGAAACTATTCCCAAGATTTTCAAGTTCTCTCAGCTGCTCTCAGTAGCAATAAAGAGACCCCGAATGTGCTTTCTTTCTCTCATTGTAAATAGTTTCTCCAGACCAGGCTTGGCTTCTTATGTAAAATGTTGCTATTGCATGTTATAGCTGAATGGTTTGAGCTATTGAGCAGAAACCCAAATTAAATGAAGATCCAAACCTCTACCCAATTCAAAGAGAACAATAAGAACAAATGATTTCAGCACAGAACAGAAAAGAACAGAGCAA
The DNA here is from genome assembly GCA_003457575.1 of Thermophis baileyi. Taxonomy (NCBI): domain Eukaryota; kingdom Metazoa; phylum Chordata; class Lepidosauria; order Squamata; family Dipsadidae; genus Thermophis; species Thermophis baileyi. The sequence goes on along the minus strand of QLTV01001692.1, from coordinate 660,051 downwards.
TCTTAATAATTCTCAGAAGCGTCATTATCATATGACTCACGGCCAAATACATGTGGTTATAGGTATAATGTGCATATATACCGGTAAAACCATTTCACAATGGTCAGAAATCGGGAGTATGAGAAGTCATTTAAATTGTGGCATATTTTGCATGCTTGCTGATAGTGTGCACAAAAGTATCAATGTCTATGGAGATTCTCAGTCATCCAGGTCATGGTTGTCTCAAAGGTGCTTTTTCAAAAGGCAACTGAACAAAAAAATGTCTTCAAGGAAAAACAAATAAAGTCCAGTTGCCTCTTAAAAAAGGACCTTTGAGACCTGAATGACTGAGAATCTCCACAGACATTTTGAGAGAAACATTACTGTATTTTACTCTGTTTTTCCTGATATTGGGAAAATGTCAGGAAGTGAATTTGTTGTTAGAAGTGAATTTAAATGAACTCAGAGTATACTGTCCTTGCAGTAAACAATTTAAAATTAAATATTTAAAATGAGACAATTCTGCAAAATTAGCAGAAATAAATAATCAACATATGCACATTTACAAATATTTTCATGGAGTAATGTTCTAAGTACATTAAATAAATGAATAAAATATTATATTTTACAAAATGCCACAATAATGTTTTGCACAAATTAGCCTCAGACATGCATTTCCCTGAAGAAAAAGTTTCATTCATAATGACTTCTTCAAAACAAAAACAAAATCAAGAACAAAGGCATATCTGTCATCACAAAGTATTGTGCAACCTCTTGGATAAGAAAATATAGATAATCCACTATTAACTCTGAAAAGTACTGGGGGGAAAAAGAGATGGAGGGTAAGTTTCCAGATCATTACTAATTAATCTAGCACTTGGACAGTGCCATTAATGCTATTCCTGTTTTTGTCTGGGGGAAAAAAAACCCGGGCATCCATCCCCAGAGCAACTATAAGATTCTTTGCAAAATGCAACTGATTGGACTCAAAGGATAAAGCAGCTGGACACACAATATGTGTACAGAAATGCTTCAGGTATTGTTTTTGGTCTCAAGCTTTGATCCCCACACATTGTTTCTCCATGGCAGTAAAAATTGTCTAGAAGTCTCATTGTCATCATGTCAAGTGTTAACAATATACATCTTTTTGATATGTGCCATTCCTTTCATTTTGATACAGAGAAAGGGAAAGTGATGTGTACAAACAAATACTTGTGTGTTTTGTGTGTTTTGAATGAAATGAATGGGGAAAGGTTCTGCAGCTGGAGTATCACATTAACTCTTAAGTTAGAACTCTGTAACTTTGATCCACACCTAGAGTTTATAAGAGAAGGGTTCAGAAATATTTTGGGGCAAAATATCCTTAGTCTGGCATTATCTGATGGAGAGTAGTTTGAATATTTATGTCCTGCATAACATCAGCCTAATGGTCCTCACTGATAGAAATTAGACATTTCATTTGCTGTTTATTTATTTTATTTACCTCCTGCTTTTATTATTTTTATAAACAATAGAAGGTGGTGAACATATCTAATATTCCTTTCTCCTCCTATTTTGCCAACAATAACAACCCTGAGGTAAGTTGTGCTGAGAGAGAGGGGAGGAGGGAGGGAGGGAGAGAGAGGGAGGGAGAGGGAAGGTGAAAGGGAGAAAGAGATATATTGTTGCCTATACCTTACTTATTCATTCTTGAAGCTAATTTCAAAATGACTTCTGATATTGCTTAGAATTTTGATTATTTGTCTTAACACTACTGAAAGGGATCTTATAAAAACTCTTAAATGTTTTTATATATTATGTTGTACCAGTTTTAAACAGATGACCTATGTTTTTCAAAAGACTGTTTTCAGGGCCATTTTGAAATACATGGAACAAAATCAATCTGTTGTATCACTTCAATAATGTTACAAATCCACAGGATTACATTACTGGCATAATCTGTAAACCATTGAATATTTTCCTGGATACTTTTTGATTATCTGCACCCTGCAAGTTTTTAATTTACAGAAACACTGGGAAATAAATAAATTTGAAAATTAAAAAATGAGCTATCTATAGATTTGGACAAGAAGTAAAATTCAGAACATATATACTAGACTCAAAAGAAGGAAGTTTTCATGTTGGATTCACTTTCATACCTTCTATTTTATCATAAAAAGGTTAGGAAGTACAATAATTACTTGAGATGCCATTTTAAGCCTAGACCAAAATCTAAGCATAGAAGATAGGCTGAAATTGCAGGTAAGCGGAACCATGACACATTCTTTGTAACTAACTTCCAATTATTACACCATCACCTCACCCCCACAACTTAGTGAGAGCACAATTGCATGAATTGGCCCTCCAGGATCTGATTAGAGTTGGGAAGGAATAATTTGAGAATCTGATTTTAGAACTATAAGAATGTTGAAAACAATGGAGAGAAACTGTGTAGGTGTCTTAGTGAGAATAAAATTTCTTCATTTGTTGTGCAATGTGGCTGTGCAGGGATGTTTGCAATGTGGTGAAACATTTCATGAGTTGAGCAATAACCAAACATGGCCAGGCCTTTATGATAGGGTGCTGGGCAAGGCCAGAAAAGCGTGGTATAATTTGAAGATGTTGTTGATTGAAAATGCTGTGGTACAACACTAGGTGTACTGATTCATCCATTCAGCAGCACCATTGCTATTATCAGAGAATCCTATAATCAGGTTCAAAGAAAGACACATTACTGTGGTCAGATACTTTGGATATTTTGTTTTCAGAAGATTTCTTTTTTTCAATTGGTTAAAAGTAGAAGGTGGGAATCCAAAAAGCTGTCTGAAGGACCAAAACTACCATCTGTCCAACAGAAGCTTCATTCAGATCAGTCTACTTTTCTAAACTCTCTCATAATAAATAAAAAGAACTGTAGGAGTAAATCCATAGTTAGATTAGAGGAGAGAAGAAATAGAAGCATTTGATCCACTCTTTTTCCAAAAGAAAATTTAGACAAAGTAAAATTGATAACAAAGGATAGCAGTTAAGAATATGAAATCCTAAATTAAAAAAATATTTTTAGCTATCAACTCACTGGGAAGAGTTAAGAAAATTATTTGTCCTATCCCCTCTGCCAAGCCCCTTGTTAAAAATATATAACAATGGTAATAGGAATAATTAATGGAATTATTGTTAACAATTATGTAAATAATGCATTTGATGATAATGTCTAAAAGAGTATTAAGAGACTGGGCAAAGTTAATAAAGGCCAACATTTTTATTTAGAATAATAGGAAGCAATCACTTTATTACTGTAATTCACACAAACATGTTTGTTTTTTTCAAATTAATATCATTAATTTCAAGAGTCAATGATATAAACAGAAGTCATGTAACTCCTCCCATAGCATTATGAAATCATTATATTTTTCTAACTCTACTAAACAGTACAAATGTAGTTTTGAATATTATACACACACACACACACACACACACACACACACACACACACACACACCTTAATGACTATAGAAACACACATATGTGTGTGGCCTGAACCTAATCATATTACTAATATAATTCCTTCATAATGAATCTAGAGTTTTTTTCTAGCAGTATTCAGCTTTAGACCTGCTCTGCTTGCTTCCATCTTCAGAATGGAAGGAAAGATTTTTTGTAAATATCCTACCCTCTGCAACCATATCACCATTTCCTTTATTTTCTGGAAGCTCTACAAATCTCTGGAGCAGGCTTTCAGAGGATTGCAAAGGGAAGGAGTAGCTGAATAAGTATGATTTCTTGCCCACTTCAAGCAGTGAAAATGTTTTATTGGATCAAAAGTCTTCCATAGACACCCCCCCCCAAAAACCCTTTCTTTCTGCAATAAGATTTTGCTAGATCCAGCCCATTCCTCTGCCTACAATGGAAGTTCTATGCTTTTCTCCATCTAAATTATATCCACCTCATTTCAAGAGCTTCAAGATAACCAATACACTGAAAAACGTGTTTTAATTATTGTAACTAAACATATGTTCTTTGGGAACATCAGATTATGCCAGATATACATATACCAGTCTCAGATGATGCCTTACTACTTAATGTAGTACAAATTAGTCTGCTCAGCATGAGATGTTAGGCAACTTTTTCTAAATTATCCAGATGACAGCTAGGCTTTCTAAAGAGAAGGAAGTAATAAAGTATTATTATTTTTTAGCAGAAGTCCATATTGTACCATTCTTGACTGTTTAGAATTGTTATAGTTCAGTAAGATTCTGGCTATGTAGTATGGAGTACAAAGTAACAATCACGAGGTAAAGCAGTTATTTAAAAAGTTGATAATTCCATACTATTAACAATTTGTTTTCAGAAATAACTAATATAGCTGTGCCTTGTAAGAAATAATTTGTTACATGTGCCTTGTAACAAGAAAGAAAGTGGCTCTGTGTAAACACATTCAATGTTTAAAGTTTTGGATTAGTGTTGATGTTGGATGAATATATCTGAAGTATGACTAAAAGCAAAAGATAGTAGAGAATAACTAGGCAGATGGTACACAAAACAAAGTTTCTGAAGTGAGAATGCAATTGTCCAATAAGTGCCAGCATTTACTTACGAATTCTCAAAATTTATAACCCACATAGTATGAATTTTATTATTCCCTATAGTGAAATCCATACAGTATGTTGCAGAATCATCCTAGCATTTAAAATTAGGTATTGGCCACTCGAATATAAAATGCAATCCTGACTCCTGAAGAATATGTATGAATACCATCTGCAATCATAAGCATGAAAATGTCAAACATCCGGTTATCCATGTATTGTTTCATTTATCATGCATGCAGAACAAAGCTATTTGCTGAGGCATAAGACAAGAAGCAATCTAAGGCTGCAACCTTAGGTAATTTATCTGGGGTTAAAGCCCACTGAACAAAAAGTTATTCTTCAGAATAAACAAGCCATGTGATCATTTTGTTCTACTGTCTTCTTGCGCCTGCCATGCCAATCCTAAATGATACCCTTCTGTATCATTAGACACATTTGATATAAATCTATTAGCTAATTTTTATACTTTTCGTTCCCTTTTTGAAATAAACTGTTAGTTTGGGATTAGACTTAACGAACTACACCATGAAACTTGGAATGTATTATCAGGAATGATCTGACTTCCATAAAAAAGGCAAATGGACGGAAAGACAAAAAAGAAGGGGGAGGGGGAAAGGAGGGAGAAAGAAGGAAGAAAATCCCTAAAGATTTATTAACGGTACATTCCTTTTACAGTGCAAAGGATGCCACTGGATCATACTTTTAGTCTCATTTTCCCCAATTTGCATTGGCCACCAGTTTTCAGATCTATTGACTATCCATTTTCAGTCACTTCCAATCAGCTTAGCCAGTCAACTTGGCACCTCCATAGACATGAGATTTATGGCTGGTGGAGTTATGGTAAGCATACTTCAGATGTTACACTTACAGTAAGCACTTTCCAAACATTTTTTTTTTTAATGTAGAGCAGCTTGTGGGCAGCAGCTTGTTTTCCTTGGCATGTTCACAGTTAAAAGGGTCAGTGTTTAGAACAGCTCTGCAGCAACCACCGCCAGTCCTGGGCTAACCTGGCTTTGATTTAGCACCAGAGGAAGAATTTAGAACTCATTCTAAATGCTTGGTAAGCTTCCACTATCTACTCTCATTAGAAGGCTGTCTAATATAAAAATTAAAAAAAGGAGACGGAACAGCATCCCTGGCCACAAACTGAAACGGTACGCCTGTTTCTTCTCTACTTATGACTTAGGGCTCCCCCCCACTCCCCCCCCACTCCAAATGTGGGGATGGGGAAAAAGCCCCCACTCCAATGTCTAGTAAAAGGATTCCGTTTGAGTTTGCCGCCTCCTGTCACGCAGCCACTGGCTTTAGACAAGATAAGAGAGAGACAGAGACGGAGCCATTTTGACCGTTGTGTGACAGTGACAAGCCAAGGAGGAATTTTGGGGAATGGGGCGGGGAGGAATCCCCTCTTGAGAGCCTGGATGGGAAGGTGATGAGGAAGGCAGAGACGGCGGCGTCGGCGGCGGCGGCGGCAGCCGGGCCGGCGGAACCGGTCGCCGGAGATGGAGAAGAGACAGGCAGGTGCTGCATAGCCAGGAGCGTTAACGGGAAAGCAGGCCAAGTTGCCGGCGCATCGGGAGGAGGCTGAGGAGAGACTTAACCAAAAAAAAAAAAGGGGGGGGGGCTTGGCGCTTGCTTTACCTCGGATGCTCCAGGTCCAACGGTAGAACTCCAAGGTGTCGTTCACCACGTTGGCTATGAGGCCCGGCTCTCCGGAGTGACCCATGGCTGGCCAGCTGGCTGGCAGGCAGGCAGGCAGGCAGGCTGGCAGGCAGGCGAGCGGGCGGGGCGGGCGACTTTGCAGCAGTCGTAGCAGCGGCAACAGCAGCAGCAGCAGCAGCAGCAGCAGCAGCAGCAGCAGCAGCAGCAGCAGCAGCAAAAGAAGAAGAAACCGGCAGGCTTAGCTTAGGTCAGCTCAGAACAAGCGAGTCTTTGGCTCTCGGCCGGGGCTGCTGCTGCTGCTGCTGCTCCCCTCCTTCGAGGTGGAAATGAAATTTAAATCTCTGTCTCTGGGTGTCTATCTTCAAGCTCCGCCTCTCCGGGGACGACACCCGTGCCCGGGGCAGGGAGATGGCAAAGGCAGAAGAACCGGCGCCGAAGCAAGGCTGCAGCACCTTTGGGGATGGACCGTAAGCGCTTACGCACGTGACGCCTCTCTTTTTCCCGCCCCCTCTTTCCGGCTGGCATCTCCTGGCGCAGGCGCCCGCCCTGCGCATCTTGGAGAGTCGATTCACGCAAGGGATGCCCGGGCGGAGGGACCGGGTCAATCCCGGCCGTCTTCACTTAGGGTTGGAGGTAGAACCCCGGGTCCTCAAGGTACCTTGCGGTATCTTGCGAAGGCTCGCGGGGTGCCGAGGCCCAGGCGGCCTGCCAACCGGGAAGCGGAGGCCAGCTAGCCCCCCCCCCGTGTGGTGTGGGGAGTGGGGGAACCTTTGGGGGATGCCGGATCCCCTCTGTATTAATGCTTCACCTCTTCCTCCGTCTCTGATCGTATGAAAGGCAACATCATAAAAGATACAATAAAGCAATACATCACATCTATGGACAAATATTGTCTTGGCAAAAGCCCTAGAAAATCTTCTTAGAAAGGATGTTTCATCCTTCCACCCACTCCCTTTGGTTCCACCTAAACTTAAACCTTTAAAGCCTTTAAATGGCACAGCTCCCAAATATGATATACAGGGCAATGATATACCAGAATTCAATGCCACCTGGTCCTGTCACTGAGAAAAGGCCAGCTGAAAGGAGGTTCCGTTCCCATTCTGGGGCACGGAATAGCCTCCCCCCCCCAACACCACTTTATGGAATGCTCTCCCCACAAAGTATACCGCACCCTTCGCTTTTCCGCAGTTCTCTATAAGCGGATTAAATCTATTTTATTTCAAGATGCTTTTGGTTCCAAGTGATGGAGGGTGCCAATCTTGCAGTTGATATTTGTTTTTCTTCGTTGTTGATGCTCATTTGGATTTTTTACTGTGGGGTACAGCCCAAAGGCCTTTGGGATTTCAGTCATGTAAAATAAATAGAAAATATAGGCACCCATCAAAATCCTTGCCTCAGTGTCTTAAAGGGGCTCATTTAGGTACCCCGAGCTGTTTAGGACTTTAAACATTAATAACAATACCTTAATTTGAGATATGAAGGGAATAGACAGCCCACATTTATTCATCAAAATTGGTGTAATGTAGGACTAGTGAAACATGCTTGAATTTGTGCCCTGTTTTGAAACTTGCTGGCCTATCGAAGCAATGGAGCAGTTTGCCAGGAATAGTTAATCTCTGCATTTTTGCCTCTCGCCAGTGCTTATTGGTGGAAAGAAGTACACCTGGACAGCATCAGAACGGTTGAGCAAGAGGAAGTTGATAATGGCTGTTTATGATTCTTTTGCAAAGCATTTGCTTCAACCTTAAATCAATTTTATTCCACTTTACTTTGAGCAGCTTTTTTCTTGACTTGGGCCTCTCAGAATCTAGTCCCTCTGCAAAAATCTAGTAGGGGGACCATTATGTTGACTTAATTCTTGATTCTTAAGAAATCAATATCATGTAGCTAGGACTATATTCTAAGATATTAATTCTGTTTACATCTTAAAGCAATAAATTCCATTAAATATGCAATGTAATTTGGATTATTTGGATGAGGCTTATCAATTATATGGTGTGTCCATTTAAGCCTTTAAGATGTAAAACCATTCAATCATGACCGTATAGTAATACCTCAATCAACATAACAATCAAAATCAGGTTCTTGATAAGATCCTGTGTGTGTTTGTATATGCATTTTCTACACACACATACAGCAACATTGTGCAAATAAACACTGGGTTTTTAATCACCAGAATAGTGCTATATCTATCTTGATATGTGGTTTTTTTTGCCTTTTTCTAAACTGGGCAAATACACAATACAATGTCGAATTCCAATTGCACAGCAGCAGAAGCATATTAAATGGTGTGATCAGATATTGGTTTAGTTTGTCCAATGTAACTTTAAATTAAAAGGTTTAATAGTCACCACATGGAAATAATTCTGGTTTCTAGTATATCTTCTCATGGATACATATGATCTTTCCACATTTATTCTAGTCTAGTGATATTTAGGTAATATCAATGCTATCACTGAAGGTTTCAAATGGTTCAGATTTCAGCAACTTAAATCAAAATACACTATTCAAAGTACATTTTTTGCTCTGATAAAGTCAATTAAACTAAACGTATATGGACTAGTATAAACTAAACCAAGGCCCTTTTCAAATATAAACCTGCCTAACTTTAAAATCTGCTTCAAGGTCCATATTCTTGATCTTTTTTCCTTTATAATATTATGCACAGGATTATTAGAACCTGCCCCTCCATTTTGTGAAATATCTTCCTAAGATATATTTGTATAACCTCAAGAATTGCAGTCTTTTACATTACAAGTTACAATTGTTTTTATTTGTTTTGCTAAACTAGATATTTTTGGTTAAGCTGTGTGCAGTGTGGTTAGTAGTTTATACAGGACTGGAAAATTTCAGATTCATACAGGCCTAAACATTACCTCTCGGCTCAACCTATCTTATAAGTGATTGATATGACAACAAATAAATTGGAGGAAGAAAAGTTATGTATACAGCTTTGAGCTCCTGAAAGTAAGGTGGGATATAAATATAACGAATGCATAAATAAAATCAGTTAAGAAGATTGCAACAAAGAGGCCTAGGCAGAAACATATGGAAATTATTTTGTCCATGAGGAGAGCAGCACTGTTGCATTAATGCTCCCCATAAATACTCATAGTATTTACTGTAGAAGTATACTGCCTCTGGTCACAGTTATAATTTATAATCATATAATCAGTAATAGCCCTCTTGACATGAGAAGTTAACAATCTCCCGGTTTCACTTATCCTGTTGCCATAGAAGCCAAGGCTTGAGTATTGCTGTGTACCACTGCCTAGAATGGAAGGACACAAAAGACTTAAAGCATGCAGTGAGTGAAGTCCAAGGACTGTAGTAGAACTGGACACTAATACACCAGAGTATCATTTGATACCTGCGCTGTTATTTCAGTTGAACGACCAGCCCAAAATCCTGGTTGATGTGGTTTAGAAAAGCTATAGAATTTAAATCGGAAACCAATTGTGAGAGGGCAATTCTGTCAAAGATTTTTTTTTTTTTTAAAAAAGAAGAAGCAGAGACACAGGCCAGTAATGGGAATAAAAGGAGAGATCTAGGGAAGGTTTCCTTGACAAATTTGCCAGTACTTAATGTAGGACATAGGACAGGAAAAGAGTATGAAAGAAAATAAAAGAAGGAAAGGGATTAGTGAGGGATGTTGTATAGTGAGGCTCCTCCATAACACAAAGATGAATTCAAATGCAAAGGAAGTTGTAGAAGATAAGACAAATAAGGAAGGAGAGGTAGTGGAATAGAATGGAATGGAATGGAATTCTTTATTGGCCAAATGTGATTAGACACACAAGGAATTTGTCTCCCGTGCATAAGCTCTCAGTGTACATGCAAAACAACAAATAATAATTGTAATAACAAAGAATATTATTATTATCTGTTTTAATCATTAAACATGAAACTCAGTCAACTGAACATTTAAAAATGTGTCACAAATACCACTGACTGGTGCTGATGGTTGATATGTGTTGCTGCCAGCGTCCTAGGTATCAACCAAGTATCTTCTTAAAATATATGATATTCCGAGTAGCGCAGTTTTTTGCAGTTCCGCTGTTGTTATTGCAGCAGCGGAACTGCAAAAAAACTGTGCTACTCGGAACATCATCATCATCATCATCATCATCATCACCACCACCACCACCACCACCATCATCATCATCATCATCATTATTCTCTATTGGTATCATTATTCTCTATAATGATGAATATTATTCATTATTCTCTATTGGCATCATTATTCTCTATAATGATGAATATTATTCATTATTCTCTATTGGCATCATTCTTATGATTCGCTCCTTTCCTTCCTGTAGAAGGAAAGGAATAAACAGTGTTCAACCCTTTACTAAAGAAGAATTATTCCAAATTGCATTGAAAGAAGACCTGGGAGAAAACACATTCCTCATTTCAGTGATAAATAGCGCTAATTAAAAAAAAATGAAAGGTACAGAAAAGGTTATGATGAGTCCCTGATCTAAGACTGAAATGGTAGCCTGAGTAAAAGTTTCCTTTGCTTATTGCCGATAATAAAAATACCCATCCAAAGCTATCCTATGTGTGTCTACAGCCTGTGCGGAGGGAGCTCCATCTAAATGGCTTTTCCTTTATGACTGAGCATCATGGACACTGATGTATCTTACAGTACCTAAGATGTCAATAAGGACTGATGCATTTTCACACTGAAACTAAGTTTTAGTGTAAAATTATCAATTAAGAATGCTATGGAAATATATTTTCTTGGCCAATCCATAACTGCATAACGAAGTTGCATGTAGTTGAATGTAGAGTTTATGAGCAGGATAGATGGACTATATGGAGCTATCTTGTACAATAGCCCAATTGTACAACATCGTTTCTCCAGATACCCATTTGCATCATCACTACCATTGCAATCACCTCCTCCTTCTGTCCTGAATGTTCTGAGTTTTATAATCCTTGCCTATGTTCCTGTCATAAAAGGCCACCAATCCCACAAGCTCTTCCCACAGCTACTCCTAATCATAGGTGGTAAAGACTTGGCATTGCCAATTAGTTATCCTAATCCATACTGCTATATTGCATAAAGCTTGACATACTGTAAGTAATTCAACTGGCAACAAGCAATGATCCTAATGTTTTCCATCCCCTGTTGTAACATTCACTATACCTTAATTAAGATGGCCATGAATGTATCCATCTCAAGACCAGATCAAGGCTATAAACACAGGCAAATTATTGGCAGCACTTCAAATAATTCTCTCAAAATAATTTTCTTAAGAGTGCTAAAGACACAGGTCTAGTCTAAAAAAAAAATAGTCTATTAAAAGATGAAAGAAAAAGGAGTTTGCAAAAAAACAACCAACACCACAGCATACCAGCAAATGAACACAGTGAGGTGGGGTACTTTAGTAAGAATGTGTAAACCAATGCTTCCCAATTTTTTTCTCTTCATTACCCAAACCTGCTTATCAGAAAATCTTTTATTTAAATGTCCCTGTTGGGTAATGGGTTTCTATGTCATTAACCAAAGAAAAACACTTTTACTCAATTTTGGGTAATTTACCCCAATGTTGGAAGCATGGTATGAAATATCTACCGTGTTTCCCCGACAATAAGACATGTCCCCATAATAAGGCCAAGCCCCCCCCCAAATAAGCCCCCCCAACTACTTTCCAGGGAAAGGGGGGAACATGCCCCATGCACCCCACACGCCCTTACCGAGGCACGTTGCTCACCGCCCGCTCTTGCCCATTTGTTCCAAGCCCCCCACCCTTTCCTCAGCAGCAGTAACTCACCCAGCAATTGAACTCATGCCCAGCGGCGTGGCGTGGCGTGGTGAGAAAGAGCCGAGGCGGCGGGAAGGCCCTGCTACAGAGCCCGCCGAGCCAGAGGTGCAGGGAGGCGGATCCCAGGGTGGGCAGCTGGAAGGGCCCTTCCGTGTCTCGCTGGTGGATGGGGGGCGGGGCTCTCCCTCCCTCTGGAGCCTTGATCCCTGCCTCACCTCCTCCTCGCAGGCAGGAGCGCGTTTCAAAACGCCGCCGGAGGCAGAGCCCAGAGGAGGCGAGCCAGTCCTGTGGGGTGTGTGCAACGCCGCGGCAGAGGGAGTTGGTATTGAATGCCTTGAAATCCCCAGGCCCTGGGGAAATGCACTCTAGAATACTGAAGGAAATGGTTGGGACCTCTGTCATATGTCTGTCAGAAGAATTTGGGACTGGAGAGGATTGGAGAAAAGCAAATACAGTCCCCCTCTTCAAGAAAGGAAAGAAAGATGATCTCTGCAATGATTGACAAGTGAGCCTAACTTTATTATCTGGAAAGATGTTTGGCCAACATGCAGGAATACAGAACAAGAGTGCCATCCCATCTGGACATGATTCTGTCTAGGTGGGTTAAGATAGACACCAATTTGATGAGACATAGTCAATCATACTTGGATTATTAAAATAGTCTGTTGGCAGGTGTCTTTGATTCTTCTCATTGTCTCCTGATTTTAGTCCAGACCAGTGCATCTGGACCATTTTGGATCTGCCAGGTTAGTGTTATGTTTAAGTACACTTAAGGGCTCTTTACTAGTACTCTATTTGACCCAGAACTGAGTTTTCATAGAATCATAGGGTTGGAAAGGGACCTTGGATGCCTTTAGTCCAACAACCTGCCCAAGAACTGGAGTCCTTATACCATCGCGGACAAATGGTTGTCCAATCTTTTCTTGAAAATCTCCAGGGATGGAGCACCTGCAACTCCAAGAGGTAAGCTGTTCCATTGATTAATCATTCTTACTGTCAGGAAATTTCTCCTTATTTCCAGGTTGAATCTCCCTCTAATAAGTTTACACTCATTGCTTCTTATCATGCCCTAAGGTGCTATGGAGAATAAATTGACACACTTTTCCCTGTGACAGTCCTTCAAGTATTGGAAGACTGCTATATGTCTTCCCCGAGCCTTCTCTTTATTAGGCTAAGCACACCTGGTTCTCTTTGCTGTTCCTCATATGATTCAGCCTCTAGATTCCTTCTTTGTTGTTGTTCTCTACACTTTCTAGGGCCTCCACATCTTTTTTGTATTGTGGTGACCAGAACTGAACAAAGTATTCCAAACTGGTACTATCACTTCCTGTGATCTTGATGCTGTCTCTCTGTTGTAGCCTAGGACTGCATTATTTTTTTTGGCAACTGCAGCACACTGCTGGCTCATACTTAAGCAGTGATCCACCAGGACACGGAAATCCCTCTCACTGTTACTACTGTTGAGCCAGATATCTCCTACTCTATACCTGTGCATTTGGTTTTTCCTGCCTAAGTGCAGGATCTCACTTGCAATATGGTTTGTCTGGCATCATCTGTTTTTAACAAACCCATGCTGGTTTCCAGTAATTGCCTTGTTCATTTCTAGATGCACATAAATCTGCTGCTTGATTATCTTTACCAAGATTTTCCCAGGTATTGATGGCAAGCTGATTGGTCTGTAATTTCCTGGATCCACTTTTTTTGTTTTTGTTTTTGGCATTTGTTACAAGTCTTAGTTCATTCTGAGCCTTCCTGACTCCATCTTTGCCCTCCATCTTTGGGGCTATTTGCTGCCATCCTGCTCTAATAATATGCCCCTCTTTTCATTTTTTTATACTTGTCCTTTCTTGTTCCTCAGTTATATTTGTCCTTCAGTTCGTCAGAGAGCTCTTTGGGCAACCATGCTGGTCTCATTTAGAGTCTCTTATTGTCCTTTCTCTATGGTATTGCTTTGTTTATCTCATTTTTCACAGTATCCCAAAGCATCCTGTACTGTTTTTCCCTTTAAGATTTCAATCTATGGAATCCTTTTTATTCTCTCTCTTAGTCTTTTGAAATTTGCTCTCTTAAAGGGTAATATACTATCCTGTCTTTGTGCCTGCATTATGGTGAATTCTAATATGACATGGAGTCACTCTCCTAAAATTCCTACAACTTCCCCTCCTTCAACCATTTTGTCTCTATTAGTAAGAAGTGTAGCTAAGTTCCCTTCTGCAGCTTTTGGGAGATAAAGTTGTCAACTGGACATGTCAGAAACCTCTTTGATCTCCCACTCCCTGCAGTGTTTGCTTCCCAGTTGATGTCAGGGTGGTTAAAATCCTCCATTATTACAGTGGTGTGTTTTCTGCACACCTCAGTTAACTGATTGGCGAAAATTTTGTCTATTTCCTCAGCTTGGTTGGGTGGCTGTAGTAAACACCTATAGCAATGTCATTCCCACCCCCCAATATTCATCCAAATACTTTCAAAATGGCCTTCATCCTTGGTATTATGTATTTCTGTAGAGATATAATAATTCTTTACATACATTTCAAACCTCCCCCCCCTTTTTTTGTTTCTTTTGTACAATTTATATCCTTCTAGCAATATGTTCCAATCATGGGTTCCATCCCACCAAGTTTCAGTGATAGCTACAATATCATACCTGCCCTCATGTACTAGGACCTTAAATACTCTGTGTTTGTTCCTCATACTTTAATAGCTGATAGTTATATTAAGAGTCCCTTGGGAGTTGGGCGGCATACAAATTTAATAAATAATAATAATAATAATCATAAAAAAATAATAAACCTGCAATCTTAATGCCCCAAATCTATCTGCTCCTATTCCTTCTTATAGTCACATTAATTCAGGGTGGTTAACTGCACACCTCAGTTAACTGATTGGTGAAAATTTTGTCTATTTCCTCAGCTTGGTTGGGTGGCCTGTAGTAAACACCTATAGCACTGAGCCGTGGTGGCGCAGTGGTTAGAGTGTAGTACTGCAGGCTACTTCTGCTGATCACCAGCTGCCAGCAGTTGGGCAGTTCGATTCTCACCAGCTCAAGGTTGACTCAGCCTTCCATCCTTCTTAGGTGGGTAAAATGAGGACCCAGATTGTTGGGGGCAATATGCTGACTCTGTAAACCGCTTAGAGAGGGCTGTAAAGCACTATGAAGCGGTATATAAGTCTAAGTGCTATTGCTATTGCTATTGCTAATTCTGTGTATCTTATGAAAAGGGCTTTCTTTCTATTCTTCCCTCCAAGGCAGTGAACTATAGCTTCTAGCCTTTCAGACACTTGGCCCTGTTACTTGGGAATCAACTTTCTCTTCCTCTTCATCTTTGTAAATATTTGATGGCTCTTAAAAGTGTCTAAATCAGAGTTCCCCAACGCAGAGGGTATGGTTCTGCGCGAGCAGCTGGAAAGCATGCACGCATAGCTCCATTTGAATGAGCAGCGTGCACACGCATCTGCCACTCACTTAAATGGAGTTGTGCATGTGGGTGCTCACCCGCTGCTTGCGCAAATGAGGATGCATGTGCGTGTGCGCGCACTTGCCAGCCATTTCTGTGGCCTTGTTGCAAACCCCTCATGGCCCACTAGTGGGAGGTGGCCCACAGGTTGGAGATCCCTGGTCTAAATGACTTTTTACTTGAATACTGGGTCAGTACATGGTTTGTTTATGCTATCCTATTTTCTGTAAGATTGGTAGTCCCTTGATTATCTATTTTATATAAATTATGGTTTATAATGAATCTAGCTATATTGTATTGGGTATTGTTAATTTGTATGGCTGTAATGATTGTGATAGATGTAAATAATTATTCAGTTGAATTGCTTGTCAATCTCTGAACTATTTTATTGGAAGAGATTTTTGTAATCACAAGGCGGTTTTGCCCTGTATAGCATCTTGGTAAAGACTGGTAATAACTAGTTAATAAACTTCATTATTATTATCTCCATCCAAAATTGTGCAATGAAGGGGTCTAAAACATCTCCCCATATCTTCTTGTCACATCACCATATCACTGCATAACCCCTACAATCCCATCAGGTCTCAAGGCTAATTTATAACTCAAATTAAAAAAATTGTATACATTTCGTGTACTGAACCTACATTTCCACTTCCAAAGATGGAGAAAGAGAACCTACTGTTTCAGGAAAGTGGAGATGAGGTAACTAATCCATAGTGCTTAATTTATACCCTTTGAAGATGCCTAGAAGCTGTCTGATGATATTAAAGGACACATCTTCCATTTCATAACTTGATTACACCATTAGTATTGTGAGGACATTTGTCCTATCCCAGTCCTGACACGCACATATCCAGGAGTTTTAATGCAAGCCCCTAAAATTATTCCCCAGGTCCCACTCACAAGAAATGAAAAGTCCCAATGAGTTAAAGTTTCCACAGCCCAGGCACAAAGCTAAGGACAAATACAAAGTCTTAGGGTGAGGCACAAGTCCATAAATCCACACACAAAGTCCTGAAGTTCAGGCACAAGTCCAAAGTCCAAGCACAGTCACCAAAGCTATGGTCCAAGTTCAGAATCCAAACACAAAAGGTCCAATTCCTCTTGTCTCCAGTGTGTTGACAACAAGGGCTTGGATAATGCAGTTCTCATATTCAAAAAAGGAAAAAAAAACAGATCCAGGAAACTACAGACCCATCAGCCTGACCTCAATACCAGGGAAGATTCTGGAAAAAATAATCAAGCAACGAATCAGCAAACACCTAGAAGCCAACAAAGTAATAAGCAAAAGCCAAACGTGGGTTTGTCAAAAACAGATCATGCCAGACTAATCTTATTGCATTCTTTGACAAAGTGACAAAACTAGTGGACCAGAGGAATGCTGTCGATATAATTTACTTGGACTTCAGTAAGGCATTTGACAAAGTAGACCATAATCTACTACTTGATAAAATAGAAAAATGTGGGTTAGACAGCATCACCACCAGATGGATTCGTAACTGGCTGACCAACTGCACTCAACGTGTAGTCCTCAATGGAACTGCATCTACATGGAGGGATGTATGCAATGGAGTGCCCCAAGGCTCTGTTTTAGGCCCAGAACTCTTCAACATCTTCATCAATGATTTGGACGAGGGGATAGATGGGGAACTCATCAAATTTGCAGACGACACCAAGCTAGCAGGATTAGCCAACACTTTGGAAGATAGGCTTAAGATACAGAAGGATCTTGACAGACTTGTACATTAGGTGCTATCTAACAAAATGAAATTCATTGGTTAAAAAAGTAAGGTTCTACATTTAGGCAAGAAAAACAAAATGCACAGGTACAGTATATGTGGTACCTTGCTCAATAGTGGTGACTGTTAGAGGGATCTTGGAGTCCTAGTGGACAATCACTTAAATATGAACCAGCAGTGTGCTGCAGCTGCCAAAAAAGCCAACACAGTTCTAGGCTGCATAAACAGAGGGATAGAATCAAGATCACATGAAGT